>OZ022582.1:5092409-5407409 GCA_963669155.1 Arbacia lixula | reverse complement strand
GCAAAGAAAAAATATTGAAAATATTAGGAAAAAGTATGAAAGTGTTCATTGTGTTGTAGGCTTAATATGTATGTCGGCTGGGGACTTACGGGTCGTTAACCCAGACTTTATACTTGGACCCTAGATGTTTCTTTCACGGCAATGTGTCATAACACGTGAAAGAATTCCGCTTCGAGTCAGTTCAAGTTCTGATATTGTGAGAGAAGTTCTTAAACAGTGTTTTGCATTTGCTCTGGTATTCACACAACTTTAGTGTTGTTTTGGCCTGCAAAGGGATATATCAAACCTTTAAAGCACATGAAATGACAATCTTATCAGGATCAGGATGCCTCTAGTATCATTGTCTGGAAAAACTTCCAGACCCGAGTTCACTGATCCACAAACCTGTCTAAATAACTGTTTTAAACTTCCAGATGTGTATCAGTGATTGGTACTTAAGTGTCATACACTCCAGTTTTTACAGATTTTAGGGGTAATTATAGCAAGAATGGTGGAGTGAGTGGGGGGGGGGGCATGATGAAATTAATGAGCATCAGATTGAGGGTGAGAGGAGTGGGTGAGGGGGAGATAGAGAGAGAGAGAACAAAACGGGAAGGAATAGGACAGAGAAAGAGATCGACAAACAGATAATAGAAAGAGACGATGGTAGAGATATATACATAGAGAGAGCAAGAGAACGAGGGGTACAAAGGGAGAGAGAGGGAGAAAGAGACAGGAGAGAGAGAAAGAAAGAGAAAGAGAAAGATTGGGAGAAAGAGACAGAACGAGAGAGACTGAAGGGAAGGGGGTAGAGACAGAGATGGATAAAGAGAAATAGTAATGACATGAATGGCAGAGCATACGAGGGAGAAAGAGATGGAAGTGAGATATACAAAGAAAGAGAGGGTGGTAGGGCGAGAGAAAGAGAAAAAGAAAGAGTGGGAGAAAAAGAAAGAGGGAGTATGAGAGAGGTAGAGAAAACAACAAATGAAAAGAAATGACGAGTGGGAAACCAGAGGGAGATAGAGGGGGGGGGGGGGGGGGGTAGAAGGGGGCGGAGAGAGACAAAGAAATGTATAACGCCTGAATATCAGTCACACAACGTGATAGTCCATGATCACCCTATCATACCCAAGCATGTTTTGCAGTAAACAGACCTTCGCGTGTGACTAACAAGCATTGGTGGTTAGACCTAAGCAACTTTCTTTTCGCTATTTCGTGCGACATTGGTGACGTCACCCCATGAACAGCTGATTTCACCAATCAAGTACCGGTGCTCTTTTCCGCATAACGACACAACCTTGCGATAAACAAGATAACGGTCTGCTCATCCTAAAGAGAATAAAACCCACGGCGGATAACCAAACCAGCCACAACTGAAATGTAACCGTACCAAACGTCAGGGATAGTGTGATTCTACAGAGCAAACGTTTGTGCCAAATGTCTGTCCATTGTATTCTTATTACTACTAATCAAGATCAATTTACCACGCGTTTAAAACCCGAGTGCATGAGTTGTGGATGTAAATGCATTGAAGTGGCGGAGAGGAAGCATTATTTGGCCGGGTCGCGGCAGAGATTTTGGCAAGGGGAACCTGCATTGAGAGAAGCGTTTGCCAGGAGATTCTTCGCGCGCGAAGGCACCTAGAAGTCTTGTCGTCTGCGCGGCGGGAAATAGTTGTCACATTCAACGACAACTTGATTTAATTCGTCGTGAGTCAGTTTGATAACTTGAAGTCTACCAAGATGGCGATCATGATGACAAGCTGCTGCTGCTTTGAAACGATTGAGAGAGGGACTGCAGCCACTGCTATCTACAGCATGGTGAGTAGTTTTTGTACTTGTTTTTACTTGTTTTCGACGTCTTTAAAATTTCGGACACATTAATGATACATAACTTACTATGTAATGAACTTATTACAGGTATGAAACTGGTGCGATATTCTTTTTCAGATGTGCATAATATTGGCATTTCACTGAGTCGATAGCTAGAATATTGCTAGATAGGTTGCCTTAGTATTGAACAACGGAGGGAATTGTCATTGTCAATGGTGATTGATATGGTGATCGCCCAACCTATACCCACCCCAACCCAGCGTTTACTTTATCAAATGTTTACTTAAATCAGATAAAAACCTCAATAAAAATGTCCCGTCCCTTCTCCCACCACCACCGATAAGCGTGACATTACAAGAAAATTACCTCATCCCGTCCCTACGAATTATTTGACGCCCACATTAAAGAAAATTATACTTGTAATAGATTATTTTTCTGGTGAGATTACTTAGGAAGAAGGGGAGGAGGTGATCTAAACCAAGTCAAATGTGTTGATGTGTACATAACGGGTTTGCGCAATGATCCAAGTGGAAAAAACACATGTTTCAAAATGTGGGAATCCCTTCCAACGACAACGATAAGTTTATGTCGCGTGCCAGCAAGTGGCGTGCACTGACCCCCGCGAAATACGCTTTCACTCTTTCAAGACAATACCATGAAAGAATCTCTAAAAATACCCCGATATGGCCGTTGCCATTGGTCTGTCACTTATTCTTGTTTTTGCCGCTCGAGACTAAAAGAAAGCTATACTATGATTCATTTCATAAATTGCAGAACCATGTCTCGCTCGGTATAAAGTGATTTACGCATTGCGCTACTGTTTTATTACCTCGGTTGTTTTTAACACTCGACCTTCTTGCTCCTTCGCTTCCGGTTTACGTGCGCGCGTGGTGATGATGATACGTGGGGGGGGGGGGGGGGGGGGGTGACAGATGAGGAGACAATTATTTGTTCGGTTAATTTTGCTGATATTAAGCGTAATGACAGATGTTACAGTGTCATTTTGTGATAGGACAAAAGCGGTGTTGGAGTGATAATTTTTATGAAAAAAAATAATGTGCACTCCGGCGTGGGAATTGTGCGTGTAGGCGTTGGGAAGGAGGTGGAGGACCTAAATGGAAATGGTGTGAGGGTGTGTGCATTGAAGGGGGTTAGGAGTCATTCATTCCGTTTATTTGGTTAATAGTAGGCGAAAAAAACAGATTTTCTAGTGCCATGCTGTAATGGAGCAAAAGCTGGATTTGAGCGAAAACATTCTGATGTCGGGACGTGAATAAATAAACAGTGCAATACCAATGCCAATGTTCAAAATTCAAGTTTTCGCATGGGTCAGTTGATGTCTACAACCCACTGTTGTGTCTCCACTTAGATGATTATTGCAGATGAATTTTCTCAATCTCGATGATTTCCTCTATTTCCGAAGACCGGAAACCGGCCAGCAGTTTTTAGGTGCCAATTATTTGTTGTCTCTCACCAAATTTGTCACAAGGCGGAAGCATTTGTTGTTTTACAGGATATTTTCTAAACAGGGATTTGTAGGGGGAGTATTCTATCAGTGCTGCAGTGAGTTGTGTAAGAATTAAAAAGAAATGGTAATTTTCAATTTCTTGGGAATCCCTCTGTATACCCACGCAGAAACAAACATCAGACTCTATAATTCCCCAACACAAACCGCAATATCGGGTTTCATGACGGGGATTTGGAACTTGGCTATCACTATGGCAACAACCATTTGTCTTTCAATGCAAATTGTATGCACACATTTAAAAAAAAAAGATGCATAAACACAGGATGGAAGTATTACATCAGATTTGATTCCATCATGACGTCATGGATTCATCCTGATCCAGAACGCTCATGAATAATGTTTAGTGACATCTCATTTAACAATATTTGATTTGCTTCTTGATTGATGTATGCCTGTGAGACGATCATGATAGTATGAATGGAAAATTCATGATATTGAATAATACAGTCCTCAGTTGAAGTTGAAGGAAACAAATCTCATTAAACAGTATTTATTTTTAAATTCAATTACAATTCATTCATATTATGCATCGATATTATTTAGATTCACTGTAAGAGTGATATTTTTATTCTCACTTTTAGCTGACGTCTATTTTCGCGTTCGGCTGGGTGACGTACAGGATCCAACCCCTGCAAACACTGTTCCAAGGTGAGTGACAGGAGAAGGGGTAAAGAATAAGATTGGGATTTCAGAGGAAAGAGGGTGGAGGAAAGGTGTTTGCAAGGAGAGGAGAGGAGGAGAGGTTGAAGAAAACATTGGTGGATTTGACAGGGAGGTAGAGGGGAGAATGTTGGCTATCAAAGAAGGGGGTATGACAACCCGTTTAAAAATGAATCTCCCTCAACTCAATCTCGATCGCTATTTTTGTCATGTCGTTCTAGTAGTAGTCAGGTTTTGATGTAAAATGTACAATTCGTCCTTATTTTTCGCTCAAAAGTATATGGTTATTCGGAATGGCCATTAAAAACTAAAGCAGATCAGTCGAAATCAGATTTTAAGCTGTCTGGCTGTCAGAGGCCCTTTGAGGTCCTTACAGGTTGAAACACGTTAAAGAAGGGGAGAAAAGTGTGTGATAGAGCAATCGAGACACGGGGGAGAGAGAAATAGAGGGAGGGAGAGAGAGAGAGAGAGAGAGAGAGAGAGAGAGAGAGAGAGAGAGAGAGAGGGCGTGTGTGTGTTTATATATGTGTGTGGGGAGGTATAGTGAGAAAAAGTTCAGATCTTGGTATAATCTATGATAATACAAAAAAAAAATGATAATATCAACGCACCAGCGGAAATGTTGATGATAATAATTATTTAATGGATGGCTTAACAGCTTCCTCATAAAATAAATATAAGGCAGAAACAGTCAAAACAGCCCTTAACTTTGACGTTCTTACGCTTCGCAGAAATCACATGTTCTGCACCCTAAACTCGTTAACCTACATTTGGAAATAGCTTTACATACCTCGGGACTGGGATAAGCACTTCCTTTTAAAAACATACGATCTAGGATAAGAACCATGTTCATGACCTAGCCCTGATTAACTCCGCGGAGCAAAGTTTAACTTTTCCTATGCGAGATACACTGCTGCTCCATAAGATGTCTGTGTCTTACTTGTACGAAAAAGTGTCAGTGGGACATAAAGAGTGAACGAGTCAAAACTGGGGTGGGGTGGGGTGGAGAAAGAAATGTTGCAGGGAGCATTTACATGACTGTAAACGTGGAAGAGTCCGTCTACTGTCTAGAGGAGGGATGACAGGCGGAGCACACTTGGCAGAGAACAGAGCGTACTTTTGTGAAGACCACACTAGCACTTTGTAGCGCCACGTGTAGATGATAATCATGATGAAAACAATACTGAGACCTGTTAATGATATCGATGTCGACGTCGTTTTTCTTTTTAGACATGGAGGGCGACCACGGGATGCATCTCCGCGCCCTGTTCGTGTCTTACGTGGCAGCCATTATCCTCACCGTGTGCCTGGTCGTATCGTCGATGGTGCTCCTCATCGGAACCATCAAGGTAGGCAATGAAATCCTCGTCGCTAATATTTAAAACCGTGCTCGATACGACTGGTGAAACCGTGGTCGAACGCCTCGGACAAAGTGTGGTAGCACTGATAAGTTAGAGAAGTCCTATAAGACAAAGTGTGGTACCACTAATAAAGAGAAATCCTATAATGATAACATTTCATCTGATATTGGAGGATCATTTAGACAAGCAAAGCGTGGCTCATTCATAAAAAAAAATCAAATATATGATTCCCAGTTAGACGAGTCCAAGAACGTGCAGGCTCTCAGAAAGTGGCTCTGTTTCAGTTTTCTCACTGTATTCCATTTAATGTTTCACTCTCATTCAAGTCAAATAACCATGATAATATCAATAATCATGGTAAATTGTTTATCTTCTACAGCGATGTCGTTTCTGCTTGATCCCGTTCCTCGTCGTCGACCTCCTCACCGTCGTCCTCCAGGTGCCCTTCACTGTCTTCCTGCTCTGGCACTTTGTCCAGGTAAGGAGACTGTTATCCATTTCTGTGCCAGACTTAAAACTTCGGGTTTTTTTGTTTGTTTTTTAGTGTATGCAGTACGGGCGGGAAAACATTACCTCTTTCTTATTGTCTTTGTTGTCTTTTTTTTTTTTTATATTATTCCATTATTTTTTCATCTGTTATTTAACATGATGATTGAAATTAAAAAGGATAAAACTTCGTATGAGAGTGCAATTGTCAAAACTTTGAACACCAATCCGCACATGATGCTATTTGAAAAAAAAAAAAAACGTTCCAGTAAATGAGATCGATGTTGAAAGTATTATACGTGTTGTTTTTAACATTGTAAAGCGCAAAACTAAGAGATTTATCAAGCGAAAAAAATGCAAAAATGTATGTAGTATTACTCCGATGCTTAACACACTGTCCTGACAATTTGCGTTATATACTCTCAAGTTCCAATCAATGGAATGATGTGACATTCTCATTCTCCTGATTTCCTTTCTTTCTTTACAGACGAATTTCGTCAACCTGACGGTACTTGTGCACGTTCTATTCAGCGTTCCTATCATCGCCCTCAATGTAAGTACACCCTTTAAGAGGATTTTTTTTTATAGTGTTCTTACAATTTGTAAAATAAAATAGAACATTGATGGCATAACTATCATCTGAAAACTGATATCGGGGGAAGGGTCAGCCCCTCCCCCTCCTTTCCTCCGCCGAGTCCTATACTGCCCTGCTCTGACAAAAGGAAGCAAGTGACAAATCACTCAAATCTGGGTTATTGGTATTCTTATATTATACCCAACATTCTCAACATATAGCCACAATCTGGACAAGAAATATTCATCTTGCTGCGAGATATCCAATCTAACATGATGTGGTCTTGCACTGATGTCAATGCAAGTGACAGACAAATTTTGCTCATTTACAAGAAAAGTCACTTTTGTTAGTACTTCCTTTTGTCAGAGTAGGGCAGTATACGGTAGACCCATCTATACCCATTACGGGTTCCTTGTAGCGTCTTTGAAAAAAATAGTTTTACTCGATCACTGACAGTGATCACTATCATAATAAGAATACTCTTAATATTCCTTGTCGACAATAATCGTGGCAGCACATTATCAGCTTAACTCGGCACTGCTCCAAGACATCATTCATGAAGCTTGGACGACACACAAAAGAAAGCGTGCTTATAACATTTCGAGAATATCGATATCAATGACTGTCACATCACAATGATCACTATACTCATGTTGCATAGTGTGCTATTTTGGGTCTCATTATTCCAATGACTGGACAACATTTCGAAAGTATCGGTATCAATGATCGAAAAGCAGCACGTTACATTTATGCGCTATTTTTGGTTCGCGTTTTTTCAATGGAGACATAGATACGTGACAATGATATCTTGTTTTGATATCATTATGGGATTATCTGTATTATGAAGGTTCCTGGAACCGTTCCAATTCAGTCTCTTGATCTTGAAATCACCCATCGTAATTGACATTCCGAATATTTATTGCGAATCATGCTTTCCGGTTTACCAAAGCCATGCACAAAAAACATTGGCACGACATATCACTCAACTGAATCACTAAATCCCAGACTAGTTCAGAGCATCACCCTATCATTTATATAGAAGAACTTCCTTGCTATTATTGCGTGACGCATCGTAAGGGTACACACATTTAAAATACGGATATTTTTTTACCAGAATTTCTGGCTGTTCCTGTTAGTTTATCTGACCTACTTGGGAAACAAACTATGATGATGGCAATTCATGGTATGATGGGATGGAAGCCAACATTGAAATAGCTGAGGGTGTGCAATTTTGACTCATCAATACGATTATGTACAGTGCCCTCTCCCTATTATTTCAAACACCCGCACACACACACACACACACACACACACACACACACACACACGCATACACACACACACATACACACACAAACACACACAGACACACACACATACACACATACAGCCACAGAGACACAGAGACACACACACAAACACACACATACACACACATATACACACACAAACACACACACACACACACACAAACACACACACACACACACACACACTCTCTCTCTATTTCTGTCTTTCTCTCCATGTCTCTCTCTCTATTTCTTTCTTTCTCTCCATCTCTCTCTCTTTCTCTCTCTCTATTTCTGTCTTTCTCTTCATCTCTCTCTCTCTCTCTCTTTCTATTTCTGTCTTTCTCTTCATCTCTCTCTCTCTCTCTCTCTCTCTCTATTTCTGTCTTTCTCTTCATCTCTCTCTCTCTCTCTCTCTCTTTCTATTTCTGTCTTTCTCTTCATCTCTCTCTCTCTCTTCTCTCTCTATTTCTGTCTTTCTCTCCATGTTTCTCTCCCCCCTCTCGATATATTTCTATTCCATCTCTCTCTCTCTCTCTCTCTCACTAACCCCCCCCCCCCCCCCCCACTCCCACTCGAGAGACCTGGATTAGCTCGAATGATTGTGATAAAAGCTCATTACCATTGACATGGAAATGGGTAGTACGCAAATAAAAGGCCTGGTAACACAAGGGTTAACTTCGTTTTGTTTTTCTTCTCATTTCCCCTCTGATAGATCGCCGGTTTCTTCTGCGTGATCGCGAGGTTCCAGCAAATCACTGAAGAGCCGGACGACTGCGACAAATCCGACATCGACAGCGTGGCGGAAGCCAAGATGGAATTCGACCGATACGTTAGGCGGGAGTCGCAGCACCTGACGGTAGGCATCAGTCCCTTCTTTCCTCTCCGTACCCAAGAGTAGAAAGAAATAGGTTGCACCATCATTTCCGTGGTGCCGCCACTCCATCCTCCCCCACCTCTCATCCCCTTCCATGGAGTATGGAGTTCGTAAAAGAAAAAACATTATCTTGTTCCCATGGAGAAACGATCCCCTACAGTTCCACTCTTTCCAGACAAACGCGCCAGAAGAAATAACACGTAAAATAAAGACTCGAACGCAACATCAAACCGATTACTTTCACTATAATTATAAGTTAAGCTTTGAAAGTCAATCAGCTAACGTGAGTCGCTAATATTATTGAACGTCTACGTCATTCTGCAAAACTTCCCAAACAGAAATATACAAAGTGGGCTCATGCAACACTAATTGGTCTTCTTCGTTGTTATTATGACATGTACAACCCAATTGTCAGTGTGTAAATAATAGTCTCTGATTGGCTGAAAGTTTCTAAAATTTACTCGCCGTGTCTTTGATTGGCTAGATGTTCATGAAACGCAAGTTAACACGATTTCAAAAGAATTACATTAATTTGTAGATCATATTTTGTTTTATTTGAATAGGTATTAAAGAAACATACCTTCGTGTGAAGCGTCATTCAACCGGGATGCTTAGAAGCGGTGGAAACCAATTTCAGCTGAAAAGGGGAGAAAAATCCATAACTGGTAACGATGACGATGACGGTGGAGGAACCGACGACGATCAAGACAACGACGACTACCGCGACAAGGATGGCAAGGATGGTGGTCGAAATTGATGAACTTTATTGACAACAAAATATCAAGTGCCTTAATATCGTTGAAGGATAATCTTGCAGCGTTCTTTAATATTATCAGAACTTAATTTATAGTTTATCCCACGTGATACCATAGCTCAATTTGAGGCAGAAGGGAACGTTAATAATATTGCGCGTTGAGGGGGCATTATAAGCAATATATTTTTTAGTGACTTTACATTATATTCTTACCCTTCTCTTAGTTATGCTCTTTCATGACACTTGATGATATATTCTTCTTTGTATTTCCTGATCATTATTATGAGAAAATCATCAGAAATATAGTTACTGCCAAAACAATGTGCTTCCATCACTTCCATGACGTTTGCCAACAGAAGACTTTATTCTTGAAACAATGCAACTGTGCTTGACTGCATTATGAATGTGTACATATTATTTTGTATTACATGTATTGGTCATTATGGCAAATAACAAAGAGTCTCAGAGAGCCAATATATATATAAACGATTTTATATATTCATACAATACAATTGTATTTCTTTCATACCAATAATATATGATTTGTATACGGATGCCTGACGATTCACGCCTTGTCTTACTGAATTCATGAAGGCTGATTTTACTCTTTGTAGTTTTAGGATTAAGACAGGATTATATATGTATAGATATACATTTCTTTATCATCATTGTTCACATGCTTTAAAACATCTCCTTCAGAGTGTCATCGGTCAGTACAATAATTAGTACAAATTTAGTTTATGATTGATACATTTCTTCTTTTATGAGTGAAAGTTAGTTAAGCACCCATCTCTGGCGGACATCGATTCATATCAATGCAAAAAGAAGTACGCAGTGACAATATATTTGGGATGAATCTGATTTGTAATCCTAGGCGGATGTTGATAATTTTTTATTGGCCTATGTGAAAGTTGTTGTGTCACAATCATTATACGTGTCATCATATATTGGCGATATCAAATCGTTACAATCAGCTATGTATGTGTTATTGTACAAAGTTGATTGGGGTTGTAAATACCATACATACTCTTGCCTTCATTTCAAATGAAATTGTACAAAGTTTTAGAGCATAGAAATATGAATCCTGCACCTTTGAATATAATTTGGTATTTAATCACCCTATTCATGTTATTCACTGAATTTGTATCATTTCTCGAAAATGCATTGAATTTAATATGAATTAATATGTTTTCTCAATTGTTGAATGAAATAATGTTCCCTAATAATGTGTAAATATTATTGTATCAATGGAGGAAAACGTGCAATTACCTGTAAATACAAAATATGGAAAATTATATAACGTGTATACGTAATGTGGTTTATAATGCGCTATCTTGAAAAAGGGCCTGAAAGAGAGAAGAGAAATGGACAGAGATAATGATAGAGATAGTGGGAGATAGATTGGGGAGGGGAAAGAGAGAGAGAGAGAGAGAGAGAGAGAGAGAGAGAGAGAGAGATGAAGGAAGAAATGGTAAGAGAATGAGAGTGTTATATATACATAAAGAAAACAAAGAGAGGGCGGAAAAGGATAAAGCGATATAAACTGAAGAAAGAGAGAGAGGGAGGGGGTTAGGCCGTGATGTTAGAGAGAGAGAGAGAGAGAGAGAGAGAGAGAGAGAGAGAGAGAGAGAGAGAGAGAGAAGAGAGAGAGAGAGAGAGAAAGAGAGATAGAAAGAGAGAGAAGGAGAGAGAGAGAGAGAAAGAGAGGGGGGAGAGAGAGAAAATGGTGATATGGGAAGGACAGTTAATGGAGGGGGAGGACTGTATTTTTACATATTTATATATATATATTTACTTAAATAACATTCAAAATGGGAATGCCTCAATTTCTTGTTAAACTTTAACCAGAGTGCCACTCCCGTAAATGATTATTATCATTATTTCACGAACGAATAAGAAATAATGCCGGCCACCTTTTGCGAGACACCAGCCAGTCAGACAAAGTCACTTATCAGTTGTTGATACTTTCAACAGGGCCATTCTCATTACAAAAAATCGCGAAGTTAAAAATCTCAAAATTTTACAATCGTGTTCACATTACACCAAAAAATCGCGAAGTTACGCGAAGTTACGGTGCGAAGTTAGAAAAATCGCGCTCTGACTTGCGAAGTTTCATGCGAAGTTTCGGACGGCTGTTGGCACGGTTGCTAGGCAACTTTCACCCTAACTTCTCGATTTTTCTAACTTCACGATTTCTTAAGTGCAATGAGAATGCGCCTAACAAATCAGTGATAAGGATTTACCATAACCAGGGAAGTGTTATAGGAAGGAGTAGAAACTCGAGCATAATACATTCAAACATCTGTATGGGTTCTAAAGCGTGCTCATGAATGTCAAAAGAATTCCATAATCAGGACAATGCTTTGATGTTCCATGTGCCGAGCCGACATTTAGCTGATGTCAACTTGAAAAGAAATTTCTTTAATTTCCCATTTGTCTGTAGACGTTTTGTTTTTGACAAATTCGTTGGCAAACTAGTTAACGGCAGATAATGACATATCCTAATACTCTGCTTTTGTTTCGAAAAGTATTGAGGAATCATTAAAAATCGGACATATAAGCTATTTGTATTAATTACAAAATTGACCAATTTCTTCACTTTCCGACAACTTGTGCATTTGGGAGATTCAACCACCCTCAAAATGATATATTAAGCCGCGTGTTATCATTAACGGCGTTTGTGTGTGTTTGCGTGAAGCAGAGATATTTTACTTGAAAAACTTGTTTATTTGTGTTTGCTGATACCTGTTGTGCTCATGGAAGTATTAATGTCATTAACAGAACGGGACAAGCGAAAAAATACTGTACATTTCTTTTGTTCTCTCTGAGAAACCGTTGCCACACAATCATGTTCATAATTGTTCAAACACCTGAACAGCACCTGTTGAGAACACCATAACTTTTTAGCGGCTTGGCACATGGGTTCAAAGAAAGAAAGTTGCTTCCTATCCTTCCATAGCACATCCCTGGCATAACTAAGTAACTTTGGGGGATGTAAAACATACCCTGATAAGAGCCTCAACTGAAAAACGTAACAAAACCAAGTACCAATATGAATACAGTAGCGTATGGCTTGGTTGGTAAGTATTCTAAACGGAACTTTGCCTCGTGTTAGCTTATATTTATTCTTTTATCAGTATTCAATGAAAATCCTTTCAAAGTCTGCGATAATCGTCTCTATATGGGTGTTAAAATCGCCATATGACTGCCGCATTGAAATCTTTGGACTACCCATGGAACGGCCATAGGACACGAACATATATAGAGCTCTGTGGACACGAATAACAAAATAAATTGCATAATGTACTCGGTTTGACACTGTGCGGTTTCGATTTTGCATTAGCGCCATCTCTTGCTTTGGTGAAATGTATCGTTTTTCGAGATTGACCACTACACTTAAGGCCTATGGTACTGCATGCAGTAATATTGAACATCTAATGTGTGGTATTGACTACGATTGAAGGAGCTCGTAATTTCGCGATTTTTTTATCGTCATAATCACCTGGCATTCTGAGAGTCGGTATAATTGAGTTCTCTTTCAACAACCAAGTAATAAGATTCCACTGGTAGTATTTGTTTCACCTAATTTTAACGTCACAACGTTACCGTACGTTCTGCGGAATAACAACAGAGTTTAGCCCGTCTCCAGTGGGCCAGCTGCAGCTACCGGATCGCATAGCGTAGGCAGTGGTGGAGTGGGTTCGAGGCGGGCAAGGAATAGACAACTTCAAAACAACGTCATCAATAACACGCTGAAGAAAGGAGATTGGAAGATCCAAGCATTTCCGTGCATAGCCAATCGTTGGCTTTACTTCGAGTATTAAGGAGAAAGAACCAAGCAAGATGCCTGTACTGTCACAGTGCTGCTGCTGTAGTCTGCAAGGTGGTGCAAAAGCGACCTCCATTTATTCCATGGTAAAGCATCTAGACTCTTTTGTCATGTCAGTGTAAAAAGTATCTTTGTTTAAACTTATACTATATAGGTTTAGATCAAAAGAAGTTAGATCTACTGAGGTAGTGAACAGTTTAAACCGGTAAATGTAATTGTTGGTTTGATATTGGTATGAGTACAATACATCCCTGTTATTGAAAACTGAAAAACTGGAATTTTATGATTAATATGAAGGCAAAAAAATAGAGGGTTTTATTCATGCGCAATATTTTTATAGATAATACATGAACTGGGCCAGGCCGAGCATGCTGGGGGGATGCTGCAGAGCGCTGATTTTTCTTTGGCAGAGGGTGATGAAAGTGATGTAGACACAAGAATGATAATTTCTCTCTTTCTCCCACCTTGCAACCACACTTTCTTTCGAGCTCTCTGGGTAGTTCCCTTTCCTTTCTCTCCGTCTTTCTGCTGAAATCTCCTATTCATCGTCTGCCTAACTCTGACTCTGTGTATGTTAAGAGATCTCCTTCATTATCTTATTGTCTCTACTTTTGTCGCTCCCATTATTTTTCTCTCTCTTACCGTTCCCATCATTTCTTTTCTTTTTCCTGTCAGGCTCTCTCTTTAAACCTTTCTCATTATATTTCCCTCTCTTTCTCCTAATCTCTATGGCAACAATGTTTAAAACAATTTTGTAGTTGGGGTGGGTGGGAATGATTTTTAGACCAATAATGTTTGATTTTTCCCTCTTTCATTTTTTTTAATGTGAAACATGAATTAAAACCTCAAAACATGCATATTTTCTTGCCTAGATCTATGCTGCTTTGGCCATTGGGTTTGCAGCATACAAGGTTCACCATGATGAAATGGCAGGGGGTGAGTTTTCACTTTATATCCATTTACTTCTTACCAGTATTTTTGCCCTTTCGTTGACTGAAGCCATGAAATTACAATATAGCGTAGCCAGAAGAAATCAGCTGTCTCTGTTACATGAGATGTAATTGTAGGATCAAAGAAGGATTTTGATAGAATGTCAGTCTGATATTTTAGTGTACATACTGGAACATACTTTTGAAGGAGATTTCTGACACAAACAATGTATTGTTCTTATTGTTTATGAGCTATGATGATTGTAACAATATATTGTTTTTCCGATGAACAACAGCATTTAAATTTGAAAGAAAGACAAAAGCTCCCAAACCCAAACACCATGCTCAATTCAATCATATAATATGCATCTATTATATATGATTACGAGATTATATTGTGTTTCTTTTGAAGTGAAAGGAGAGCATTTAGCTTATTTTGGGGGGAATTTTTCTATCTATCTTGTATGTTCTTTTTGTCAAATGTTATGGGTATATTTCTCAATGTGAAATCATTGAATAATTGCACTTGATGATTAATTTGCTGAATTGTATTTGTTTTGTTTTCAGTGCGGTCATTGAATTCAGAGAACTATGCCTTCTTCATTGCTACATGTGTGGACATCTCCTTCTTTTCTCTGCTATTTCTGCTCTCCCTGCTTCTACTGTACGGCGTCAAGAATGTAAGTACCTCATTAGTCTTCTGCATCAATGTTTCACGCCTATCTCTCTCGTTACCTTTGGCATTAAGGTGTGTAGTAGGCCTATAGGGTTTTGAAGACCTGGGGGGGGGGGGGGTGTTTCACCAAGCTAAGAACGACTTTATGCATGTGTGGTGACCCTTTCTTCTGCTAAAGCAGATTCTCAGTGATTTTGATTCCCATCAGCTAAAGTTTAAATCTGATCTTTGTAAATTTAGATTCTTATTGTTAATTAGTCTGAATACCAAGTTGATTTGTCATATTTGAATAGGATTGTTGGAAATTAACTCCCACTATGTTAAAAGAGGAACATATGGGGATTTCTTAGCCTAAGAACAGCTTTGTGAAACACCCTCTGTTAATATATGGGTTATCTTTCTCATACCATTGGCATGAAAATGAAGATGCCGTCCCGAGTATGGTGGTTAATGGCTATGTTCAACTCAATTCTTTTTATACTGGTCTAAAAATATATGGAGTTTAACTGCCAATGTAACGCCAAAGATTTGAGGGCAAGAAGTACCCATGCACCATATGTCTACCAGGTGTGAGTCACATGCAAAAATATTCCCAAGTAAAAAAAAAAATGCTTGCAAGCATTTATTTCAAAAGTTAGCAAAATCACACTCCAGAGAGATAGAGAGAGTTTTTTGGCATAGTTGTCTAATAACGTTCACTCTATGCTCTCTATTCAAGAAACATCACAATTTTTGGCTGCAAGTATTTATGGGCCTCTAGCATCTAGCTTTGGGGACATTACGTAAACAAAGGTGACAGACAAAGTAGAGGATGAGTAATATATCTAGTCCTCTGGTATGGGTAGGGTGTGATCCTTCCATGATAATAGGCCCGTTCACACACACCGGAAATCGAAATTACAATCGCGATCCAAATTTCGATTTTTTTTTTCGACCGTTCATACACAGGGAAAAATCGCACTTCCCAGCAAGGAAAGAACGATCAGTGGCCAAATTGCGCATGCGCGAAACTTGCATGACCGAAGACTGACCCCGCTGTCCCAATAGAGTTTCGCGCGCGCGCGCGCGATTCAAAGAGATAAATAATCGCGATTATTCTGAAAAATCGCACTAATAGTGCGAGTTGGATCGCGATTAGGATCGCGGTAATTAGTGCGATTTTTCTGTCCACACTGGAAAAAATTTCGAAATTCTGATCGCGATTACAAAATCAATTTTTAAATCGCACTTTTTCCATTGTGTGTGAACGGGCCTAATATGTGTCCAATATCCTGCGTGGGTTGTGCCTCAGCCAGTGCAAAAGCAATACACAGAGGTGTAGGGTGAACATGTACCTTGTAGAAGCTATACTGGGATGGATTGCTGGTGGTGTGACGGTGCAGGTAGTGAAGAGAAAGTGCATCAGGCTTGAAAAGCGACCCATGCAAAACATTTTTTTAAAGGGAAATCCATCCTGGAGTTTAACTGGTTTGAATTACAGGAGAAAAAAGAAAGCAACATATTAGTGAAGGTTTGACAAAAATCAAGTCAAGGGATGTGAGGGTTTGACAAAAATCAAGTCAAAGGATGTGAAGGTTTGATGAAAATCAAGTCAAAGAATAATAAAGTTATGTTTTTTTTTTGTTAGTTTTAAATTCATGATGTCACATGCGCTCCCTTATGTTGCATGTTGTATGACTCCATAAATTGTATCCAAGTTATAGCAGAGTATCTCAAAAGTGACGTCACAAAATTAAGAATTTTTCCTCCTTTTGACAGACATTTTTTTTTCAAATCTTCACAGTTTTCTTTTCTTTAATGTTTTTGCTTCTATTGAAACAAAGTGAACTGCAAAGTGGCAGAGTTTCAATACTTTTCCTCCCTGGATAGAGCCTTGGTCTGTAGATACAGACTGCATTCTGAGACTTGTCCCAAGACATAATGATCAGGGTAAAAATTAAATCAAAATTTTTGGGGGCTACTTTTTGAGCACATTGGCTGATTTGGCTACAATTTTACATTGTGTCAAAGGGAATTTTGGGGGCTCTTTTAACATTTTTCAGGGCTCTTTCAAGCATTTTTGGGGTGAAATTGACTTGAGCCCCCTGTATTTTCCCCCTGATAATGACGTGTCTGAGGAAATAAGACTATGGCCTGACCTAGCAGTTGTGTCTTGGGGATAGCTTGTGAGTGCAAACTCTGTCTAGGGTGGCAAACTCAACTACAATATCAAAACATGAGTCACGTGAGGTCAGACTGCAAGGTGACGTGATGCCAGCAGACTGGTCTACTTTCAATTGTCATAATATTTTTTAAAACCAACGCTACCAATGACAACTACAAGGTTTGCTAGCTATTGCAATAACAACTGTTGCAATCTTTCTGATCAGACCAACCTCATCTGTTGAAAGCAGGATGTGAAGAAATACCCTGTTATGAGGGTAGCGGAGAGGATTTCCCCAAAGGTTAGAAACTGTCTATTGTGTCTCAAAACAACACATCTTGAGATTTGCACATGTGTCTGTAGCAGCTGCCGGGCAGTGGTTTCTGCGTTTCTGCGTTTCTGCCTGTAAAACTCTAACACAACCCTGAGCAAAACACATGTGAGACATGAAGGTCTGAATGTCTTGAGTCTGAATTTAGAGACTACATGTAACTACTACTGGGTATGCTGTATACATGTACTAAGACTACCAGCTGGCTGATAATAATTCATGCCTTCAAAAGTTCTCCAACTAGTGCAAACTTGTGCTTGGTCTGAATGCCTTGAGTATGAATGTAAAGACTACATGCTGCTCCTGGGTATGCCCAAAATACGTTCAAGACTCCACTGTATGCAGAAAACGAAAATGAAAATGACATTGACATTGACAATAACAACTAAGTTCAAAATTTGGCGTCTGGTACCGTAGTTAGGCTTTTTTCTTGTTTTCAAGCTGTACATGTTGTCGATAAGTATTGCACTCTTTAAGTATTGCATCTTTCCATACTACCTGTTATTATGTAACATTTCTTTAAACAAAACTTGTCAATGACAACTGTCAGTAGCTTGTATTTATGTTTTTGCCAGACCTATCAAAAGCATGTAAACATGGACATTTACATGCTCGCCACGTATTGTAGGTGGTGAAGAAAATCAATAATTTCTTGGTCGCAACTTGCAAGAGAATTGAAAAACTCACACAAAATTGTGGTCGATAGAGTCCATGACTTGAACTGTCAACTGCAGTACCTGAGAAGGTGTATAAACAGACAAAATATTACCTAGACTTGTGTTTCATTGGGATTCGGTGAGTGACTGAATATTTAAATGAGTCATGCCTCATATGTGTTTTGGTTTGAGTCATACACAGAAGATGTGGTTAATATTTCATATCCCAGACAATCTGTTCTACATTATGACACATACGTGTAGCCTTCCACACACAATGCTGTATGTTGGAACGTGTCTAAGGCATAAGAGGTTATCCAAGTGTCAACCTAGATCTCCTTGCTCATTAATTTTGATTTGTTGTATCAGGACTTGCACTTATTTTTTTCTTGAAAAGATGACTAACATGGCCACAAGGGCATTTGATCCAGGTGGCCACAATATTTTTGGTATCCTATACTATATGTACTTTGTTTTAGGGCCATTTTTGGTGCCCAGCTGGGCCACCATCAAAGATGAGCCATGGTTTTATGATGTGTGGATTTAAAAGAGATTGCTAACTGATAATTTTCCCATTATGTGTGGTATCTACAGTAGTTGTCAGACACAACTGTCTGTAAACTATGCAGTGTACTGATACATACATGCTTTGCACAAAATTCTATGAAGCTTGGAAGAGTTCCTTTTGACAAAAGTAGATCTCAATAGTACTTGTTCAGGGCAGCACCAAAAAATGACAAAACAAAGCCAAAAATTAAATAGGGTCTTGGACAAAATTCATCCCCCCAATGCTCAATAAGACAGCATATATGCTATGAACTATTAAACAGGTAAATGTATGTGTGGACTCATTCAGCATGCTGTTTAGGGCCAAAAAGTACATGTAACATTTGATCATATAAAGGATGACAAAATTGTCTGAAAGAAAGAAACCATAAGGAGCAATGATGATTGCGTGTAGACTTCCACAGACATAACATAGAAAACATACAATTGTATGTAAAGAATCAGTGAAAAAGTTACAGTATATTTTTCTCTTGAAATACTCACAGTATGCAGTAAATGTATTTGATTGGAGTGCAATATAAATGATTGTACTAGTATGTAACAATGGCATATTACTTATATTGTAATATGTGTTCCGTAGGTTTACGTCACATGGTCATCCTTCTGTATAATTGTGATTGTGCTGGCTCACAATATTGCAAATATTTCAGTTTCAGCATTTCTAATTTTATCCCTGAAAGCCACTTAAGGGTGTAATGCTTTGACATTTACAAACTTTAATGTTTGATGCATGTACACAACAGCTCAAAGGAATTGGCATAGGGAAAAGGAAAGGGAAGAAAGGGAAGGAGCGGCAGCTTTAGACCGCAGTATATTAGAAAGCATCATTTTTCATGCTGAACTGGACAAAACATACCAAGGTTTAAAACTGTGTGGGTCCTTCCCTCTCTTCCCTTTCCCTTTCCCTATGCCAATTCCTTTGAGCTGGAGTGTACTCTTCCCAGATTATACCAGATTTCAATAACTTTACATGTTTTTGAATTGTTATTGATGATTCATAGATTATGGTTGCCCAGTGTGTATGCAATATGCTGGTCGCATGGTATATTTTATGTCAGTGAAAATGTGTTCTTTTTTTATCTTTATGCTCCAATCCTGTCACTAGACTGCTCTTAAGAAATGTAGATTTCCATCAAATTTTGTGTTGTTCATGTGGGCCTGTCTACAGAAATGGGTACATTTCTGTTACATTTACTGTAACATTTGCATGAATATCTGAAATTCCAATTATTTTTTTGTCTCTTAAATAAACTAGCCAATAATAATAAAATATCAAAGAAATGTATTGATTTGTACTTTACAAGCTTTTGTACGCTTCAGAAAATTTGCCACAGGTACAAATTTGCCACAGGACATGGGTAACGAGACAGATGAGTTTATTAACACACTCGTCTGTCCTGTTAACAAGGTGATATGGCAAATATGTAGAGGCTTAGTTTAGAAATATATGATAAATGAACATTCAGAGCAGAATTTTAGCTGAAGTTATTTTGGAGGAAATGCAAGGTGGTTATAATTTCAAATGATTCAGTTGTGCCACAAAATATCCCTTTACTGTAGACAGACCTATGTACGTTTATTTGATGAGAAATAGAAATTGATTGAAAAGTTACACCATATTTGTACATGAATGATTTTGTAACTCTAACATTTCCTCAAGAATGTGCATTCTAAGATGTCACTTTGCCTGTGCTTAAATTATGTACAAACTAAAGAATAGTTGAGAAAGGAGGGGGCCAACCCACTCTCCTGAACCACACCATCCCCTCCCCCGCCAAAATAAAACCCACATCATTAATTAATTGAAATAAATATAAATGAATACATGAAATGAAAATGAAAAATGAGAAAAAATAAAAATATGGGTTTCTCATTGCTATTTAGGTCCACGATATGCATTATTATTAATATTACAAAGTTTTGTTACACTTTTAATGCAACAAAAAATTAATACTGATCATTCCGGACATCACAGTTTCACTGTAAATGGAATTGATCGACTTTCTTAACTATTATCAATATTGTAAGGGAAACTACATCAGCAACAGAAGTTATGTCGAGGAAAATTACTTGGCTGACTGTCTAAATTGGTATTGCAATCGACCTCATGTATATTTAGACTTAAGACTTGAAATCATAAACATTTCACCATGTACACATTTGGGACTGAATTCTTTTTTCTCATCGATAGAGTATTTGCACAGGGTGTTTGTTATGGACCAAACTCTTGCTACAATTTTATCAACATTTCTCTTTGCTCACCTCAAACTAACTCACAGTTTGTGTATCAAGATCAGCTCTGATCTCCCTGCGAAGGCTGAATGATTGACACAATTCTCAAACCAGATTTTCTTTTATTATTCGCCGGCATTGCCTAATTAGAAGTATAGCGTTTTGTTTAACACACCTGCATGTCTTGAATTTTTTTGAGACGGTGGCAATGTTAGATCAGGGAGTTGTACCCTCCCTGCTATAGATCAAAGGAAGTAGTCCAAGCACAGTCCATCCATAATAAGTCCATGGTTGGGGAAAAGGAAGTATGATTCACTCTCCATTGGGTAGGGGTGGGGGGGGGGGGGGTGGGGGAGGGGGCGACTTGCCTTGAAGACTGTCACATCCAGATTACCGTCTGGTTTGTCGATCTGGCTGGAAGGCCAGACTATGCCAGAAGATATGATCCACACCACAATAAGCCAATGGCCGAGTTACCGCAATATTACCTGCAATACAATACATAAGTGATGTCATGTGTTGCATCTGATCGATGATATGGCACATCATATGTGTACCATATGTGTACCATTTAGGTAAAGCTATGTGAAACTGAGGACAATTAACCCAGTAATTTGGTTTAAGATTAAGATGTACTCTATTCTGGACATTAAACCAGTTTCAGATCTCAAGAAAGCATTGTAAACAGGATTCATTTGAAAGGTATTCTTGTGCATAAAATGTATCTGTGTTAGTCTCTTCCCGTCTCCCTTCAGCGTATCTCTGTCAATCTGTCTGTCTCTGTTTCTCTATATCTGTCTCTATCTCTGCCCCTCTGTTTGACTGTCAATGTCTGGCTGTTAGTATGTTGGTCTACCCAGCTCAAAGGAATTGGCATAGGGAAAGGGAAAGGGAAGGAACCACAGTTGTAAACCGTGGTATATTTTGTCCAGTTGTCCAGATGCTTTTTATGCTAATGCATCATGTTTCATGCTGAACTGGACAAAATATACTGCGGTTTAAAACTGCGGCTCCTTCCCTTTCTCCCCTTTCCCTATGCCAATCCCTTTGAGCTGTAGTGTACATGTCTGTCTGTCTGTCTCTCAGTGTCTCTGACTATGTTTACACATATTGTTGATAGTACACACACACAGACACAGGTAATGAAGACAGTGAAGGAATAGTCTATAAAGAGAGCAATAACAAGCAAAATGAGAGTGGATATTAAAATGCTGTGTCATATCCAAAGCGTGAGTGCTGACTGGTGTTATAAATACTCTACTTGAAAAGGTCAAGTCCATGTATAATTTCTGAATATTACTTGTGGCTGGCTGGCTACACTGAGTGTACTGTGTACACCTTTCACAGACTGGGAATTATCATAAGTAAGCATCGTATTTGCAACTGACAAGCTCCTCCTTTCTACATCTACCTTGATATGCATAGCTTTTACTGGATAAACCTCAGCGTACATGTCTCATTATCACCATCATTGCCGCATATTTTCTGTCATGCATCACCACCATTTCTCATATGGTTCTAAATCAAACAAAATTTTACCTTTGGGAAAATGGAGAAGGCTGCTTGGGTGTTAGAAAAAGCTATTTTCATCTGGCAGCCCCCCTCCCCCTTCCGCATCAAGATCTGTACATCTATGCAATTTAGTTCCAAATAGGAGCAAATTAACCTTCTGGCTAAATTGTCTGGCTAAAGTACATATTGTTGATATTGGTCACATTTTAACTTCATTACATTTTATGAAAAAAAAAATCAGATTTGTTGTTATGGTGACAGTAGTCTCCTCGTAACCATAATTGCTGTACATGTTTGCCTTCAGTACATCAACACAGTTTCTTTGCATTTTGTTCAATAGCAAGCCTACCTCAGGTGATATGGAGAATACTGCCTGGGTGTCTGAAATTAAGGCTATGCATGTGACCTACAGAGTTCTTTTTCATGTGGCATCTCACCTCCTTTCCCAGCATTAAGATCTGTACTGGGTACATGTACAGTGAAACCGGCTTCAGCTATCACCTGTGATATTAGATAGACTCTTGTTAAAAACTGTTTCTCATTGAAACCTGTGCATTAGAAAGACTCCTGTTGAAAACTGTTTCTCATTGAAACCTGTGCATTAGAAAGACTACTGTTGAAATCTATTTCTCATTGAAACCTGTGCATTAGAAAGACTACTGTTGAAAACTGTTTCTCATTGAAACCTGTGCATTAGAAAGACTACTGTTGAAAACTGTTTCTCATTGAAACCTGTATGAAAGTAACCTGTACATAAAGACCATAGACGTTATCTTCTTTGAATGGTCTTAGTATGTACAGGTTGCACTCTACAACGTTAAGCAGCAGTTGTCATGTAGAAGCAAATTATCACTCCAATTAAATTGTCATGAACTCGTGATACAAATATGTACTTATGTTACATATCGGTACATATTAATACATGTTCATATATGATTGAATTTGATGAACATCAATTAAAGACTTCTCTGTATTGTCATATATTTGATAGCCACCAAATTACTGCTGGTACATGTCAATGTAAATTAACTATCCTCAGTTCAAGACTGGGGTTCATCAGAAAGAAGTAGACTTCACAGCCGAGAACCTAATGTACATGTAGGCTACTACTGTACATGAGAGGAATGCAACCTAGAATGTAAGAACATTCTGGTATGCCAGACATGTAGGTATTTCCAGGAACAGTATTAAAAGTTATCTTGTCAGAAGTATTGATTTATATTCAGACATTAGATTGGAGTATGTGTAGTTTGCAAAATTCTTCCTATTAAATCTATATATCAAGTCTACATATGTGCAGGTGATCAATTAATTACTATAATAGTTATTAAATGTATGTCATTGTAAATACCAGTAACAACTTTTTCTCTCCCCTTTCCCTCCATTTCCCACTCTCTCTTTCTCTCTCTTCCTTTTTCCCCCTCTTTCTTTCTTTCCCTCTCCTTCTTTTCATGTCTCTCTTACCCCTCTCCTCCTGTCATTCTCGCTCTGTCACTCTCTCCATCTCTTCCCACTGTTTCTCTCTCTCTTCTCTCCTTCCTCCACCTCTCCCCCAATCTCTCCCCCTATCTCTCCCCTATCTCTCCCCCTATCTCTCCCCCTATCTCTCCCCCATCTCTCCCCCTATCTCTCCCCCCATCTCTCCCCCCATCTCTCCCCCCATCTCTCCCCCTATCTCTCCCCCTATCTCTCCCCTATCTCTCCCCCCATCTCTCCCCCACCTCTCCCCCTATATCTCCCCCATCTCTCCCCCATCTCTCCCCTATCTCTCCCCCCATCTCTCCCCCCACCTCTCCCCCTATATCTCCCCTATCTCACCCCTATCTCTCCCCTATCACTCCCCTATCTCTCCCCTATCTCTTCCCTATCTCTCCCCAATCTCTCCCCCTATCTCTCCCCTATCTCTCCCCCCATCTCTCCCCCCACCTCTCCCCCTATATCTCCCCTATCTCTCCCCTATCTCTCCCCCATCTCTCCCCCATCTCTCCCCTATCTCTCCCCCATCTCTCCCCTATCTCCCTCTCCATAGCACAAGCGGTACCTGTTCCTGCCCTTCATAGTGTGCATGGTGGTTCTCATCATCCTGATGGTCATCCTGATGCTTCTGCTCATCATAATTGTAAGTTTGTCATTTAACTCTCTCACCCCCATTGGCATGTTCATGTGTCGTAAGCCAATGGGGTTTTCAAGGCCTGGTAATGTAAGGGTTAACCATGGACCGTACTATGTAGTAGGCTCCATGGTTAACTCTTTTATTACCATTGAGATGAAGATGTGTTGTAAGCCAATGGGGTTTTCAAGGCCCCATAATGTAAGGGTTGACTCTCAAATTACCATTGACATGAAGATGTGTAGTGAGCCAATGGGGTTTCAAGGCTCGGTAATGTAAGGGCTAACTGTCAAATTACCATTGGCATGAAAATGTGCTGTAAGCTGATGCTGGTGTTCAAGGCCTGGTAAATGTAAGGGTTACACATCCTTAATGTATTTTCACCCAAGTAATGCACACATAAGCACATGCGTTCTGTCTGGCACACACATGATGAATGAAAAGATGAATGCAGGGATTTGCATAATCTGGAGGGAAAAAAATAGTTGGCGCAGAAAGGACAGACTCTGATGAACTAGGGGGTGTGGTCTTTGAATGTTGCCAAAAAGTTTGAATGTGATCTGAATACCACATGACATACATGCAATTCTTCCCAAGCTTGTGTCATGTCATTAAGTAATTCATATAAACCTCCCCCCTTTCCCCCAAAAAGGAGAAAAGATTAACGGGCAATAGAAAGGAAAGGGGAATCGATCAATGAAAGTAAAACAGGAAGCATAATACACAGGGTGTGTTTTTCAGTAATTTCGATATACATGTACTAGTAGTTAGTTGATGACTCCGTATTTGCGAATAAGGATGCTTGGTAGTATCACTGTCATGTGTATTGTGGGAAAATGACTCAGAGAGTAGTATATAAGTAATTGAATTATTGCCCAGCACTTACATCAGGTCTGAAAGTAACCAGGTGATATTGATGTCAGCGTGTATTGCATCATTATTAAATTAACAAGTGATCACATTGTGTGATCTTCCCCAGAGGCATTTAGTTAATCTAAAAACAATTTAAGAAATAAAAATATGCTGCCAATTTATGAGGCTTTGTAGGAATTGTTTATTCTTGTATATGGGGTGTGTGTGTGCATGGGTGAGGGGGTGGGGGTGGGGGGCAGGGATATAGGGGGGCAGCACCCAACTTTGCCTTAATGGTCTTAAAGGGATAGAAGTGGTAATGATTAGGGGAAATTGTAATCATGTCAGAACTGTTCCGCCATCATCATGGCAGTCAGTCTCGTTTGATGTCAACAACTTAGTCATTTAAGGAGACGATTCCTTCACATAAACCACAAATCAAACCAGAATGGGACGTAGTTTGCTGGCATATACCCTTGTCTCAGGGAAAAAAATCAATTCAAAATTTAGGGGGGCTACTTTTTTAGCACATTGGCCGATTTGGCTACAAATTTACATTGTGTCTGTGGGAATTTTGGGGGCTTTAACATATCCCTGGGCTCTTTTAAGCATTTCGGGTGTGAAAATGCCCTGAACCCCCATGTATTTTTTGCCTGCATGGCTGGCTCAGTTGAGTCCGTGGTGGTTACAGGTCCTACAATCTTTACCATTAACATACCTTACCTTACATGTAAATAGACATCATGGAAACAGGGGTTGATGGCTGCATGTGGACACATGGCATGTCTTGTATTGCAGCCAAGAAAACAACAACTCTCTCCCTGAGGTGATGAATCGTTTACCTGAGACATAGTTTACCCAAACAGGTGTTTTCCTGTTGTCATGCCCATGTTTGTGCAAATGGCCTGTTTAATGCGACATTAGTGTGCTTTGCTAAACAAATACATGTTTTGGTACATTGGATTTAGCAGTGGGAACGAACAAGCCTTAAGTATATATAAGTATTAAGTATATATGACTGTAGGGCTGACAGGTGTGCCTTGCATGAACCTTGCACATATTTCAACGGAAACGGCTCTTTCCCCTTACAAATGTGTGTCTGTAGCTTCAAATTTCAGCCATTTGCCTGGGAGTAGAAAGGAATGATTTTGCCCTCCAGCATAAAGTCACTACATGCCCACTGCTAAATGTCCTATAACCATGGAAACAGCCTCGTGAATGCTCACATACAAGGCAGCATTTGGGGCCCTGAATTCCTCAGATGTGTTATCATTATAACGTGGCATTTATCAAATTTATATGAATCTGTGTGACATTAATGGTACAATAGGAATGACTTGTAATTTTTTTTTTTTTTATTGATCATAGCTTGTGTGGATTGCAAAAAGATATCAGTGGTGGTGTGTAATAGGATAGTTCCAATAGTTTGCAATTTACTCTTTGTGGTATAAATATTGAGGTAATATCTCGAGGTTTTCTTTAAGATTAAATGTTTTTTTTTTTATTTGTAGACTTAATTACATTTACTAAGTTGATGAGAGTGAAAGACATTAGAGGCTGGGTTGTGTTCAACGCTACTCTCTCGCTAGAACACATTGATAGTGGCAACTGATTTTGTCCTTGTAGCCTGGCTTTCAGGCTGTTGAGCATTTTTAAATCAAACTACTAAACAAAGAGGTCTGGCTGGAGTAGACTAATCATTCTCCATTTCTTATCCAGCTCCCTCAAGCAAAAAAGGAGATTGACTACTGACTAGTATCAGGAACATAATTTGTTATGTATTTATTTTGTTTTGTGTTTTTGTTTTTGATCAAAAATGCCCAATTGCCTGAGAGCCAGGCTATTGTTCTCTGCTTTACACACACAATGTGGTGAGGTAATCCCTCATGCTGTTTCCCCTGCCAGAGTTAATGAACTTGGGAGCTTGGAACAAGGCCACATCCTGAACCACTGTGAACGCATAATATCTTAAAGGGAAGGAGTAGAAACATTAATACTCTTAATACCAAACAAAGATAGTCCCATGCCCATTACAACACAGGTTATTGCCTATTTTGAGGTGAGTCCTCCACATGACATGTTACTACTACATGTACATTGTATGTAAGTACATGTAAGAGTTCTGTAGAATGGAGGAAAATGAAATGGAGAGCTCTTGAGACAGATTTTGGAATTACAGCTACTTTTCCTTCTCTTTACATAAACTTTCACATACAATTCGCCAATCTGCTTGATAAAGATGTGGTACAAAGAATACTAATAGCTAAAAGAAATTAGTGAAGGAAAAATCACATAGATTATAAGAGATGCTTGAACTAAAAACTAGGTTTACATAATACACTATGTGTGTTGTCTTGAAGGAAATTTTGGACTTAATAGCTCTGAAAAGAGCTGAGAGCAAAGTGAAAATTAAGTCAGAACTAGTAAGAAAGAAAACAGTAGAGTATTGTTTTGTGTGTAGGGACAGGGGGTGGAGTGGGGTGGGGTTTTAAGCTCTGAAAAGAAATATTACTCTTGAAGTTGGAAATATTGGAAACTTCTATTTGAAGCCTGAAAAGGCATCAAGAGCAGTTACGTTCCATGGCCACTGTGTCATACAACTTATAGACATCATGAGCTTGCCTTGTTCACAATGCAAAGACAAGGCAATGCCCTGCACATCATCAATTCCCTACTCAAATCATACAAGATATCAGGAAAAGTGATTATATTAGCTCATGTAACATTGTTGGGAAATTTCTTAATCAATACTATTTGGAACATAGTAAAAACATTTTCCAGAAAACTGTCATTTACATGCATTTCCTTTTCTGATTTATCTGCTTTTATCAAAATCCAGTTCTTTCTTACAATTTCTTTCTCTTTTTCTTTTCCATTTTTCCATATTTCTTCTTGGATGTGTAATCCTCTCCTACAGCTGGTTTCGGCAGTCTACATGGATGCGACAGTCGTGTTTGAGCTGCTCATTGTGGGTTTTTTCACCGGACTCAATGTGAGTAGAGAACCTTCCATTATGGAAATATTCCAGTCCTTTTGTTGTATTTTGTTCATGTAAAGCACTTTGATTAAAATCTTTTATGTAAAGCTCGCTATTTGAATAAATGCTGTTATTATTATTATTAATAATTACTTCTTCTTTTATCGTACATTTGTATCATACATTTTGTCCTGACGATGAATAGTCAACCTATTTGCAACGTTGACCCCCTCCTAAACAGTCATTTTCAGGCCTCTCCTAAAAAGAATACCAACATTCCTTTTCAAGACTACCCCCAAAAGCCCTTTATAGGACTAACCCAACAGTATACAAATGATGCACAGGTTTGAGTGGGTCAGTAGGAATTGAATTGCCTGAACCCACGAGGCGAAGCCGAGTGGGTTTCGGGCAAAATTCAGAGCTACCGCGTGTACACAATCCTACTGACCCACGAAATAAACCTGTGCATGATCTGTTTTATAGAATGGGCCCCAAAATCTAATAAAAAAGGGAAAAATCTCTGTCAACCTCATTTACCGGATGCATGGAAAAATCATGCGTCCGGTAATTACCGGATACATGGTTATGACAAAATCATGCATCCGGTAATTACCGGATGCATGGTTATTGACCAATCAGATTGCAGAGATCCATCTTCATCATCAATGATCATCAATGATTGGAATCATCAAAATCTGCCAAGACTAAAAATTATTGACTTTTCACATAGAGAAGTGTCCAAATAACACAGCTAAAATATGAGATGATTTTCTCCATAGACCATGTCAGGTGGAGAAATAGAGTCTGCATGTATAGAACTACCAAGTTCATCACGCTTTTATTTCATAACAATCATTTAAACGACGTAGTCATATCAGAAAAGACAGATTTACTGCGAATGTCCAGGGTGGCATTGAGTGCCCATGAACGTATTCGCAATGCACGTTAGTGGGAAAATCACCGCAGCAACGTCTCACACAGTGCTGCGACAGCGTAGAATTCAGTCATGAGTTTGTCCTCTTCTCCGTTCGAAATATCATCCAAATTAACGTGTTTCACCTCTGCAAAGCGTTTAAATGTACAACATGAGTATTCTATGTTTCGGGTTAAATTTGTACTTACTGAAAGCGTCTGAATCGTCCAGAATTTGTTTCAATTCTTCATCTCACTTTATCGGAGTTTCTCGTGATTCGTGGGTGCCGCCATTAGCGTAAGCAACATTGGTATCGATCATGTTAATTCTCGGTATCGCGATATCATGTTGATATCGTGTTGATATCGCGTGCTGCCAGTAAAAAAAAATTACACGGCAATTACGAGTAATTAACCAATCAGATTGCAGAGATTCTGACACCCATTCTATAATCCTCTTTAGGACTACCACAACTCCTAGAAAGAATCCAGTTACCAATCCCTCCCTTTCTCACATGGAGCACCACAAAGTCAAGTATTATCTACACCACCATGGAAGCCGATATTTACAACCAACATCCATACATTTGTTGTTGTACAGTAGGTAGAAATAATGATTGGATCAACCAAACAGTGAAATTATTACACAAGTCTGAAGGCAATTCAGCCCCCATAGAGCAAAAAAGAGCCCCCTCCCCTCAAATAACAAAAGAGCCCCTGTGGAAATGGTTGTTTTTCCTCATAAGGTCCAATGCTCAACATGGTTTAGAGCATCCCTTTTGTGACAACAGGCTTGAACAAAAGTGGACACTCTTCAACAAGGTGTTAAGCTGATATGCTTTTCCTTCTCAATCCTGGTTTAGTACTTGGATACTCGGCAAGATTTGTTCCCGCTCATGTCAGATCAGCTGACGTAGCTTCTAGTGCTAAATATGGCAGCTTTATTATCTAGGTTCTAGGCTGTGAAACACAAGGACACACCTAAGTTTGGAAAGAAAGACTAAGCCTCTTCCCTTCTCTCACAAAGAGAGAGGAAGTAGTGAAGAGGGCTTAGTCTTTATTTCCAGACATAGTTGTTTCCAGACTTAGTTGTGTCTTCTGTCTATACACTCGACAGCCTAGAAGCTAGGCTACACCTTCGCTAAAGCCATAGTACTAAATTGATAAAAAAAAATAGATAATTTAAACCTATTGCTCATGGTTAGATTTTCATGGTTGAACCATGGTCCAGTTAAGGTGTCGAAACTTGCCATGGAAATGCCCGAACCAAAGGGATGTAGCTTAATTGCACCCTATAAAGAATTTGAAGTTTATTCACAGCATGTTGTCTATTGTTCATATAGCAGATTTTGCAGGAGTCGCTCTGCACAGTATATCTGAGTGCAAAAAAGCCAGCCTGCATATATGCAGGTGCATGGACACAACCCAGTCTGGTAACAACTATGTCTGGTAACACAGATTGCCCCAATCCCATCCTCACTGAAGAAGCCAGAGGAGCTATGATGTCATTAGGGCATAGTCTGTGTTACCAGACATAGTTGTTGGCAGACTGGGGTTGTGTCCATGCACCTCACAAATGAGTACCTTGATAAATGCAGGATCAGTAAAGAACGGGTTAATGTGATGTTCTGTATGTCTTTTTCTTTTCAGATTTACTGCGTTTTGTGTGTCATTTCCCTCTATCAAGAGCTGAGGGATGGCAGGGCCAATATGAGAGCAATCTATCAGGCTCAGGGAGCTCAGGTCAGTGGATCTCATTTCTTTTTATCTCCAGATATTCTTAAGTTTCATCATTGCACGATCTACCTCACCAAGTAATGTGTAGGTGTGGTTTGAGTATTGTGATGTTACAAATGTGGAATTTGTTTTTTTTCTCCATTGTTGACCTTTTCACTTGACAAGTAGGAGTAGTACAATGTAAGAATTGGAGAAGGGGAAAGAGGAGCTGAAGAAGAAGGAAAAGGGAAAGAAAAAGAAGAAGATGGAAAGAAGAAGAAAAAGTAAAATAAAAACAAGAACAAGAACAAGATTAAGAATTATAACAAGAACAAAGAACAAGCTGAAAGAAAGATGCAAAAGATGGAAAATGGAAGAAGGAAATAGACAAGACAAAACAAAAAGATTAATATTATAATGTGTATATAAAAAATACATTATGTTAGCCTAACACACCTTTGTTTAGAATACTGTACACATGGTAGGATTTGAACATTGTGTTTGTCTGCCGTTATCATGGTTCAATCAAGGTTGTTGTCTAGGAGACAAACTCACATGCCAGCCACATTTCCAGAGCTCTTTTCCCCCAGGGCATAGATCAGCGTTGCCATCTACTTATATGATTGTGCTCCAAAAGCTAATTGGCATATTCTTCAAAATACTTATTTACGCAACAGGACGATTGAATTATCCCTAAGACATGGGAATTGATAACATTCTTAAGAGTCTGCATTCGACTGAAGTAGATAGATCCATGGTTGTCCTAAGCATTTGTTACATATTTCTTATTAAATATATACTTCATAGAATATATAGGATAATATGTAGTTTACACAACAATTTCAATTGGCAGGACAGAAATGAGTATTCTTTTTAATTGCAATATTGCAGCTGATTTCCAGTACCTAGATTAGATTGCAAGAATTGAAACATTTGCCACTTGAGGAAACCTTTAGGGCCTGTTACAAAATTGAGTCATAGTGTGGACGTGTCGATTCGCAGCTATAAGGAGTTTGTTCTTGCAGAGCAAATTCTTTATTCTTTTTCCGTAATTTTGAGTTAGGTCAATGCAGATAACCTGTAGATGAAAGCAACTTTATGCACAGTAAAAGCTTGTCTTGTTCTTGTTTTTTTGTGCTCATACAGTTAGTATATTTTAAGCCAGTCCTTGTTCATGAAACAATGAGGAAATCAGTATTTCATTCAAAAGTCATTAATTCTGTAGAGAGAGGCATGCAATAGGTTTGATGATATAGATACAAATTGCAATCATTAAAAGGAATTAAGTATGGAAAAAGGGCACCAATTAAGGGTCATTTTGTCTGCATGTTTCAACAGCTATGTCCCACTAGGTACATCTGGTTACATTGAATCAGGTTGACAGACTTAATAGTACATTAAAACATCACACTATTTTGAAAATAGTTTATTAGCTACTGTCAGTATAGATCACGTGCCTAATTTTGATTTAATTCTTTGATTTGAGGGACTGTAATTATATTTTTTTATTGATTTTCCATCTCAGCTCCATCACAACGCTGAGGCTCAACCCCTTGAGAAGATGGGTGAGCTCAACAACTTGGAGAACGCCAACTTTGTGCCTCAGTACCCCATGCCGTCCCTCGAGGCTGCCGCTCTGTACCCGGGGCCACCAGTACCCATGGGCGCGCCCCCACCCCCCTACCAGCCCCCAGTGTACCCCGCCCAGACCTACCCCAAGGCAGAACTCCAACACTTGTGAGTTTCTTGATCCGTAGAAAGAGAGATTTTGCTCTGGACACCAGATGCAAATACATTGATAACAAAAGTATTTTAAAGAGGGAGAGAAATTCTCTATTTGTATTTTGTTTGAGGTTTACAGTATGTATGTATTTGACTGTATGACTGACTGAAAACATGTCAAGTGTAGTAAAATATGCTTTGGGAGCCACCTGTAAGGAATGATCACATTTTGTGTTTTGCTTGAGTAGTGTTTTTCATGGAAAACCCTTGAGCAGTCTTGCAGGTTTGACTGTAATGGAAATATCATTTGTCATGTCACAGTCTCAATTTTTTTAACAATTTCTTTTCTTATCTTTGTAAGTCAATGGAATGTGACTTTCAGGACCTTGCCAAACATGACATTGATGTATTCATATGATTTGCTAGAGTCATACAAACCATTAACTCATTGGATACTACCCACTCATGAGTCCATGTGTATAAGACAGGGTACACCTAGCTCTAGTGTACAATGGGGTGCACACAATTTCTACGCAAATGTTTATGATCAAATAATGTAAAGTTTTGTATTAAAAAAATATCCAAATGGCATATGTGCAAAACAGCCACAAAACTTGAGCAATGGATTTGTTATAATGATCATCAAAATGAGGACTTTCCCTTCTGAATTATACACAAGTTGTGGAAATAAAGCAAATTGAATTTTGTAGTGAACTTCACAGCAATTTATGAGTGGTTGTGGGAGTCTATCTGATGTGTTAAACATTTTCTGCTTATTCATAAAGCTGTAAAATAATGCAGCATTTGTACATGTATGCCTCCACTGTAGGTGCAACATGTCTATTGTGGAACACAGCAGTGATATTAAGCTTCAAAGAAGTTTATTGGTAAAAACAGATGTATGTACAGTATATGTTTTGTATCTTGTGGAAGTATTTATGCAGTTGCTCTGTTTGTGCCTCCTGAGTTGAGATCTAAAGGCGGTGGAGTTTTGTAACATATGATATATTTTTACCAGCCTAGACCAGCTAAGAGAGAGAGAGAAAGAAAAAGGTGCATTTGAAATCAAAAACTTTATATGAATGATTAATGTATAATATGAATAACAAAAAAAAAGAAGGAGAGAAGAGGGAAAGAAAACATGTAGCATGAAGAGGGTAAAACTATAGATTGTAATGAGTAGTAATCGGAGAGAAAGAGAAGGTTTCTACAGAAAGATCAATACTTGTGCTTTACAAAAGGCCATTGTTGTATAGGTGTAGAAGTCCTTGAAATGAGAAATGTGGTCGTATACCACAATTCATCTCTGATATTGTCCAGAGAATTTTGCCAACAATTATCCTACTAATTGAAGGGTGTATTCAATGCTTTCATTAAAAATAATACTGTATATCAATTTTACATTAAAAAAATATTGAATTGTGTTGAGAAATCAAATACAAGAAAACAATGTTTACGAATAAAAGTACAATATAGGAATCGAGACATGATATATTTACAGGAGTAATATTGACCATTTCATCCACACAAAAAGATTGCAGGGCTGCCTAAAAAATGAAGTCTGATATGGGCAGGTCCTTATACTTAGCAACTTAATTTTGAACATTAATATCTCAGTACCTAAAATATAATAATGATATCTATAGGTGTATTTATTTTTAGCTTTTTGACAAGAATATAGACACATCATTGTCAGAATGATCCAAACTGTTAACCCAAGCTGTTTATCAAAATTACATTGTCTTGTTTACAACTATAGTACATAGTATAATGTAAGCTGTGCTGTATTCTTTTGTGCATAGCATTATTACTTTGACTGGTATAAGAGTGAGTCATTCCTTGTACAGAACTGCCTAACTCCTTTATAAATCTGCTTCTCATGAAGTGCTGCCTAAAGCTGAAAGAAAAGTAATCTTGGCTGAGATTTAAGTCTTATATGCATTATTTTATTCTTGAATAGGCTTGGGTAAAATGACAATCCATATATTCTGGTTTCTTTGGAGAGAGAGAAAGGTGCAGGGGGGAGAGAGAGAGAGAGAGAGAGAGAGAGAGAGAGAGAGAGAGAGAGAGAGAGAGAGAGAGAGAAAGAGAAAGAGAGAGAGAAAGAGGGGGTTAAATAGAGAGTATATAAATACTTTAATGTCCAGAAATCCGCTCTATCAAACAGGACATATGCAGGAAAAGATGAAAACCAGTCAACCTTATCATACAAACTACACAGTCTAGACTGAAAGCTGACTAAAATGATTTGACGTGGGGAAATTCAAAACATGTGCAATATGTTGTAGGCCTAAATATGGCAGAATTCTTGCCAGCAAACTGTAAATTTAAGAAATGTATGTTCCCATGGGAAGTCTGACTTGCTAGGATTTCCTGTTCTTGCTTCAAGGTTTGTGTCGAAGGAGTTATTTCTGATTCGGGGTGGAATATCTTTTCTGTTTTATGCCTACTCATGCACGGATGCATTTACATCAAAATTTTCGATAACCGGCATTTTGATATCCACTTTCAAACGCTGATTCAGGCTTTTGTTAATCGTGTATAGAAATGCAAATTTGTTTTTTTTTTAAATTAGCATTTAGAAACAGCAAAGAGTGTTTTTGCATTGATATCCAACAAAGATTCACTGATCACGTATATTCTAGCTCAGAAAACAGGATATGAATGCACTCAAAATGTTTGTGATGGTCAAAAAGCACTTAAATGTCCTCATAATTATTACACAAGACGTTACTTAGTTTTCATGTATTTTTGTGATGTTTGTCATCAAGCTTTATAGTGATGAATTCACTGAAAGCTGATACAAAATTGTAGAAAATGTGTTTCTTTATGTGGTTAGCCTCAATGAGCATTTTAAAGTGGTTATACGCAGGAGTACGTGGAATGACGTACGAAATGATGTCAGCCAATTCACACTTTTGGATCTGTGAATAAACAACAGATTCTAAATGAGCATTTAGAAAGAGTGTATTTAAATGTTGATTCTAAATGCAGATTATACAAAAAAATAAGTAAACCACACTCTATTTTGCTTACGCTATCCTTATCAAATGCCTTTGGGACTTATAAGCCCTCACTTCAATATAAACTGATTACATGCAACCACAAGAACATTCTTTCCATGGATGTTCATGTATGATAATGAAGAGAGGCTCAAACTTGAGGTTTGATGTGATCATAACTTTGAGCAACATGTATGCTCATAGATAGCTGATGCAAATGTTCATGGGTGAATGTAGTGATATAATTGTTTTGTAGTTTATCTCAATGCAAACATGGGGCTAATATTGCACAAGCAAGCATTGTCTCAATCAATTCTCATTGCTAAAACTTGTCATTCAGTCAGTTATTCCTGATGACTAATCACTCACAATTGTAAATGCCAGGGGCGAAATATACGTCTGTTTCTCCGCCTTCTGTTTGACACAAAGCGTGTTGGATTTGATGCCGACTGAGTCACGTGCACGCTTGCCAACTTACGTAAATGCATAAATTAGACTCTGCAGTTTGTATGTCTTACTGCTTATAGTCTCTGTCTAACTATATGATACTATGCGTTGCTGTCTCTAATCCTGTTTTAACTGTCTCAATACCAAGCCCTCACACCTCAATATCACTAACAACTCAATTTCTTGCCTATGGGACTGAACGGATTAAGTGTATTCCAGCGCAGTGAAAATATGGTGATATCTGTATTTAGAGCACAGTTTTGTAATGCATGGCTTTAAAGAACAAGTATAGATTCTGTTGGCAGCACCAACCGATACTTGACTCTAGCCCAAAACTTCACACTTGATGTAATATTGTGAAGAAACAGTTTAAGAGCTGTATTAAGATTAAGAACATCACCTATTTTGTGAGAAGCACCAACTGAGGCCTTATTCTAGCCAAAAATATGACAACAGGTCGCTGTGGTAGTATGCATGAGTACAGACATTTGTCAGTATCTGTATGGACTTCATTATCATGAAGTTTGGAGGTTAAAATAACATGATATGTGTCATTATTGCAGAGAGTGTGTTATTTAAATAAAGAGAGAGAGATGTACTTTACAGTGTAGGGTATTTGCACTGAAGCCTGTTATTTCATTCAGGTACATGTATATTGTGCTTGGTCGTTATTAACCAGTGATTGATCAATATTTTGTATAATTGAATATAAGCATAATATTGCAAATGTAAGATTTAAATTATAATGTATTTTGTCATTATTTTCTTGTTATAGTTAACAGGAAATTGTCAGTAATAGAGCTGGAAGTGGTCCTCAAGATTGAAATAACCATGCTGATCATATAAACCATTTGATTAACAAAAGTAAACCAGTGTACTACACTGTACATATTGCATAATACGTGTACATGTGGGTACAAGTAATACATTGCAGGCATTTTTAAGTTGTATTTTTTCCCCCTGCTTTTTCATTGTGCTGTTCATTTTACAATGTCAGTTGTTATTTGCATGTTCATGTACATAATTAAATTCCTTGAGAGTTATTGAAATTGAATTTGAAATATGACAAAATATTTGGAAGATAAGAAGACTATGTGCTCTGCATGTCAAAAAAAATAGAAGGGGCTCTCTCGCTCATTGTGTAATGATGTGGGCCGATACGAATTGAAAGCTGACAAAATGCTTGGAGGATAAAAGAACTATCTACTCTGTATGTCAAGAAGTCAATAGGGCTCTCTCATTGTGTAGTGATGTGGCCCTATCCAAATTTAAATCTGAATACTGGGAAGATAATAAAGGAAAAAAAAGGCACTGCGTGTCAAGAAGCCAAGAATGTCTTGCTCATTGTGCAGTGATGTAGGCTGATAGAAATTGAAAGCTGACAAAATACTTGCAAAATATGAAAAACAATTGGAACTGCATGTCAAGAAGTTGTTTTTTTCTCCCTCATTGTGCAGTGATGTTGGCCTTTCAAAACCTAGAATGGATTTGTGGGATTGTAGTCTGAAGGATGTTCCTTTGTGCGACATAATCTCTTAACTCTCTCATTACCAAGTCAGGTCAACCCTATTGGCTTATTGTACATGTAATGTTGTACCTTTGGTACTGGGGGGGGGGGGGGGGGGGGAGGTTGAAGGGATCAACGACTCTCCTTGAAAATGAAGAAGCACATCCAGATGTCATTGAGTTCATTGTGAATTTGTTGTTGAAGGTTTTCTTTCATGACTCAATTTTATCTTTAGACTTTCTGTGAGTATGGTATTGGCTTGTTTGGATTTAAAGAAAATGAAAATGGTTAAACATGTAATATGCTTTTCATGTGCATTGCCCGTCAAATGACTATTAACCTGATGAAGAACACACACACACACACACACTTACATAAATACAAACATACACACACACACATATATGCACTGTATGTACACACAAACAAACGCAGCCATATGCACTACACGCTTGCAGCCACATCATGAGCGGGAGTATAAATTTGTTAGCAGGTACATTTTGGAAGATTCGTCCACAAATTTGATAACACGTAAAGCTTGTGGTGGGGCAGTACGTTGTGGAAATGCCACGTCTAACCTGATAAATATGTATCGTTGTCAGCATAACCCAATTACATTTCTGTGCATCTCTGCAATGATTGAAGTGCTTGGAATTGTTGTCACTTGATATGTAAAATACTTGTATTTTCCTAAGGCCATCCTGCCTTCTATTGTAATGAAATGGGATGAGAATGAGTGAGTTAACCCTCTCAGTACCAAGCACTGACAGCCCCATATCAATAGCAACTCAGTTTTTTGTCTATGGGACTGAGTAGGTTAACCCTCTCAGTACCAAGTACTGACATCCCCATATCAATAACAGCTTAGTTTCTTGTCTGTGGGACTGAGTAGGTTAATCCTCTCAATACCAAGTACTGGCATCCCCATATCAATAACAGCTTATTTTCTGGTCGATGGGCCTAAGTGGGTTAAGTCTTTTTCAAATTTCTTTGAGCCAATGCATGGACAACACCTAATGAGTCATATTGATATACTATAGCTCTTTATACATGTATTGTAGCTGGCCACGGGACACTCATTGCTTGGACATGCCAACGTTTTTGTGAAAAAACACATAAACAGGGCATTGCCCAGTTGGTATGTCATGTGTATAGAAGAAAATCTTTGAACACTCATAATTTCCTGAATATTCATCCAAGTTTTCTCAAACTTTTACCAATATACATATTTTGCCTTTTTATGCCAGTTAAGGACAATTGCATTATCATTGTGGCTTTCTTCTCTTTAAAGATAGGCCAAGCAACAACAAAAGAAATTAAATGCTGATCCACTATCAATGGACATATGAAAAGTGTTCTTATATGCTTTTACAATGGATATGACCCTTATTTAAGAGTTATGTATGGGGCAGAAATAAATGGATTGCTTGATGTAATGCATGTTTCTATGGCTTAGAATGCTTAAAGAGGTTCGCATTTCATTACAAGGTCGTTCTTACATATTACATGATGCATTGTTATTTGTCTGTTAACATTTGCACTTGAAGGTGATTATTTGAATATATGTCAATTGCTGTAAATGAATGATGTTTTGAGAGATTGAGACTTATGAGAAATGTTCAGAATAAGGCATGTTTATGCTGTCAAAATAAATTGCACATTTTGTGTACACCATACACAAGTAACAACAGTATGTATGGTGGTTATCTATTGTGTTTGTGTAATAAGTATTATGAATCTATTTCTTATGCGACCATGGATTGTTGGTGTTATCAAGAGATGGGGAGGAGGCCATAGCGCAAAAAGTTTCCAGTTGATGGCTTGTAATGTCTAGAGGTGTGGGTGTTTTTGCTTATTGTAGAGAAAGCTTTTGAAGAGTTGTGAAATGTACACGGTTATTCAGAAGAACGATGAGGATTCCAAGGACTGAGTAACCAATGAAGAGGTTCTGAGAAAAGCTGGAGTGGAGAGAGAGAGATGATTGTAGAGATAAGAACCAGGCAAATGAAAATTTCTACAATTTAAGAAAGGATGAGCTTGAAAATCTAGCAATGACAGGAAAGATAGAGGGAAAGAGGGGTAAGAGGAAGGAAACGGATTAATTAGATGACCAGTCTGAATACATGGATTGTAGAGAGAGGTTTAGGTCAGAGGGAGGTGGCGCTGATCCAGAAAACTATAGGAACAGAGATGTCTGGCATGCCATCAAGCCTACATCTCCATATATAATACCTCACAGAGAGAGAGAGAGAGAGGGGGGGGGGGAGGGGGGGAGGAGGGAGAGGGTTTATGTATGGGGGTGGCAGCTAAAGGAAAACTAGTGAGGGAGCAATACAATCGAAATGGAGATGGAGGTAGATAACGAAAATGACTTGGAATTACAGAGAGGAGAGAGAGAGAGAGAGAGAGAGAGAGAGAGAGAGAGAGAGAGAGAGAGAGAGAGAGAGAGAGACAGACAGACAGACAGACAGACAGACAGAGGGGGGGGGGGGGTCGGTATGTGTTTATGGAGTTTGGGTTTATGTGTGAGGTATGTGAAATACTACAAAAAGAAGATGTAATGACAAGAGAAAGGTTAAAGGTTACAAAACCGATTGTGAAGGAGAAGAAAGAAAGAAGAAAAGGGTTGGGATGAAAAATAAGAGGAAATAATCTGAAGAAAGGGAAGATGGGGAGGTGATCAAAACAAAAGAAAAAAAAGGGAGAAAAGGAGGGTATAAGAACAAAGGAAGGATATCAAAACGAAAGAAAACAACAAAAAATAAGAGAGGAAGAAAACAAGAAAGGAATGATGGGTGAGGAGATGAAGAAAAAAGGGAAAAACAAAAACATGAGGAAAAAGAGAAAGAAAATGAGAAAAGGGCGAAAAGACGGGCACGACAGCTATGATGGTGTTGATGAAGAGAAATGTCACATGGGAATAAAAGGGTTTGATGAATTCTACCTGACACGAAATGAAAGTATTTAACATTTCTCGATTTAGCTATACTAATATCCTGGCCGGGATGATCATTGATATGGGCATCCTAAATTGGTTGGCATGGTAACACGACTGGATGTGGCGATAACCTGGCGATGGCGTCATTATACGAGAGAGGAATCTGGAGACTGCTTCATCTCAACAAGATGCACGTGTGTTACCATAACTTAAGCTCAAATCATGGTCGGAAGAGGTTCACAATCCAAAGGCGTAAGAGACCTAATGAGGGACGCCTGGGGGGGGGGGGGGGGGGCGGGGTGCAGTGCCCCATTTCAATTGGAAGCCGTTTTCCCCCGTCACTTGACGCTTGCTGTCAAGGATTTCTTTTTTACATCGGGCTTAATCAAGAAAATCATTGAAATGAACAATCTGCAAAACCTGTAAAACACACTGGTGGGGTAGAGAAACAAACATTGAAGGGAGCATTTCTGGGCAAACGTGGAAGAGGCCGTGCACCTGTGTTCTGGATTAATGACATGAAGAGACTGTCAAGAGAATGGATGATAGGTGGAGCGCACTTATAGTTAAATGACGTGCTCTCATGAAGACCACAGCAGCGCTTTGTTGCGCCACCTGAAGATGATGATTATGGTGAAAACTCAGGCGGTGAACCGCTTTGCTAGAAGGTGAAACATTGCCCACGGCCCCATGAAGTGTTCTTGTGGGAAGCTGGAGCGGGAAGCCGCTTCCGTGCGAGAGGGTGGAGGAGGGGGTGGAGGATGAGGTGGAGGATGAGGTGGAGGAGGGGGGGGGGTGGTGGAGGAGGTGGAAGAGGGGATGTAGGAGGGGTTGATAAAGAGGTGGAGGAGGGGGTGGAGGAGGAGATGGAAGAGGGGATGGAGGAGGGGTGGAGGAAGAGGTGGAGGAGGGGGTGGAGGAGGAGATGGAAAAGGGTTGGAGGAGGGGGTAAAGGACGGCGTGGAGGAGGGATGGAGGAAGTAGTGGAGGAGTGGGTGGAGGAGGGGTGGTGGAATAGGTGGAAGAGGAGGTGGAGGAGGGGGTGGAGTAGGGATGGAGGAAGGAGTGGAGGAGGGGTGGAGGAGTCATGAAGGAAGAGGTGGAAGAGGGGATGATGTTTGTGATACAGCACCACGGTGGCAGCTTCGAAGTAAAAAGGATATCATATTAAAGTCATGTAAGATCCGTCACATTTTCGAAAGAATTATGACGGAACGTTTAAGAGCCAAGGTTTTATGCTATTTTTGTTTATATAATATCATCGAAATTTTACTGGGCTGCTAGCATGAGCGATGAAATAAATTATCTAGCCATATATCTATCAATCTATCTATCTCATATGTCTATCTAATTCATGTAAACACATGAGTCCGTTCATTATATATACGTGAAGTGTGGACGGCAGACAGAAGGCAATTGTTATTACTACAGGCTATCATTACCCTCCGAAAAAAACGTGTTATTGTGTAATTGGTTTTCCTCTATCATAGTTACACAATATTCTGTGTAAGTTGCCTGGAGGATTCTGATTACAGATGGAACCGAGAAATTCAATTATTCTCGAGGACCCCCCAACATGGTTGTCATGGTAACTATCGTGTTACATCTTCCTCCATAATTACATGCAATGTATCAGAGAAAATAACTGTCGTATTCTGCCCGTCATATTGTTCATAATAACAAGTGATGTATCATGTGTGAAATTTTCACCAATATGTATACATCTCCCGTAAAGCAGCATTTTGCCAGGGACAGGAAGTGTTAATATTGTTACAATAGGAAACTGTTTCCTCTTTTTTGTGCCATGTGTGTATTTTTTCATCAGCAATGTACACATATTCTATAGGGCACCATTTTCTGGCTCATAAAAGGGTTATTCTTCCTCCTCTCTCTTCTTCGTCTCCTCAGGGATATGGATCACTCTTCTGTCTTTGATCCCATGCTCGGCACCGCCGAAAAGTGATGTAGTCTCTGCACGTGCTGCTCAGATGTTTTAACAATGACGAACGTGATTGTGTAGCAACGGCTTCTCAAAAGAAATGTAGAGGATCATTTCACTTGTCCAGTTCTGCTGGATGGCTTCAATAATGATTGAATCCCACAATTCTGGAAGAATCCGGAAAGTGAAGAAAGTCAATTTTGTCAGTAAGAAAAATATTTTATATGTCCATTTATTCATCATTCCACAATTCTTTAGAAGAAAGCCGAGGAGAGAATCTTTAGTGGTGTTCTTGAAAATGGCAAAATTATGTGATAAGAAACACAGCTTCGAGAGACAAAATAGGAAATTAAAGATATTTTGCATTCATTCCATTTTGCTGCTAAGTTTCATATTTCACAGAGTGGACCTATATACCGTTCATGCAACATGTTCGTGCAATATTTCACACAATTGTATATTGTCTGCCAAAGACATATGCTACCTTTAATATTCAATCACACTAATTACTTTCATGATGCCTATGTGTTGTTATCGTTTACATCTCTTTCAGTTCAATTCATTTCAGACAAAAATACACACAAGAATAACAATTTTTCATTACGGCGCACATTAGTACATTTAAGATTGTCCGTCCCTTTTGCAAGCTTAAAATTTGAAATCGTCTATCACGATCGTAAATTGAAGAAAGTGTGATTCAAGACCATTTCTAAGAATATAGCATGTGGAAGCTTTCTGTATATGTAAAAAATTTCAGCCGTTAAATTTCAAACCGACTTTTTTCGTACCACGAAAAAAGTATTAGTTTTTGTTCCAGCATCTACGTGGTTATTATGCATGTGTGAAATCCTAATTTTATGAGTAATTACCAAACTTTGGAGATGATTCCTTCTATAGAACAATTTTTTTCATAATGCGTTTTATCATTTAATAAACAGATTAATGAATAAAGCAGATATTTCAACACAAACTGCTAAGAGCATGAGGTAAAGACTATTAATCAGACGTTGTTAATGTGCGGTATTTGAATTTTACACTACGTATCATTTTCAAATTATGAATATACAGTTTGCTAACACTTCTCTATATGTTTTGCCAATGTTTCGATGGTTTTGTGGTGATCTGAAAAAGGGACGGGCCGTCTTTAATTATGTGACATTTCATGTTAATGCTAATCCCCTTCATTCGGCTTTTACTACCTTCTCCCGATACCAATCCTACCTCGTTCTGTCATAGCTACGTCTATGCTCATGTGAGCTGCCGATGAAGTCTTTATGGTCAGTTCGATATATATACAACTTCTACGAATGCTGAATTGTTTGTCATAAACATGCTGCTCTCCAGTCTCACAGAATGATAGAAACACAGATGTTATTAAGGTCGGAAATGGTGACACGCCTTTGGCGCAACATGAAGACTAGGGCAACTGGGGAATTATGTTGTTAATCCAATTTATACTCACCCTGCAATGCGTGGAGAAGGGTAATTAAAATCATTTCTCTAGAAGAACGATATTGGGTATAAAATATTCTGGGAATGACACATGCCACATACATGTTTTTTTTTATTTGCTTCCCACATCACAGCCATATAGTAATACAGTGTTTAACTTTTTTAAGGTATCAGGCTTGACTAGCACGTGTGCGAAATTTTGATTCCCGTTTATAACTTCATTATTAACCTTGACTTTTATTTAAATCAATTTGTACTAGATCACATGTAATATGCTTTATTCTTACATTCTTTGTTAGAGTCTTGTCACTTAAAAAAAAACACTCTTCCCATCTTTGTTAATTCAGTCAGGTACAAGCAAGTTTTATTTTTAATGTTGTTATCAATAAATTCAAATTCAATTCAAATTAGATACAAATAACTTCATACAATGATGCAAAATGTACACACTGACGTATCATTTTCAATGGTGATTTATTCATATCTATAGCGTAATTCCATTTTATTTTACATATCTATACCACAAGAGCTATACAGCAACAAAAAATAAAATAAAAAGATACATAACCTTTATCACATTATATATGCAAATGTGTTTTTGTTATACTATAACGAGCAATAACGCATTTGGCAACGACCATACATATTTTTAGACACAATTTTAGAAGTTATAAATTAATGTAGTTGCCTAAGTACAAGACAGAACAATACCGATCAGTGGCAGACCATTGAAATAACAAAAATGGTGTTTGGAAAGGAGGAGGGAGAGATTTGAAGACAGAGGAAAGAGGGAGGGTAAGAAGAGTAGGAGGAAGGGGAGAGATAAAAAGATATATATTTACAAATGTCACACCTTTTCATATGCGGAACATATACATGTACATGTATATAAAAAAATATGAGGAACTCAAACTGAATCCTGCTGGTATTTTTCATATCTGATATCAAGGCTTATTTCTACATTCTCTAAGATATACTAATTGCTTTTATTTGTTCATGTCATCATATAACTTGTTCTGATTGCATGACATTTTCCCGATAACCAATCATGCCTCCATTGTTGATTACACACTACGATAGCTGAAATCACATTACCAGCTCACACAGCTAGCATTCCTGTGTCCATTCTTTACAAATCAATATCATGTTATTCATGTTAATAACCAATTTTCTTTAGTAACTTCCCAGAAAGTGGTTGAGAAATAATTGAATACAATGTCAGACTTTCAAGTTCTGAAGGAAAAGAAATACAATTGTCTTACATGAATATAGTAAATGCAGGCATTTTGCAGCGAACCCTAGATTTCTAAATCTAACCTTCTCAATACCGTAGGTGCGAGAGTTCTCTTGACATGGTAATGAGAGAGCAGTTAATGGTTTATTGACGTATCTATGCTGCTAAAAAAGGTTACTGGTGAATTTATGAAGAGATGTCAATCCCTCTTTAGTTTTCCGTTGGCATGGTGAGTGCAAACATGATTAAATCATCAGCTAATAATAGCTAAACTAAAAAGGGCAATTGATCAATGAAGAGATGGTATTAAACGAAGGGCCCTTTTTCACTCAGCCTATAGACTGCATGTTAAGATTAAATTTTCTATAAATTAAATGAATTTTAAGATCATATTAGAGGGCAAACTCAACATGACCTAATTTTTTGATTGTCAAATCTATCTGAAGTGCTGATTTGTATACATAAAAATTGACACATATTTCGTGTTCGTATGTGTATAATGATGCACATATTGTGAATTTTTATGTATATCATTTACATATATACAATAATAATATATTAAAGTTACAATATACACATACCTTTCCCCAGGCAATTAGACAATGTGTCATATATTTCTGCAATATCACAATTCCTTCCCCACATGTTGGAAATTTAATTTTACAACTGAAATAATATCAACGAGCAGAGACTTGAAAGCTTTAGACCTTCGGTAAAGGACTACCAATATTTACACCTTACATAACAGTTGAACAAACTATCTCCTGACATTCTTAAATTCTTCATAGATACACCATTCTCTTACCCCACCCTACATCCACAACCAGAATAATAACAATGATAGACACAAACAGAAAAAAAAATACTGTTTGGGACACAGTATATTTGTCTCAACTGTGTAATGTGACAAGAATTATTATAAACCGTCACATAGACACATGAAGTAGCATCAACAGACAAATCATTAATACATATCAGTCTAAACATGTTTATCAGAAATGAAATGAAAAGAAATATGGCTCCTTTACACAATTCTTGTATTTCATAATTGACAAAACACGTTCCATACCGGGAAAAGAAAATATGTATTTCGCAATGAAAATTTTAAACAAATTGTGAGAATGTGTTTCCGAACAAGGTTGATATAAAACTGAAGACATTAATCATACAACTGACAGGATACCAGCAAAAATACCCTTCAATCTATAATCACAATTTAAAGAACTGACTGCATGTCATGTATTTCTTACAACTGATCAATGTACATAAAGCACAAATAACAATTAAGCTCACTAAATACTTGCATAACCATAACCAAATTCATCAATATGAATACTTCTAAAAATACAGCTTTCAATAACAGTGGTAATGGCGGATGCGTTTACAATATTCCATGTTGGATACATTTGTATAAAGTAACATATGCACACCTTCATTTCAATGAGCCATCAATGATGAAGGGGTTTTCATACATACGATATATTTCTATGGCACCTTTTCCCCAAGTAATATGGCAATTATCACTGATGTTGGTACTATGTACAAAGTGCATTCCGTGGTTGGCGACAAAAACATAAACACGTACGTCACTACTTGCAGCTAGTGATTATCTCCTCGATAAAAACTTAAAAACTATGTTTCACTGACCGCAGTAAGTACAAGGAAATACCTACTCTACTTCTCTTCTAACTTAAATATTTGTGATTTTGTGGTTCTTAAAAAAATGCTTTAATGTGTAAAGGCATAATTAACACAGAATCATTTGTTATGTTCAATTTGACAAGAGCCAGACAGACATCTAAGGCATCCCTGCTCAATATACAGTCTGATTCTATGAGGTGCAATTAACATTTCTTGCTGTGTGATAATCAATGCATTTAGCATATACTGGTACTTATTAGCATGCTAGAAATGTAATTAATTTCACGTTCATGTTGCAATTTTAATTATTTGAGACGAGAAAGGACATGAACATATTCCAGTAGCTGAAAGTACCAGTACATGGATTTCCGACTTGGTCCATTTTTATTTTTCTGCTTTTGCTTATAAACTAGTTGTTCGTTTTATGAAATAGTGAGTCACCTTAAACTTAGATAGAATTGTTCAGCTTTTTTCTTCAACTGATCAATATGTCACATATCTTTGAAAGTTAACTAACCTTTTCAGATGACACACTGTTAAAATGATGTAGTAAAATATATATATCTGTTTTATAAAATATTTTAATTCTATACAATATTTAAGGCAAGAAGTGAGTTGAAAGTGAAACACATCAAATATATCTACAAATATCTATAAGCTCAAAAGTAAATTTAGTCATTGCATGGCAACTCTTCCACTTAAAATCTGCCAAGCTATATAAAAATAGAATACACCCTCTTGTATAATTATGATAACTGTGGTGCCAATTCTCCTGTTTTCATATACAGTACAAATGCAATGATTATTCTTTCTTTTTGAACATTTGAAAATCATTTCTTGAACACTACCTGTATGCATGCAAAACCTATTGGGTGTATTTTCTGTAGAATTAAACACTTCGAATGCAAACTCTTAAAAATCATGCAAAAATAAGAACAGTAATATATATGGTGCATGCTGTCAGCATTGAAAAGAAATTCATCATCTGCTCTGAGCTAGTAGTTTTTCTTGCATAGTTTTGCAAAACAGATGGCCTAAAATAAAGTGATATTAAAATCCTAGCATAGACTTGATTCTCCCTGAAGTCTGTTGGTATCAAATGTTACACAAGGGATGTTTATTTCCACCTCTCATAGCGGTTACATGCAAGGCTGTAGCAAGTGCAAAGGTGTGATGATACAGTATTTCTATCATGCCAACCCAACATAGGGAGTTAAAATAGTCTACATACATGTATATACAAGTCACATATGTATATCGCCAGTGCTTGATATGCAGAGTGAATAGTGACTTTTAACAGACTTCTCTGCAATGTTCTTAATGGCTTAAGCAGGTCCGTCCTTTTATCTTAGCAATCTTGAACGATATATAAAGTTCACAGTATGGAACACAACACAATTTTTGTCATGCTTAGTTTGCAATACATGAATACATATGAGCAGGCGATATAACAATTATTTATTTTCTGCAACATGATGTGCTTGAAAAGTGCTAGTTTGTACTGATGCTGCATTCTTCATTTAAGTGTCTCGCTCCAAGAGGCATACACACATGTACGAAGGGCATATGATATCCTTAACTTGGTAATGAGGGACTGAAGTGTATTTGATCTTTATCATGGTAAGTGTTTCAGTGATGGCTTTCCACCCAAAGAGCCTGTACTTGGTAAGGAAGAACCCGACTTCACTTTGTCCAGATGGCTCAAAAATCTGAAATATTTGACATATTTCAAGGTAAAAGCAATTATTTGAAACCTATATGCAGCTGAAAATTTCTCGTATAGACTTTTAAATAATTTCAACATTTGCACCTCTATAGAAACGCAATCAAATGTGACATATTTCAAGGCAAAAGCAATGATTTGATACTGATTTACAGCTAGCATTTTAGACCATTCCGCCACTTTCACATCGATAGAATGCAATTTGTGAATGACAGATGGACCTACTAGGAAGGAGGGGGTTAAGAGTCTCAAGGTGAACTGATAGATGCCCAGCAAATATCTAGTCCTTCACCATTAGCAAAATCAATAGCATAAAAATGCAATCATAAAAAGCATTCCAAGTATTCCAGTCTTGGGTGAAATATATATCATTCTATGGAGGTGAGATGGTGCACAGCGTGAAATGGGTATCACGATGACAGCTCAACAAAGGCTGCTGGGAATTTCCCTGTCTTGCCTGCGAGGGAGCCCTGCAACCACTCATCGTTGACGCGCTCTGTGATCTTGATTACATTACCAACCTAGCAAGAAAAAAAAGACAGAACAAAATATTTCTATTGTTAGTCATGTCAATTTCACAAATGAATGTGTTTTCCACTCCATTGCATAGAATTTGCATTTGTTTTTCCAAGAATGAAGCAAAAACATCCATTGATCTTTCAGAACTTCTTACTTCACAAAATGTTAATTTACTTCAACCTGCCGGTTCATTATGAACTTGTTCAGTTATTTTACAAATCAATTCTGTATGTGGTAGCTTCTTAGAATATCTTTGCTCCTCTCAATCTTCTCTGCTTTTCATCTCGGACTTAACCAATACAAGTTCCTCAGATATTTTAGGAAGCATCCAATACAAAAATAAAAGGAGATTTTTTGCACCATCCTTTCCAGCAAAATCATCATCACTTCATTTTCTTTCTTCATCAAAACAACATGACTACATAAAGGTAAGGTAACAAAAGAATTAATTTCATATAAGCATAATATATCTTTAATAGACCAGCACATGAAAAAGAAAAGATAAATTCAATATGGACATATATAGTGAGTGACTGTATATGTGCTTATGTGTATATAGTATGCTGATCTTTTCAGTGCTGCGATCAGTATTTGATATTGATATTGACATTGATATTGCAATTTATTGTCCAATCGGAAATTTCATTTTCACTGGTTTACATTGATACAAATAAAGAATGTGACATCACACAAGGTACATATAAACAGAAAGATATATACAATTATACTAATTCTAAAGGATACATGATCTTTATATTAGCTTTACAACTACTGAAACTGTGCAAAACACCTGTGCAAGGCTTAAATTGGGTTGTACGAAATTAACACTTATTACACCAATATTTGTTCGATCGATCCAACTATCTAGCCTATGTCTCTCCTACTAGAAGGCCTCTTCATCACCATTTCAGTTTCTTCTTTCTTAAGCTTATCTCATCCATGCAACACCCCCAAATTCTTTCCTGTCATCCATCCAACACCTACTTTTATAACAGAATAAATAAATAAGTAAATGAATATACAAAACTGACCTTGAAAGATAGCTCATCAGCCGCCTCAGCGTCGAAGTCAAAGAGGGCCTTGGCCGAGGATGGGGTGGGTCCTCCTGCGCAGGGGAGGTCGATGACGACGTCGACGAAGGACCTGGGGAAGATACCCTCCCTGGTCTCCACCTTGCCTCGGAGCCAGTCGTCTCCAATCCGCTCCAGGAGGAGCACCCTCTCCCCAGCCTTCAGGGTGATCTCATCGGCAGCAGCGGCCTCAAAGTCAAAGGACACCACACAGTGGGGCTCCTCACCAGTGCTCTGGAGGATTCAAGAAACAGAGGAAAACTTTAAATATCTTCAGCTCTTTAAAATATGTCGGAATGTCACTGCTGGCCATTCACATGTTTGCCCAATGAAATCACGAATTGGGCTTCTTCACTGCTACTCTGATGGGTTAAAAAAAACAAGAGGATAAGCTGTAGATTGTACTAGCCACAAAGAATTTTTCAACCAAGAACCTTTCAAATAGACCTGTTTACCTATATATGCACCGGGTATATTCAAATCTTATGGTGGTTCTAAGAAACAAAAGTACATTTTCTAGTTTGTAGAAGAGGCTAAAATGTGGCTACTGGCTGTGAAAATCTTTGCTAATCAAAATTGTGCAGTGACGCTTCTCTCTAGTGCTCTGGTGGTTTCAAGAATCAAAAGCATTCCTGAGATACTTTCTAGTTAGCAAACATTTTTTTGAAATGTGGTTACAGGCCATGAACATCATTTCAACCACCAACCTTTGGATTACATAAAGTAGACCTTCCTGTCAGTTTTCTGTTGGTTTTAAGAAACAAAAGGCATAACTCACATATTTTCTATTTTGTAGAAGAGTTTAGAATGTGGTTTCTCTTTTCCATGAACATCTTTTCAACTAATAACCATTCCAGTAGACCTGTTTACTGAAGCATGTACTAGGTATAGTCAAATTGTATGCACACATTAATTTGCACCTACTTACCCCAGGGTTGGATGCTTGTGGTAGGCTGGTGGGTACCCTGTCTACAAACGATGCGGGAAACCTGCCCTTCTTGCCATTGAGCTCTCCCTCCAGCCAGTCAGCTCCCACCTGGGCTGACACTGTGATCTTGTCTCCCTCCTGGGATTGACAGTGGGGAAGGGAAGGGGAAGGGGGGAAAGACGTTTATTTATGACGGCTATTTCTCTAGCCTAAAGTCACAATATAAACACACTGAAGCATGCTCTCTTTCTTTCTTTCAAATGGCAGTCTTAACCCATTCTTAACTGAGGCCGCGAATATATGCAGGCCGGTTTTCTCGAGTCATATCCACAACTAGCACGACTCCCACAGAAGCTGCTGAATGGACAATAGAGGGCAGGCTATGAATAACTTAAGATTCCCTATAGGGCATAATTAAATGGTTACTAAATTAGAAAAATAAGTTCCCACTAATCTATGTAAAATTATCCACTAAAAACGAATTTCACATTCGTTTTCCGCAATAAAGTCTCACTTCGACGAAAATTTGAAAAAAATGCATGCCTCCAGTGACGTATGAGAAGTCAAAATGCCATAAATGCCAACGGCGTAAATAAAATGTTTTATTCACGCCATTCAAACAATACGTTACCAATGGGAACCCCAAAGCTTGTCCGAGGTTTGTCTGAAAAGCAACAACTAATAGACTCAAAGTGCATTCCATCCATTGAATCCAAATGACAAGATACAGGTGAATGCAATAACGCGTTACTACGCAGTTAGGGGAAAAGTTGTGAATACATTACGAAAATGGTCTATTGTTGACTTCCGTACAATCTATGGAATTTTCGTCAAAATGAGAATTTATTGCGGCAAACGAATGTTAAATTCCTTTTTAGTGGATAATTCGACATAGATTAGTGGGAACTTATTTTTATAATTTAGTAACCCTTTAAGCCACAATCCTTTGGGTGCTGCAGTTCCATAGTTAATGTTGAAAATTCAAACTTGTCCAGGGCCCTGTATCACGAAGAGTCGGCTATCTATTGCAATTCCAAGCCTATGCATGATTTTGCAATCAATCGTTATGATAGACCCACACAGCTATGATCAATATCAATTGCAAGTTACGATTGATATCGATCGTAGATTCTATGTGATACGAATTAGCGATATCAATCAGATCGTAGCTTTTTGTGATACAGGCCCCAGGGTTCACAAAGCCCCCGAATCCAATCACAAGCAACAGTTTAATGCCTGGTTGATAGCCTTGGTAAGCTAAACAACCTTTTGAGGTGAACCATGAGGCGTCAGCATTATTCACCTGGTTTCCAGTCCACTCCATCAGGTTTTCACCCTATACACTAGACTTACATTCAATGTCCTATCTCTCTAATTGACTTTAAGTTTCATCAACAATATGACATGTTCAAGGCACATTTGCTGTTACAAACTCATGTTTAGCTGTGAGTTGTTTTGTGCAATATGAGCCCAGTTGGTTGTAATATATACTTCTAGTAAGTTAATCATTTGGGAGAGAAGTGTCGCTCTATTGGTACAGATTCCAAATCTCAAAACAGCGATTTTAGGTTTGAGTATGTTAGCATGCCTTCCCTTCTCTGTGGGAAACCCTCTGTCTCTCTGATAGGACATTAAATGAAGGCTATGTGTATCACGATAAAGCGCATGAAGAAAATATGGTGGGGTAGACAAAAAGCCTAAAGATCCCCTACCAGGGGGTTAGCGTCCCCTATCTGTATAATTCACTAGGAAATGGTGGAAGCCATTTCTTGCAACTCAACGTCAGTGCTTGTCAGTCATCGCATCACAGTAATCCTAGAAACAGAAGTTTGACAATATGATCTGCAAAAGCATGTACACTCTTTGATATGTAAGAGTAAGATTAAAACTAACCTTGAATGTAAGCTCTGTGCTGTCTGCTCCATCGAAGTCATACATGGCTCGAACCTCGTTGCCTAAAACACAGAAAGGATGAAACAAAGAACTTGTCATTTTTCAAGAATACAGCTGACTCAAATGAAGGATACACACATAAGATGTTTTAATGTTAAGATAGGCACTAACACTTGGGACAATAGAGCATCTCTACAAGTGGAAATATGACGAAAATGTGTGCATTGTGTGTAAATAGTTGGACATTCTAAAAACAGGGACAAAAGCTATCCAATCACAACTTGTTAATACCATAAGTTACTGGTTTGACATGGCTCCCACCAGCTGGTAAATCCCCAATCACCTCCATCAAACTGTAATTGGAGAGCCCTGAGTAGCTTGTCAGTTCTCACTAGGTCTACTGGAACTCCTCACCCCAAGAAAAGCACTCTCAAAATACTTACTCCTCTATTCATACACATAATTTCCCCATCTATTTTCAAGGCAAGAATAAAACAGATCAGATTGAATGGATTTTTGTATCCTGCCTGACATCACATCACTGGACTTTGCAGGAAAGATGGCCCCTCTTGCTACCCATCTTCAACCCCTCCACCCCATTATATAGAGCTATTCCCAAAGAATAACCCAGTATACTTTTAATTACCAGTGGTTAATGGAGACCAGTTCGTACTGGTTCCACCCGCTATATCCTCAATCACCTCTAAGAAGGGGTAAGGGAAAATATCTCTATACACAGTTCACATCTAATTACCTATGGTCTGTAAAGACCGGTTTGAGCTGGTCCCATCTGCTATATCTTCAATCACCTCCCAGAAGGAGCAAAAAAAAAAAAAATCTCAATATAAAGTTCACATCTAATTACCTGTGGTTGGTGGAGACCAGTTTGAGCTGGTTCCAACTGGTTTATCCTTAATCACCTCCACGAAGGAGGAAGGGTAGATGCCTGTACCATCACTTTCCCAAATTTTTAATACACGGTTTACATCTGATTACCTGTGGTTGGTGGAGACCAGTTTGAGTTGGTTCCACCTGGTTTATCCTTAATCACCTCCACAAAGGAGGAAAGGTAGATGCCTGTACCATTACTTTCGCAGGTTTTTAATACACGGTTTACATCTGATTACCTGTGGTTGGTGAAGACCGGTTTGAGCTAGCTCCACCCACTATATCCTCAATCACCTCCACGAAGGAGGAAGGGAAGATGCCCGACTTGCCATCCAGTTCTCCCCGGTACCACTCGCTGCCGACTCTCTGGGTCAACCTGATCGTAGCGCCCTCGCTGAAATTCAGGTCGTCCGGGCTGTCACTGGCATAGTCAAACTTGGCTATGCAACGCGGCCCACTAACAAGAAGAAGAGAATTGAACGAGTTAAGCATTTTAATTCATCCCATTAGTAATTGTAAGTGAACTAATAAAGTGAGCATTCTGTGAAATATGGCATTTCACGTTTCTCTGCTCCCTGTTCCTAAGCTGTCCTGGGCTTGAAAGACAAATTCTGATTGGTTACTGGTCAGTCATTTGAACAAAAAGCGCATGCAACAATGATATTGATTGGCCATTGCCATTTTGCAATTGATCACTTACCTTTATGTTACGGGCCCCAGATAAACTATTTCTATTATGCACATGATTTATACATACCCATGTAACAAAAGATTGTTAAAGATAACTGCCAAGCATGTTTGAGGCTTGTCAGACAAGCAATAGCTTATTAAGATGCGCAGTTTATTTCACAAAATAAAACTGAATGATCAGGACCAGATGGATGTTTGATTTTGTTGTTCTCTACTTGCGGGCACAGTGTTGATAAAAATCGATGTGTGCAGTTATCAACTTTCTATAGTTAGAATCAGTGTTTGTATCCTCGTATTGAAATGTGTTTGAATACATGATTCTGTGATGTAGCGTTAATCATCTCTTAGATGCGTGATTCTCGCTTATTTCAGTTTCAAAACGATGAGGCTGTTCACGTGACTGCAAACATTAATTTGAATCACGTTTGAAAAAGCAGAGTATCGGCTCGAACGGAGTTGATACGCGCACCCAATGTATGATTCAAGAGGCTTTTCATGCAGTGGCAAGTCATCCTGTCTGGCTGATTTACTGACCTGCTTATATTGCTGGGAGAAGGAGAGGCGCCACCAGTTGATGGTAAGGGTATCTGTCAGAAAATGGTAAACAAATACTTAAAGTTTCCACATTTAGGCACTTTTTCCGAATCAAAAACACTTAAATGCAAACAACTATTTCCCCTGAGTATTGAATGGTATAATTGATGAGACACCAATAAATTTCCACTCCACACTAAAATAACTGTTTACCCTCACTAGGCCCCTTCATGTACATGAATTCACGTTAATTACAACCCTATCACGAAAGAGATGATGATAAGGACAATAAGAACAGATAGAGATAATAAAACCTAAGATCAACATCTGACTATTATGATTGGAGAGTCACATTTGATTACTACTCCATACAGTATTTTTTTTTCTATCTCCCTCACTTGGCCTCTTTATGTACAGCAAATAATATTCATTACAACCCTATCATGACAAAAATAGAGACAATAAAACTTGTGAACTTCAAATGATTATCTGACTAGTATGATTGAAGAGTCATTGTTTAATCTCTACTCCATACTAAAACAACACTTCTTTTATCTTCCTTTTTCAGCCTCTTCATGAACATGAAATGACATTGATTACAAACCTATCATGATAGAGATGGACAAAATAAGCCTTGTGAACTTAAAATGAACATCTGACTAGTATGAGTGGCAAGTTGATAAGACTCCATACTGTAATAACTTTTATTCTGTCTCCCTCTTTTAGCCTCTTTATGTACAGAAATTAACATTCATTACATCCCTACCATGCTATATTAGAGATAATAAAACATGAATTAACATTAAAGGGAGAATAAAGTCACAGATTGAGGTGTTCTGGAGCGTGGCCTGGCTTGGGAAACATTTGTGAATCTCTGTACAACTTCCGAAACAAGCACAAAACTGCAGTGATACAGGTGACTTAACATGTGATATGTGTTTATTTTGTGTACATGCACCATAGCGTGTCAAAGACTGCTGCTAGTAGCACACGCACGAGATCGCCACAAACAAAGTTTTGCAGATCTTGAGGGTGGGGCAGTGCCGGCACAGGGGTGGGGCTGATAATACCACCGCCGAACGCCGTCGATTGTAGCGTCCTCTATAAACAATATCATTCCACTTGAGCTCAGCTGTATATGCCATTAATTACAACCCTATCATGATAGAAATAGAGATAATAAACCTTGTTAACTTACAATGACCTCGACGTGGTTTGATGGGAAGATGCCTGTCTTGCCGTGGACCTCTCCCCTGAACCACACTGTGCCCACTTTGGCAATCAGCTTGATGACATTGCCCTCATCGAAGGAGATCTCATCGGGAGCCGAGGCCTGGAAACCAAACAGAGCAACGGCCTGGGGCCCCTCCTCCTCCACCTAAGAGGGTAGATAGAACAGAAAGATGACAATCGATAATAATACTCTTACTCTACTTCTGATACTACTACTACTACTACTTCTATAATAATAATGATAATGCTAACAACATTAATGCTGATAATGAAAATGATAATAGCAACATCGAGAACATGAACAAGCATCATTAAACTTTATCATTTATTCAAATATAAACAACATTGGGCGATTTGGCTCCAATAATGAAGAAGTGATGCCTGAAAAAGACATAAAAATAAATGTATAAAAATATTTTCCCACAGGATGCAATGCCAGAAAACATAAGGGTATTTAAGCAAAGAATTGAAATTTCCCTCGAAACCCTTTCACTAAAATCTAGCTGAATGGTCCTTAATGAGTCAGATAGAATTAGAGCCTTAGGTATCTGTAACATTTCATCATGTCTTAATCCTACGACCAGAAATGGCCTGGTGGTTAAATTAGTGCCCAGTAGATTGCAGGCTCAAATCCTTTTGGTTTCAAGATTTTTTGTTTTACTTGTTTTCCATCCATTTACAGAATGGAGCACACTATCCTTACTACTGGGTGTACCGAGCTATGCCTAATTTTTTTTTCTTCAAACTAATGGTGTTTGTTTAATGATGTCAGGATTAAAAATGAAACACAACTATATTTAAAAATGTTTTCCCTGCAATGTACTGAGATACATCATCAGTGTGAAAACAGTTCTTCTATAGCATCCTATAGTAGTTATGATATTATCATGATTTGAGTCACTTAATCATTCCAGGACCCCATTGCATAAAACTTACCATCAATGGTAACTCTGCCATCACTGGTAACTACCATGGTAACACTGCTTAATCAAATCCAAATCAAATTCCAGGGTTCAATTGAAGTTGCCATTGGTGGCAAAGTTACCATCATTGGTAAGTTTTATGCAACAGGGCCCAGATCCCTGTTTCTTTTCCTCGAATTAGGTACAGAGTGGAATAAATGGCATGACTAGCAGATGCTGGGGGTAAACCTCTGAGAGGCGGAGGAACAACGCCCCCTTCACTATACCCTCTGCAAACCATTAGAAACACATTGGTTTATCCTGCAAAAGAGTCAATGGATCTCTATGCCATTCTTACCGGTTGGGCCTCAAGATCCTTCACAATCTTAATGAACTGGGAGGGAAACATTCCCTGCTTGTTGCCGCATTTTCCCACCAGCCAATCAGCATCGATCCTCTTCACCAGAATGATGGTGTCATCAGTCTGAGAAAGACAAAGACAGAAATCAGAATGATTTAGAGAAATAGAGGTAGAATAGAAATGCCCAATTCCCCATGATCAAGGCCCCATGTTATCCAAATTTGGAATTTATTTAAATATTGTGGTTTATTTCAAATACATATTTTGTTATGTAAAGCGCCACACCCATGAGCACATTTGCTTCTTACGGGTGCATACCATTTGTTTCTGTTAGTAAATATGTTGTATTTTTGTTTGTTTTGTTTTTATAATGGTTAAATAAATGAAATGAAATATCTGAATCCAATCCCCCATCTCCCATATTCAGAGTTAAGATTGAGGGGTTCTTTATAAGTCAGGGCCTAGATAGTTGAAATATAACAGCACATAGGAATAGAAAGTGGATGATTAATGTTTCCATCAAGGATTCCTTGAATTGTTAAACAAACACATGAATAATATAGTATATAAGCAGGAAGTAGGTCACCAGTTTCACACGATATGAGTAATAGAGTACCGAAGTGTGACGTCATATGAGCATGTTGTCAGGACGACTGGTTCTAAAGAATGTGGGAAGAGGAAACTGTGGTGATCATAGCAGGATCTCTCAATGAGAGTATCCAACACTAGTTCACTAGTACTGAACAATGTCGTACCAGTGAAACTCTCACTTGAGTGAAGTTGTTTAGAACTACAAACCTGCACATGACGAAACCACTTCAGTTCTCTATAGCTTACAAGAGAAAGGAAACTTGCATCAATTATTTCCAATATGAAGTCTCAGGGGTTTGGGATATAAAGTGACAATCATGCTTTTTTTATATCACATACATGTCATGTTTGATGTGAAAGGGCAGGGGTTTGGTAAAATTGCAAGAAAGATAGTGAAGACAGAAAGAGAGAAAGAGAGAAAAAGAGAGGAAGAAAGTAGAAGAAACAGGAAGGCGTAGAAGAGAGGGGTGGACAGGGAGAGAGGGACAGAGAGGGGAAGGGAGAAGCAGTGAGAGGGAGAGAGAGATGAAGGGAGGAGAGAGGGAGAGAGAGATGAAGGGAGGAGAGAGAGGGAGAGAGATGAATGGAGGAGAGAGAGGGAGAGAGGAGCGAGAGGTAGGAAGAGGGAGAGAGAGAGGAGGGGGGGGAGTATGAGGGGAATAGAGGGAGAAAGATGAGAGATAGGGAAGGAGAGGTAGAGAGAGAGTGGCGAAATGAAGAAAAAAGGGGAGAGAGACAGAGTGACATAGTGAGAGAGAGAGAAAGAGAGAGGGAGAGAAAGAGAGAGGGAGAGAAAGAGAGAGAGAGAGAGAGAGAGAGAGAGAGAGAGAGAGAGAGAGAGGGAGAGAAAGAAAGAGAGAGAAAGAGAAAGATACAGAAAGAGACAGAGACAGAGAGTCATACATACAGACAGACAGAGAGACAGACAGCCACAGAGACAGAGACAGACAGGGGGGGAGATAGATTACCTTGAAAGACAGCTCATCTGCTTCTTGCCCTTGATAGTCAAAGAGTGCCATACCATGTGGCTCAGAGCCCTGTGTACGATAAGAGAAAAAAACAATCAAACTTAATACAACAAAAAATATTCCAGGTTACTCATATCATACACGTATCTCCAAATCATGCTATGACACATATATGTGAGATTACATGACATGACAGGAATAGCAACTGCATGTGAGTAATGACCACTACAAATATAATCCACAGATACTGTACATGTACAAATGCAGTATCAATAACTTATGGATTAAAATTTGATCTGCAAGACAGAGGGATAAATATTTATTTGCAGGGGTCATTTTCCAAGTCTGATATCAAGAAGCATACCAAGAAATGCTGTGCCTTATACTCAATGAGAAAATCAAGTTTTTACAGAGGCAATGTACAGGGTCTCTCTCTCTTTTTGCAACTTATCATGGCTAACTCAAGTGTATGTCTTTTACTGATCTGTGATCCAAAGATTGTTTTTCAGTTTAGAATTGTGATTCTTATTCGACTATCCATGAAATATAAACTTTTCTCCTTCGTTTTACAGGCAGACTTAACAATTCATCAAAAACTTGTCTGGGGTTTATGTCAAAACCTTGCGGGTACTTTACATATACCAACCTAGATATCTGATAATGAAGGAATAGTCAAGTCATGTACATAAGAGAGCAATGACATTTAAGTTAAGGATAGGAGTGGTACATATTATTATCAATGCAGAATTGTTCTGTTGTGATGACCAGTTTGAGCCACATTTGACTTCAACAACGATATCATTTTGAGACGATTCTTTCATGTGATCCTGAAATCAAACATGAATCAAGCAGAACAGGTCTGCTGCAATTTTTTTTTATAATGGACCCCTTAACTTTATCATTTTCTACAACCATGTACATGTACCTGTCACTCCTTACAGTATTAAGTGCATAGAGTACAGTACAGTGCATAGAGCTGGCACTGACCTTATTCTGAACTGTACATATACCAGTATAGGTAGGCTGAACATCATGACAAAGTTTTATTTCTCATACAAAGTGCATGTACATATGACAGAGTATGTCATATTATGCTTACTTTGCTCATCACACCCCCTTGAGTGTACTTTGACTTTACAAGTTAATTTAAAGTTACACAAGACAATGCTATCTAAAAATATGCACATCACTGTTTTTAGGACATGTGTGTGCAATCCATGTACATACTCCAGTTATCTTAGGCACAACACACTACAGTACAAAGGCCACTCAAAAATAGGGAGTCACCGAGAAAAGATTGAAGGAGTGTTTGTATGCAGGTTTTCTTTCTTAACAATGTCTGTGCAGGTGGAAAATGAAAACATTTAATTTACTTTAATAGTCTTGCAAACTATTGTAATTAGAGGAAGTACTGAGCTTGATTAAACAAGTAATTATTTCATGCTAAGGCAAGAAAATCTTAAAATAATTTTAGTTAATAAAATTGCATTTGATCTCAAGTCCAACTCCATGCCATGGGGACTTGCTACATGTGCCTAAATTTGGCCCCAACTTCAAGACTTCAAAGTACCATTTTCAGTAAAGTTTCCCCATGATTCTAAATCTCTGCTGCCATCATGTCGAGAAACTAAGACAGGGCATGCCAGCAATCTGGTGCAACAGGTGCATGAAAATGGAGCGTCATTCAGAGACACAAGTGACTCATACCAATACTCCCTCTCAAAGCGGATCTTCATGAGTCAAAATGGTAAATTATCACGATCAGAACTCTTCAGGATATTAGTATGTAGTTTTGATACTGCACATATATGCATGTTGCAAATTATTGAGCTAATCTGCAAGGTAGCTTAACACACAATGGGAAGATTTTCTGAGCAATGCAAAATGCTATAAGTTTGCATCCTTATTAACCAAATAAAGCGTTTATCTTGGATCGGGCTAATTCCCACTGGTCAGACATAGCAGCCCTAGTTTTACAACTTCTGTCCAATGTTGATGCCCTACCCCCCCCCCCCCCCCCCCCCCCTGTGACCTCAACCACTTTCCCAGCCACGGAAGATTGAAATAGATTCTGTAGTCTATTCTTAACCACACTCAAAGCCACATTAATCCTGTCTCACATTAGGGTGTCTGATTTTGATACCGTATGGAATACACCTAATCTGTGTTCATATATCTTGAGGTACACCAGAAAGCAGGTTTGGCTATCCTACATCAACACACCATAGGAAAGCGTACAAGACAAAAAAAAAATAAGATACATAGGGGGTTCAGGGTGATTTAGCCCCTACAATGTTAAAGAGAGTCAACACGAATAACAGAGAGTCCCCGCAATGAAACTAGTTTTTCTCTTAGGGTCCAATGTAAAACATAGTTCAGGGCATGTATTTCACGACAGCAGGTTTAAAAAGATACTTAGATTTGTGGGAGCTACTTTTTAAGTAGCCCCCCCCCCAATCTATGTTTGTATCCCTTCCTGCAAAAGATCCCATAGAAAGATGAAATGTATGGGGGAAGGAGGAGGTGGAGAAATGATATACACAAAAGCTCAAAGGAATTGGCATCTAGGGAAAGGGAAAGGGAAGAAAGGGAAAGAGCCACAGTTTTTAACCGCATTATATTTTGTCCAGATCAGCATGAAACATGATGCTTTTTAGGCTAAAGCATCATGTTTCATGCTGGTGTGGACAAAATAAACCGCGGTTTATAGATGTGGCTCCTTCTCTTTCTTCCCTTTCCCTTTCCCTATGCCAATTCCTTTGAGCTGGAGTGTACACATGTACATGTACAAATTTGTTCATTGATGGTTTACAGACCAGCCACTGATTCGAGCTACGACAGCTACGACGGTCTGACGAAGCTTGCAGTCTAGCAAGCGAAAGCTTACCTCAAAAACAGGTCATTCTTATGATTGTGTAAAAAAGAACTTTTTCTCATCATAAAATATTGTCTTCTTATATGTCTAACATTGCTGCATTTACTACTTGTTGCGATGTAAGGCAAACAACAGACAAGCTTTTCAGTTGTCATGAGCAAATTTGTTCCAGTGAGCTTAGCATCACAACAAATCAGCGCACATTCAGGAAAAAATCATGTACCTGAACAAAATCATAGAACAAAAGTTTTGAAACAAACCTGAACACAGTCTGATTTGGAAGACTACAAAATAAAGGAACTTACATGAGTAATGACAAATTAAGTGCGTGGGCAACGAGTACACATCCTCATTTATTACTCAGTGTACAGTATACTATCACTCTTCTGCGGATGAATGCCGGTACCTTCAATTCAATGATTCTAGATGGCAGTAATTTGATTTCTTGTTTATATCCTTTTCGGGGCCACTCTTTCCTTCCCTTTTCTATGCTCAATTTCCTGATCACAAGAAGTATATATTTTTAATAACATATTTTCTACAGAACATGTACGTAACTCCTATTCCACACACCCATATATACATAGGGTACACACAAATTTAATTAAGGGTACAAACAGGTCTTGCAAGAGCATGAATTAAGTTTTTCAGCGAGTTTAGAACTTTTGAGTACACAGTTAACATACCAAAAACATACATTGAAAGAAAAGAAAGAAAACTAATAATCTGTCAATTACAACATGTAATATAAAAGAAATAATATAATCAGTGAGAGCTTTATGACCAATATCCCAATTTGTATATAAATTTGAGTGGAATATGTTAAATACAGCTAAGAAGCTGCTGCTGATCGATATTGATAAATTCTCTTATGTTTAAATGACACCATACATGTAATATGGCTTCAAGCAACACATACAGTCATTGCAATAAGATATCAGTCACATACATACAACACTGATTCACTATGTACTCATTGACCAAGTCTTCTGCAAGAGATGCCCTTATCACACTACATGTACTCCCAAATTAACAGTTTTTACATGTACCTAAACAGTCATTTCCTGTGAGGTGCACGTACATACATCTCCCACGCATGCAAGATACGTGTGTACACATACTGCCCATCTATTTTAAGGTACATGTAGCTGGAATCATGATGAAAACAGCACATTGACAATCCCAGCAGAAAATGAAATAAGGATATTACTGCTTGCTGGTAGAGTATATTACAGCACATGTAATGCAGCATATCATTAACAGTAAAATACACATATTCACATCAATTTCAAAGTATGTATACCACCTGTCTTGCACTTTTCTCAACATCAAGATCTCAGTTGTCACCTTACCCTTCTCCATGTTTTCTTCATGGTTTTCCTTTCTACTGTTCTATTCTAATGCCCTTCCCCCCAAGGAGGAAAGAAACCTACTACAAAAGACACAATCAATAATCTCTCCCTGCCCCTACTCATCCTTCTTAATCTGCCTATTGAAAGAGACCAAGTTGACTTTCAAGAGATGAAAGGAGGAGCTACCACATTCCTTTTCTTTCAATTCAAGTCTCTTGTCAAGCTACATGTAAGGAGCCTTCATGACTCAACAAAGGAGGAAAGAGTCTCTTGCTGTCATAAACATGTTAGCGCCCCAGTCACACAAAAGGTTTCCCTGTTTACTCAAAGAAAACTGCCTTCAACATACTGGGTAAGTGTATGTTTACAAGTTTCCCATGAAATAAAAAAAGACATTTGTACCTGATCACTATATTGTATATTATCCTGGAGTCATCTTATACTTTGCTGATCAACGCATTTTTGCAAAAACTGTACACAAGTAACATTTCATCTGTCACAGAAAGTGTTAAAGAGAAAACACTTTTGTTTTCTACTGTAACATATTTTCACCAGTCTTGGGTAAATGATGAGGGCTGATAATAGACAAAATCTGGAATGTGATGCTCATCATTCAAGTAAAGTACAGTTAGAAGGACCCCCCCCCCCCCCCCCCTAAAATATATTGGAACATCAGAACAAGTTCACATGAACATGTATACATCTTAATTGTTGCAAGGCATTGTGATGGCTTGGAAAATAAAATATGCCATGTAAAAATATGCAAAGCAGCATGTACCAGTACGTAAAATTGAGAAATTCCCTTCTTTTCATAAGGCTTCTTATCGTGAAATGTACTTCCTCTTTCTATTTCACTCATGATTATTCTACCCTCGCAGTACCAGAGGTGCATGTTTTGTGTAGTAAACTAATGGGCTTTAAATAGCCTGGTACGAAGATAGTTAAAGTAGATTTGTGCATGTTTGGATGGAGGTAGGCATATGACATGAACATGACTCATCTTCAAGTGCTCCAATAACAGATTTAGACGAGTCTCTAGTCTTATAGACTTGACCTTCTTATGCTCAAGCATGAACAATTGAGCCTTGACACAAGGAATATATGCTAACATCTCCTCTTCCTTTCTGTTACAGTGACAGGGTAAGATGACAGCAACTTATAGCATGTCATTGTGAAGTCTATCTCCTGCTACCCCTGGGTAGTACAGTGCAGTACAGTACACAAATATACCAAGCTATGAGATTGTATACTGGAAATTATGTCAGTCCCTCCAAAGATGAATAATTTCCACTATATTTTCGAACTAAATGCTTGGTGAATATATATTATCATTTTTTTTGTAATACAAAAACAGAACAAAAATAGTCACACTTTCCCCTCTGTATTGATAGCGGTACATTCCGGGTAAATGTGCGACATGCATACACTGTGCAATAATTTACGCCCGCTCAGTTCCGACCAACCGAGATTGTAAGCAAACATGGCGACCTCCAGTGACCGAGTTCAGTTTGGCTTGCTGCAAGGGGAAAATATTGAGGACTTCACTGCATCTATCGACAGTTGAAATACGAAGAAATTGATCAAATTCGGCGTGGATGGTTTTTTTGAATATTGCTCTAAGCTCCGAATGTAGGAGCTTGATTCTTTTTTTTTTTTCATTTCCTGCGGCTTGGGCAAATCAACGGAAATTCAAGCTGCAACACCTCGAGAGTTCCCCTTGCGCACTCAATGATTTTCCGTTAAAAAGCAAAAACAGCTGGAAAGAAATGTATCGCGTACTGCTCGCAGTCAAAGCAAATTTTGTTACCAGGTAGAGAGCATGCTCAGTAGTGCCAAGGAGGAAAATAGTAAATTTCATGCGCAGTGCTCCCTTGGAAAAAATATTAAAAACTATATGGAGCTGAGGCAGAGATGGTGAAATTATTTTGTATTCTGGGAGCATCAATTGACCAATCACATTCCTAGAATACTCATGAATATTCATAGAAGGGATATAATATAAACTATGCAATGCATGTGTATACAGACATAGTTTTTATTGGCCTTATATAATTTTAATGTCCAATTAACAGTTGAATCACGTGTACAAGAAAGAGAACCTCAAGCTTAAGCCTCTTTACTAGTCCTGAATGCTTTAGAGTCAGCGCATAGACTTACTTATGTTTCACTCTCATGATTCCATTTCATTTTCATGCAAATAAAAATGCATTATTGAACACTTAAAGCCTCAGACTAACAGTTGAGCTGTTGATCAACCTCCCAGCATTATTGCAATTAAATCCAGTCAAATTCAATCGGCACAATGAGTTTTGTACTGTGTGAATGACTGAAGAAAATGACATAATATTCCAGTCTTGGAATTGATTTGCTCTACTATTCCTCATTTGTTGATTTTAGAATTTAGAATACATAAAACACAGAGAGTCCTCAGCTTACAGTCAAGCTGATGATAAATTTGCCCAGATTCATTGCAATATATTGCAATCTCATGCAATCAGTGCCATGGGTCTATACAACATGTATGATCAACTGCAATTCCAATTAGATAGGGCTTTCATCTCAACTGCAGGCTAAATGCCACCAAAGATGACACGATCCAAACAGTCATGCGGCTTTGCAACTGGCTGAATCAAACAACCCAGTCATCGGATATGTGCTAGATGGTGATGTCACATTATCCAGGACTTGGCTCATACGACTGCAGTATCGTGAAAATTTGTGCCATCTCTAGCATGCTTGGCACCCTGGCTTCACTGACTCACCATGTGCTTGTTAAACAGGGGGTGGCCTACTCATGAAGCACTCAGATTGTTTTCTTGTTGAATATCAATGTTGGAATTGACAGTTCCAGGGGGTATTTCACCAGGATGTGCGTAAGTTACGCACAACTGGCGACCTGTTCTTGGGTGCCAAATGAGAATTACATCAGCTAGACTTGTAATCTGATCTTTGTAGATTAAAATTCTTACAAGTTTATAATTTGTCAAATCTGAATCGGAATGTAGGGTATTCACTCCCATTATGTTAAAACAGGAACAACTCTCATTTGGCAAATAGAACAGTTCACCAGTCATGCATGAAAACCTGCATAAGTTACGCACATCTTGGTGTAACAGGGCCCTGATACAAAACCTGACAAAAATGCTACCCAAAAGGTGGGTGGAATGGAAAAATAAAAATCTTATTTTTGTTGAAATTCATCGAGTTCCTTGTAAGCTGACTCACCATGTACTTGTTGTACAGGGGATGGCCTACTCATGATCCACTCAGATTTTTTTTGTTGTTGTTGAATATCAATATTGGAATTGACAGTTCAGTATGGGCAAACTTTAAAAAATACTACAGAAAAGGTGGGTGGAATGGAAAAAAAAATCTTATTTTTGTTGAAATTTATGGTGACTCACCATGTACTTGTTGTATAGGGGATGGCCTGGCCCAGGTCTAGGAGGAAGATTCTCCTTCTTGCCGCCTCGACCATGCGCTGGTGCTCCTGGAGCCATCTTCTTGCCTGCCAGGGTACAAATATGTACATGATATCAGTACAGAATCACACTCTATTCATGAAATATACAGATTAGTTTTTAGTTATAAAATCTACTCAAAATAAATGTTGGATATGACAATTCTAGACACAAAAATAGCAAAAGACAAGGTGGGTGGGATTTAGAAACTGGTCTTATTTGTAAAAGAAGGATAAAAAAACTGTCATTAAATAGCAACAACAAAACAAACACAAGTGGTTCCACACGTCCACACAGTTGAATATACTATAGATCGTAGATATACAGATACATACTGACAGATAGAAAGACAGATAGAGCTGGACAGATACTTAAAAAGATGAATCAATAGATGGATATGTATAGGTGAATACATGAGAGAGGGAGAAAGGAAAAGTGAGAGAGTGAAAGAGTGAGGGGGAGGGGGAAACAAACTGAGACAAAAAGATATAAATATAGAAAGATAGAAAAACAGGAAGTGTCAGAGAGACAGACGGCAGGACAAAGGACATGTTAAAGGACTGAGAGATTAGGATTTCTTGCAGCCGACGGCAGTTAACATATAAAGTGAATAAATGCAATATTGTGTAGAAAATAATATCAACTATTTTTTAACCAGGGTTGCCTCATCAGTGTAAATATTGCCTTTCATGAAAGCCATGCATCATAATAATCCCAATTATTTGATCTGAAGGTAGAGAGCCGTAAATGCCGATTTAACGTCTTGCTAAGGTACATAAGTACATGTAGTGACTGCCGGGTTTGAACACTTACCTTTCAGATCGAAAGTCAGTGGAACAATCCATGACACCATACCACCTCAACATAATACATGCTTACATTACACTTAATCCTCTCAATATCAACCAATGATAGTATCATGTTGATTACAACACAGCTGATTACATATGGGACTGAAAGGGTTACATACTAAAGTCCCATCACATACACTCATTCCCACATACTCATAGAGATCAAATCAATGCAAAGTTGCGATTGCCTCCACTTCATACCTTTCTGGCTGCCAGGCCTAGGAGGGGCCTTCCTCTTAGGCTGTAGGCCGCTGGGTCTGGGAGGAGTACTCCCGGCTGATCGGGTGCCCTGCACGGCATTGGGCCTGTCTGGGGCCTGCTTCTTACTGGGAGGACCCATCGGCTGTCACAAATTTAAAACGAGGGGATCAATTACTAAATGCTATGCACATGTACTGAGAAATGCTTATATGATCCACGACGTGGTCACCAGCATAAACAAATACATATGTGGTAGATTCTAGTGCAGTTACGCACCAGGTACTAATTTGCTGAGTCCCGCAAAAAATTATGTACTGCCGATGGTGAGATTTCTTCCTATTATCCCAATTAACATAAGATACGAGTTGTAACCCAAGTGAAAGAGAAAGTGCTATCAAGCTAAACATCCTTCCGTATGTAGACCTAATGTTCAAAGGAGCAGGGCCATTCTGTACTACTGGTTTCATATAAACAATTGACATTGATACATTTACCTGGATCGTACACTGGACTTTGACCTGTACTGTAGTCTACATTCTAAGCAGTTTTGCACAGCAGAGACTCAAAAATACTTTTTTTACAAGGTTAATGACGCAGGTGCATTGAGGTATTAGTTGTTATGGGAATGAAAGTCTAGAATCCACAACTTACTTGAAACGGACTGACTTATAACTTTTCCCCTCCCTCTTTCACCTGCCCCTCCCCCCCCCCCCCCCCCCCTGCCCAATCTTTTTTTCCTTACCAAATGGAGTTACAATATATGCCTCCAGGAAACTTGTAAGATTACCAGTTTAATATGTGGGAAATTATGTGGGAATTTCATGTCTCTCCTCTTCTCAACCTTTCATTTTACTCTCAGTTGCTTCCTTTCTCATATTTTCTATTCCACATCTTTATTTTCTCTTCACCTTCTTCCTTCTGTCTGTTTTAGATCCCCCCTACCTTTTTGTCAAATTCCCATTATTTTGTGTCAGTCTGTTACCAGTCCCATTAATTTCATTAAAAATTGTCCATTTCTTTCTCCCTCTTCATCATTATCTCCTCATTTGTCCTCAACCACATCTAAGATCACATGTAAGATCATAAGCATCATCTAACAACACTTTTTACATTGTACTGTACTGTACTGTACAGTAAATAAACAACCTCTCTGTAAGATTTTGAATCACTGCCATGAATGCAATTTTAGACAAACTTGAGAACACTTTCTTATGAGAACTACATGTATGCACAAACATGGCTTCATTTAATATTCTTTACTTCCCTCATTTCACTCATCACTGTAAGGATTCATAGTATAACCATGAGATGTGCCTTGTACTCTGTACTGCTATACAGTGTTAGCGATTTAACCACCAAAGTAAGGAGTAAAGAGAGTTCTGACGGACACTCACCCTAGGAGGTGGCCTGCTCTTCTTCTGTTGCAGCTCCACCGCTGGTGATGCAGATCTACTGTTGCTCCCGGCGTTTGGTCTAATGATGGTGGGCTTGGTCCTGGCACCAGCCGGTCCTTGGGCCTTAGCTTTGGGCAGTCCTGGGGGCCCTGCCTTCGCTGCGGGTGTGGCCAAGGGGTCAAAGTCAATAAGGGAAGACCCTGGTCTAGAAGAGGATGAGGAAGCGGTGGATTTGGGGGGAGGGGCCCGCGGAGCAGCACGGGGAGGGTGTATGTGGGGCTGGGGGGCTACCTTCTGTCGCGGGGTAGGGGACGGAGGGGGTGGCAACCCGGTCAGCATGTTGGCCTGGGAGGGGTTGTTGGACTGCAGAGGCTTTGGTCTGGCTCTAGCGGAGGGGTTTGGAGAGGGCGGTAAACCCCCTCCCTTGCTCCCCATCACCTGGGCAAGCAGGTCAAATGAGGACTGTTGGTTGCCTGGCTCTCTACTGGCCTGCTGCGCATTGTTTGCAATGTTAGTTGTGGCAAAATTGGTAGCGTGTCCTATTTCCTCCGCCGTGACATTCTTTGCGGCGCTCTTTCCGACCTGGGTTGAGATCCGGCCAAGGGCAGCCTGCTGCTCCTTGCTCGCCGACACATTGCCCTTGTTGGAATGGGCAGAAACAAGTAAGCTTCCAGCGCTAAACAAATCCTTCGCACTCACATTCTTTGAAGCATCCTTCGCTACATTCCACGAGTAATTGGCAGCAGCTTTCTTCTGCTCCGAGGTGGCAGATAGCGTCAGGTTTGATTCTGCGGGTTTCGAAGAAGAAGAAGAACCAAATAGAGCAGATAACTGATTAAAGGATGATGTAGGAGGAGCCTGCTGTGCATGTTGTGGTTGGTGCTGTGGTTGCGAAGTCTTAGTGGTGCTACTCCCAAAGAGGTCTCCGAACGAACTATAGCTAAGCGGTCTGTTGTTGCTTGTAGTGGGTGCTGGTGCCTGTGCTGGTGGCTTGCTAGCAATGTGCGGTTTGTTCGCAGCAGGCATAGGTCGGACGCTCTCTACGCTGCTGGCCGGCTTACCCGGAGGCTGGGGCCTGCCGGAGATCTCGTTGAGATTGTTCATCATTCTGTTCTGCAGTGCGGCCTGCAGCTGCCGGCCGAGATGGCTGGGCGCTTCGCCCACCTCGCCGCTCCCAACCCCATTAGTGTTGATCACACCGGTCTGCGTGTTAGCCTTCATGTCGAGATCGACATGGGTGGGTTCGGGCGTGGTCGGTGGCAGGGGATGCACGTAGGCAACCTTTGGGCGATTAGATGGTACGGGGGGAGGCACATACGCTCCTTTGGGCCTCGAAGAAGGCAAAGGTGGTGGTGCACCTGCAGTATAAGTGGTGATAAAATGATGATAGAATGTGTGAGGTTAGTAATCCAACAACATGTCTCATTTGCATAAATACATGTGCCTGGTACAATATGTTAGATGATCAATGTAAGTACAATGCAAAATGACATATCATGTAGTGAAATTAAAGAACAATTTATTTTATCTCATTATACAAAATTCAATATTGCCATGTTATTTCTTTGTATTTTTGTTTTTATTACATAAGTTAAGATTTAGGCTACAGGACAAAGACTGAGAATTAATAGATACATAATCTGATGGAAAAATGTATTGTCACGTTCCACTAAGGATACAAATAATCCTGCATCTTCATTTTATATTCAATAGTGTGTTGTGATATCAAAGTGAGTGAAATAAATTCCAGAAGTCATGGTATTGTTGTGGACATAACACATGCTTTTTGATACTCACCAGCCATGTAAACTTAAGTCGAAATACGGGTCTGCGAACAATTCTGGTCAACCTCTAACAGTGGTTGAGAAGACTCTGGAAACACAGTTAAACTTTGATCTGTTGAGAGGGAAAGAAGAAAGGTGATTTTATGATTCCCTTTGTGCAATGCAGAGTAAAGCCGAATACATACTTCAGTTCAAATTGGATACAATTCTTGAACATCTTTAAGCTCAAGTAAATTCACTCCAATGTTTTGCTATTTCTTTTTTACATTATTTTGTGCTGACACTCTGCGATACGGTTCAGGATCAAGATTTTGTTTGTCAAATGAAGATTGGATGCTGTGCTTTTGATAGTTATGTATATAACATTTCATCAAATAGAATGGAATAACTGAAGACTAAACCCAAATTAGCCCGTAACCCAAATTTGTTGAATTTGTCAAATTCGACACAAACATTTTTTTTTTTTTTTTTTTTTTTTTTTTGGGGGGGGGGGTCATTTTTATCATGATCTGCTGCAGAGTATTACTGAATAATGTGCAATCATAAAACCCACTAACCTATTACTAGTGCATCTTTGCCCAGAAGTTTGTTGATGTGAGTGAAATTTCAGTTGATCATCTTGGTATTGCCAAGGACCTATCACCGATCGGTATCCTACTACCGATCAGTTGATGTTTTCACTCCGCGAAGTAAATTGGTGCACATTTTGAAGCTGCAAAGGTTGCAGAAATTTGTTTAGAACCTTAAAGAGTCTACATGATTATTTAGACTAGTGATATTTCCCCAAAATTGGATCAAAATTCTTGAGGCTCAAAGTTACTATGTCAACATGTGCAGGCAAATTAAACACAGTATTTCATGAAAATACACAGCAATCTAATACTTTTCTGAAGTGAAATATTATGGAGCTCAATAAACTTTGATCGATCTTTTCTAATGGCATCGATTCCGCCGACACGCAATCAACCGTTTTGACACTGTGCATGGCTGTTGAGCTGACATGCACATAGTAAAGCACTGGGAATCCAGTTTGTCCCTTTCCATAGGCATGACGTGGTAGGTATTAGGACCCAATATGTGTTACACAATTGTGCCAAAACATGGAGATGGCTCCATTCCTGTAGCCATTGTCATGGAACTGTACGTCGGATCAACGTAGATATTCCACAGCATGTTCATTGGAACGTATTTCTGCTCAATGCGCGTTATTGAAGGTTGGATGCGCGATTGGTTGTGTATTTATGCATTACTTTTGGGGGAGAAATTAGCCAAAATGTGTACATATTTGAAAATTGCATATTTTTGTTCAGAATATCTGTTTTTCAACTTGCGTTTGTGCTTCCGTGATTTTCCCGGCGATCGCAGAACGTTTCCTGACAGTTTTTCATTCCACTCAAATGAACATGACCGACATGACCGATGGAGGCGCAATACTGGTGAAATGTCATGTCAGCACTGTACTTGGGGTGCTAATGCACTTTGGTATCCCACATGTATAATTCACACAATGGGAACGCTGCAATACTGATTGTCGTCGGCAGAAAGTGACCTAGAAATCACTTTTTTGGACGAATTAAGCAGCAAAAAATTGTCTAGGGTCAGGGTTAGGTTTAGATTTTTAGAATTAGGTTTAGGGTTAGGGTCAGGGTTAGGTTTAGGGTTTAAATTCATAAACCTAGTGGGATACCAAAGTGCATTAGCGCCGTACTTGGCTATAGTCTTAGACCTATATCATATATTCAACAAAAAACAAGAGGACCGGTTTGAGCTGAGACACCCACGTCCCACATCGTTCAGTCATAGTCATACCGCCTGTCTTGCGGCCAGCACTGTCTGGAGCCACTAGCTGCCTCGACCGGCGGCATCAGCGTTCACGCACGGTGAATGTGACGATCAAGGCTGTGCAGGATAGCATACGAAGAGCGGCACTAGAGGTCGGGGGCGTGGTCGAGCGTGGCCAAGTCAAAGATACGTCACACTCATGCATATTCATTATACCTCGCGCGCGCGCTGCTGTTTAGTGCACAACGAATACGGATACTGGCGCTCACCAGTTCCCTCTAGTTCCGCTCCTTTTATCATTGTGTACTTTATCTCAGAAAGTCCAACCTAAACGAATCGACATAGATGGAGAAAACTAACTGAACTACGATTTGCAGACGGTGTGGCCCTGAATATTATCTCTGTACAAGATATGGAAGAACGGTTGCGAAGTCTGAACGTTGAAAGCAAAAGGGTTGGCTTGCAAATGCATATGGGAAGGACAAAATTCATGACAAACTTTGAAACAACAGAGGAAATAAGAATAGGCCATCACTAGTTAGAGAAAGTCAACAGTTACAAGCACTGGGCCAAACCTTAAAAATGGAGGATAATACAAGAGAAGAAGTATTAACAAGGATTAAAGGAGGATGGAGATGTTACAGAAAACTTTTAACTGACATGAAAATACTACTTGAGGAGAAAGATATTTGACCCGTGCATGCATTTTAACGACATTGACGTATGGAGCAGGAACCTGGTCTACAACTAAAGAAATGGAACATAAATTGAGAACAACACAAAGAGCTACATGGACAGAAGAATGCTCAATTTAACATTAGTTGACACTAAGTGAAGCACAGTGACATACGGCAGAAAACAAAGGTAAAATATATCATGGTAAAAATTAAGGAGATGAAGTGGAGATGGGCAGAACACTTATATAGAACACAAGACTAAAGGTGGGCCAAGAAACTCGCAGAATGGCAACCACGAACAGGCAAGCGAAGAAGGGGTCGACAAAAGAGAATGTGGAGAGACGATGTATCATAATACACAAGCATAGCAACATGGAAGCGAATGACAGAAAATAGAAGGCAATGAGGAGGACTTCATCCAGCAATAGATGAATAATGCCTGATGATGATGATGATGATGATGATGATGATGACTATATATCTCAGACCGACCGCTACTGCCGCTCATCCGACCTCTAGTGCCGCTCCTCTTACTATTGTGTACTATATATCTCAGACCGACCGCTAGTGCCGCTCATACGACCTCTAGTTCCGCTCTTTTCATTTTTGCGTAAAATTATCTCAGACCGACCGCTAGTGCCGCTCATCCGACCTCTAGCGCCGCTCCTTTTACTATTGTGTATATCTCAGACCGACCGCTATGTGCCGCTCATCCGACCTCTAGTGCCGCTCCTTTTAGTTTTGTGTACTATATATCTCAGACCGACCGCTAGTGCCGCTCATCCGACCTCTAGTTCCGCTCCTTTTAGTTTTGCGTACTATATCTCAGACCGACCGCTACTGCCGCTCATCCGACCTCTAGTGCCGCTCCTTTTACTATTGTGTACTATATATCTCAGACCGACCGCTAGTGCCGCTCATCTGAACTCTAGTGCCGCTCCTTAATTCTATTATTTTGTAATATGTCTCAGACCGACCGCTAGTGCCGCTCATTCGACCTCTATAGGGCCGCTCCTTTTACTATTGTGTACTTTAAATCTCAGACCGACCGCTAGTGCCGCTCATACGACCTCTTGTTCCGCTCCTTCTATTATTTTGTACTAGATATCTCAGACCGACCGCTAGTGCAGCCGCTCCTTTTACTATTTTGTACTACATATCTCAAACCGACCGCTACTGCCGCTCATACGACCTCTTGTTCCGCTCCTTCTATTATTTTGTACTAGATGTCTCAGACCGACCGCTAGTGCCGCTCATACGAACTCTAGTGCCGCTCCTTTTACTATTGTGTACTTTATATCTCAGACCGACCGCTAGTGCCGCTCATACGACCTCTAGTTCCGCTCCTTCTATTATTTTGTACTAGATATCTCAGACCGACCGCTAGTGCCGCTCATACGACCTCTAGTTCCGCTCCTTTTATTATGTTGTACTAAATATCTCAGACCGACCGCTAGTGCCGCTCATACGACCTCTAGTGCCGCTCCTTTTAGTTTTGTGTACTGTACATGTATATATCTCAGACCGACCGCTAGTGCCGCTCATACGACCTCTAGTTCCGCTCCTTTTATTATGTTGTACTATATTATCTCAGACCGACCGCTAGTGCCGCTCATACGACTTCTAGTTTCGCTCCTTCTATTATTTTGTACTATATATCTCAGACCGACCGCTAGTGCCGCTCATCCGACCTCTAGTGCCGCTCCTTTTATCATTGTGTACTATATATCTCAGATCGACCGCTAGTGCCGCTCATCCGACCTCTAGTTCCGCTCCTTTTATTATTTTGTACTAGATATCTCAGACCGACCGCTAGTGCCGCTCCTTTGTTTGATGGCGCACACACTTACAAATACGATAGTACCATTATAACAAAGGTGTTAAGACATTATTTTGATGCTCAGATATCAAACTTGATTGGTAGTAGTTCTTGTAGTTCACAAGCCACACAAAATATTTATTTCAAACTAAGTTTGCTGCGTTTTGCATCTCTCAAGCTTTTCGGAAAATATAAGAATGTGACATTTAATCGCACGCTATAATGGTCATCTACTGACCAATAATAGAGAATAACATTTTGGAAGAATGCACGTTAAGTCGGACAAAATTCTGCGTACGTTCTTTATACGCGTATTTGTTTGGATACGTGCTATTTTGTTTTGGTTGAAAAGTTTCAAACCCTATATCCAAGAACCATACTACACATTTCTCGACGTTTTGACGTTTGTTCCGCTTTTCAAAACAGACATGGATGTTACATATTGTCATACCTATGGTCATCTCCTGACCAATTATGTAACGGAGCTTTTTGGAAAAATTGCGTAAAATCGGAAGCCACATACGTGTATATTCTGTATTCGTGTTACTTTTTGTTTAAAACATTTTAGATCCTTGTACTTCAAGAACGATACAACCTATTACTTTCCGACATGTTCTGATGATTTTGGCATCCCTTCCACCTTTCAAAACATATATGGGTGTTACATATCATCACGCTAATGGCCATCTACTGACCAATAACATAACGTAACGTTTTTGAAAAGTATATAGATACGTCTTCACTCTGGACAAAATTATGCTAGATGCGCGTTACTTTTGTTGAATTTTTTAATATGTCCTTATAGTTGAAAAAATATTCCATATTATATCTTTCGGACTTGTTCTGGCGTATGGATGTAACATATTGAAACGTTAGACTTATGGCCTTCTCCTGGCCAATAATGTAAGGTAACATTTTGGAAGAATCCGCGTAAATCGGATATGACATGGCGTTTACTTTATAATACTACGTTCCATTGAGAGTCCTTCGTTTACGAAGTCATTTATTATATTAGAAACTCAACGAAACTTTGCATAAAACTTTAGTTGTCGTCATCTCTATGAGCGTATAACGATATTTGTGATCAAGCTCGTTCATCGTATCAATAAAATGTTAATACAAATTAATGTGTGCAAATGAAACAACCTACGGTTTTAAAACGACATCCCTGACGATCCCAGGATCTGGGTTGGAGTGTGTCATCCAATTTGTCAATAAACTCCTGAAACCACATAAATTTATAGCGGACATCTCGTAGATTACCCACCAAAATGAGCCAATTTGTATTTGTGGCATCACTACCGGAGAGACCGGTAGAGGGTCTATGAAATGGCGTTATCATATTAAAGTAAGGTACTAAAATTAATACAAGTTACAATATCAAACTAAATTTGTTCAACTATCTCACCTTTTCATGGGCAATATCGACATTCAGTGTTTTTTTCTGGCGATTGATGGGCTCTGTTCGACGTTGACGACGGTGGCCTGTTGCCGTGCCCTCGGCGAAAAACAGCCTTTTTTTCTCATTTTCACATGATTTTGGTGTAAACTGTGTCAGAATATTTAATCTAAAAAGCATTGGAAGCTTTTATTAAGTTTTGGCTGGTAGCAGTTAGAAACAAAATATTACTTTGGTAAAACCAAACTTGGTTAGACCGACTTAGACCGACGGCCGAATAATGTCAAAGTATATTCTATTTTGTCGAGGAGTTTCACAAAAATGAGTGGCTGCATGGCAGATCTTGCATACAACCGTGGCCTCCCCGCTAAAATCAACTATTATGACATCAATTACATTGTGCCACATACAATATGTTAGATTGTACCATTATGTTAAGGTTTAAATCTGCCATTTCGGTCGCCTAGTGTATGTGCAACTACCCAATTTTGTTGGCAATGGCAACGCTGAGGGTGACATTGGCGACGGAGACATGAAATAGCGACGTTTGCGAAATGTAATGGTATTCACAATGTCCTTTTGAGCTTAAGTTGAATTTGACAAGTATTTGATTGACAGATTACTCTCACAACACATTAGACATGTTAGATGTGAGCCTGTATAATTTGTCATACTGTCATACTGTCAAACTGGCGTAAACCAAGAGTGTTTGGTAAGATTCATAAACACTAACTGGTCACCAGTGCACAATGCTATTAACACAAACTCAATATTTTAAGCTAACACGTACCGATCTGCGAAGTAAAAAACAGAGACAACATAACAATTCCAAGATCTCTCTGGACAACACCCGCACTCTTGCGATGTTTAAACCGTAAGAATAAGCTTTACAACAAATCTGGAGCTAAAACAACTGCACAAAACAGAAACAAAAACAATTCAACAACTATTCTTCGCAACGCAAGGAAATCGTTTCACTTCAGCCAATTTCAATCCTTTAAAAGCAATATGAAAAAAGACAAAAGATGTATATCAACGAACTACTAAAGAAATCCTCCGGAAAATCTCGGATAACTCAACTTAAAATCGATGGCGCTGATGTTAATAACGAAGAAAACATTGTGAATCATTTCAATTCATATTTTGTTTCCATTGGGGAGAACCTTGCCAGCACCATACATCCAGCAGAAGAAAATTATCACGATTATTTGTCGCACCCTAATGTCAACTCCATGTTCTTTTTACCCACACATACACACGAAATTATCAACATTATCATGGCTATTTAGAAAAGTTTGTTGATTTAATAACGAATCCTTTTGGAAAGATGTTATCTCCTTATGGTGTATTTTTTGGAAAGCAAATAGATGTTCTAGTAAAGAGAATTCCTCTCTGAACTCCTTTGTCACAATGAAGACATAGTTATAAACAGAAATCTTGTTAACTTTAGCATGTTTAGACACTGGAGTCAAAAGGGTTCAAGATTTGTTAATGACTTAATGGGGACAGATGGTCAGGTTTTAAGTAGACAAAGAAATATTGAATTGTACAATATTTCCATTGATTACGTAACACATTTCATTATAAAACAAGAGATTAGTGAGAAGTTGGACAGTTTTTCACGACCTGTTAACTACTCCACTCAGACCACATGTCATTAGTATTTTGATGAAGCAAAAAAAAAAAGGGTGTAAAAATATTTATGTTAAATTGGTGAAAGAAAATGTATAAAATAACTTTCAAAGAATTCGAAAACAAGTTTCACTAGAGTAATGCAAGATGTTACAATCATGTGGTTTCAATCTGGCTTAAATAATTGTATTATTCCAATGAATTTGTATTTGTGAAAAATCCAGGCTGAATCAAGTAGTACTTATAAATTCCGTACCTCCCATGTTGAAACTATTAAACACCTGTTCTTTGAATGCCACTTAGTTAGGAAAGTATGAAAAGAGACTGTTTAAAAGATGCAAATTAGTATCAAAATTAACTATGAAAAACGTTCTTTTCAGAATGACTCCCATTAAATATAATAAAGACTTACATAGACTTATTTGGGTAAAATGGGCGGTATATGAAATTAAATTGGCTGGAATTAGTCTCATGCCACAAACAATACTGAACTAGGTAAAGAATTATTTTTTTGTACGAGAAAGTTTGAAGAATCTACTCACTATTTTGTCCGATTTTACGCGCATTCTTGAAAAATGTTGCTGTATACTATTTGACATTAGATGATCATAAGTGTAACAATTTGTGACATCCATAAATTTACTTAAAAGCGGACCAAATGCAAAACAGAGCAAGTCTGACAGAAATATGTTTTACAAAATTTAGAGCTATAGGGATATAAACAGTTTCAAACAGAAAGCATCATGCATCCAGAATAAACACGCACCGGTATACAGAACGTATACGTGTTGTCCGATTTTACGATCATTTTCCCAACTGCCCAAAATGTTACTTTATGTTATTAGTCAGGAGATGACTATAAGCGTGACAATATGTAACATCCATATATGTTTTGAAAGGTACAAGGGATGCCAAAATCATCAGAACATGTCGTAAAGTGATATGTTTTATGGTTCTTGAAGTACAAGGTTCTAAAAAGTTTCAACCAGAAAGTAATACGCGTACAGAAATACATGTATGCAGTTAATATAAAGTATTTTGTCCGATTTTACGCAATTCTTCCAAAATGCTACGTTATGTAATTGCTCAGAAGATGACCATAAGCATGACAATATCTAACATCCATATTTGTTTTGAAAAGTGCAACAAATGCCCTAAAAAGAACAAAATGAAGGGAAATGTGTTGTATGGTTCTTGGATGACAAGGATTTAAGAAGTTTCAACCAAAGAGTAACACGTATCCAAAATATACGCGTTTATAGAACGGACGCAATATCTTATCGTATTTTACGCTTGTTCTTCCAAAATGTTACATTATGTTATTGGTCAGTAGATGACCATAAGCGTGATGATATGTAGCATCCATATATGTTTTGAAATGTGGAATGGATGAAAAAAAAACATGAGAACATGTCGGAAAGTGATATGTCGTATGGTTCTTAAAGTACAAAGATCTTAACAGTTTCAACCCCCAAGTAGTAATCCATCTTTGAACCATGTTTAATTCGAATTGCACTCTTGGATTTTGAATTATTGTGAGAAAAAATGTCAATTTGGGGGCAATTTTTGACAAAGTTAATTGATCTTTGACGTTTGACTTCCATCAGAATTGACATTATGCAATCAATGAGGCACCACGGGAAGGTATTGATTATGTATGCCCGATTTGTTGCGCTTAATATTGCATAGTCACTAAGTGATGGAAAGCGCATGGTGAGAGTAGTTTTCATTGACTGCACAACTTCACCTAAAGGAAAATTAACGTCAGAATTTAGTGTTCCATCGTAACCTTTGTCACACCTTGTGTGTTATGTCGTATAAGATAGCCAACGGTGCCAGCTCGAACTAGATCCTGTGAAGCAGTAAAAGCCAAACCCATGCATCATTAGCTTGATCTTGACATTCTACTAGTGCACAGGGACTAGTTAGCTTACTAAGATTATGTATATGTAATTTTGGTACTCCTTCTGAAATGATGACACGTAAAATTCTTATGATCCTTTGAAAGGCCTTTAGAAGATAATGTTTAGGGGTCGTATAGTTACGGTAACATGACATGCATTTGACCGATCCACATGAATATAGGTATTTGACCTGAACATCTTGTTTACCATCTAATCTGGCTCTTTGATTAGCTTTCAAACACGATAATAGTGAGAGTTTGAAAGGTCCATGTCACAGACAAAGGATGTCAATTTTTTTTTATAGGAATAGGATGGTTTATGAATTTCCAACTATCTTGTCTCCAGAGGAAAACCAAATGAATGCCATGGAAAACAAGTTTTCAATTTGATGTCCTTCTGTGGTGTTAATGAATCCGCATTAGTTATCACTTTTGATTGTGCATTGTTTGGGTGCTTGTAGTTAACATAATGGTATGCACTGAGCGTTAAGTGTGTTCCCCAAGCTATGATAAATTATCCATGCACTGTCTGGTGACATGCACACTTTGTAATGCTGCAAAGAAGAGATGATGAAAAAAACCCGTAGGGTAGATGTATGGGGATAATTATTGGCGTCCAAAAGTATTTGCTTACCTATAATGACGGTGCGAGTTGTGAATCCGCACTACCGAGCTTTGAAAACTGACCCTATCCACTCAGAATTATGGACGTCTGTAATTATGAACAATTTTCATTCAATTGATGGGTCTTTCCAAAGAAAAATTTATGGTATTTGTAGTTGTGCATGCAATAATTGTGGTATTGTCAAAGGCACAAAATACAACTTTTGAATTTTTTTACTGCCATGTGTTGCCAAGTGAGGGAAATTGGCCAAATCAGTTGTCTTGGGCAGTGATCTTAAGAATGTTTTAGAAGAAATACTTGTATGCCTCCGCTATTAACAAAGTAGCCGGATGCATTATGTTTTCTGTTTGTCCGTCCGTCCATTCGTCCGTCCGTACGTACGTACGTCCTTTCTTGTGATCGCGTTATCTCAACAACCTATTCATAGATTACCGCCAAACTTGCTTAATGTGTGTATTATGCATATCCAATGGACTGATTACATTTCAGGTTCATGGGGTCAAAAGTAAAAAGTCGTGGGGCTTTTTTATGTATTGAAAAATAGCTTGTGGTCGCATTATCTTGAGAACCGACAGACAGATTACCATCAAACTCAAAACATGTTTCTATATCAGCCAATTTGACTGATTACATTTTGGGGTCATGAGATCAAAGGTCAAAGTCATAAATGCATATAGTCATATCATATAGTCATATATGCATATATGCATAGAAATAACTTTGGAATGCATTATAATTAGAACCGACAGATAGATTACTATCAAACCCAGGGCAATAATTTATCTTGCAGGGCCATGTATAGGAAAAACAGCTTGTGATCACGATATTGTGCGAACCCGTTAATGGATCACTATCAAATTTGAATATTAAAAATTGCTTCCATTTTGGGTTGTAAAATCGCTCTATGGCGGAAGCATCATTTTCGGCAGCGCGCAGTTGAAGCTACATCTAGTTATTTATGATGTTGCAGCCTTGGATGTCCCTACTAAGATCCAGTTTATTAACGTTTGCTTCTGTATTACCCAGAGTGCATAACAATAGCAGGACACAAATATGTCCTGCAGCTAGTATGTATGTCCAAGTTCTTATCATTGTTACGTAATTAAGTGATGTGGGGACATTTTTGTATCATCTAAGAAAACATATTTATGTGGTACATTTTACATGTTCAGAATATAAATAAACGGGGTTTAGTGGCCTGATTTCCTTTTTTGGAAAGGCAAAATCACCCTCAGCTTGCATATTTAACCACGAACAAAATGTGTTTGTATGCTATTAAAGTTTCCTTGTAATATAACATACAATGTTCATATACATGAAGAAGTTATACTTTTGATTAGCTGTTCATCTCAACAATTCATGGCATAGTGAAAATAATCAGTTACGAGGGCCTGACTATGAAGTTGTGAAAAAGCAAAGGGAAATACATCGGAACAAAAAAATATAATTTGCTTAAAATGTTTTTGAACCAATCCTTTCATAGTTTCATTGAGTGATGTTAAAGATGAGTATTTTCTTGCTTATAAAGAAATGAGCTTGAGTATTGAACATGTGTTGATGTGATTTCAAGGTTATACTCATATCTTTGTCAAGTTTGTTTTCACTGACAACCGACATGTCCTGAACTTTTGCTTATTGTAGATGTAGTCAACACATTGGCTCTAACGATTGCATCATGCAGGAATTGTTTCAGTATCTCATATATTTTAAATGTATTTCTTATTTCTTTTTCAAGAAATTTGGTACATGTATTTACACGTTAATTTGAGATTTTAGAGTATAGACAAATATATGAAGCAAAATCACTGATAACAAAATAGATATAAAAATAGATACAAGTATATGTCAATGAATATATGGCTAATATAGCATGGTCTATTGAGAAGCCCAACACTCTGAATAAATCGTCTGAAAGATATAAATGCCGTTCTTTATAGAGACTTTATATTTTATACTGTCAGGCTGGGCTATAATTATGTTTATCGAAGTAATTTGCTTTAAAAGTTAAGTTTCTAGAATCCAATACTGTATGTGGTGTCACAGGGTTTGCAGCATATTTATAACTTTTTGTGATTTAACTTGATGAAGAATTCTTTAAACATAATCTTTGTTAAATAAATAAAAAACACGTTCATCGGTTCAGTGTAGAAACTGAATACAATCTTTGTAATGTGGTACCCATTAATTATGATGGCTGACTAAATGTGATCTTTATCATTGGTTGTTGTTGTTGTTGTTGTTGGAATTTATTTCATGTAAATGTTTATGTAATTGAACGTTGCAAATAGTGAGCAAAAATTAAGTGGGAAACAATTTTAAAAAACATGCTATTATCAAGGTTTATGGAATAAAAGGTCATAAAGAAGTTTCTTAGAAAAATAGTGAAGTATGAACTTTCACAGGAGGTTGTAAGAGCGAGAGGTCGGGTTTGTGATATAAAGAACATAAAAGGAGCAGAACCAGAGGTATGAGCAGAATGAGAGGTCGGATCTGTGATGTAAGTGGAACAATTTAGAGGTCGAGTCTGAGATCTACAGCACCGGTAATATATAACGGAACGTTGCTACAGGTGATATGAGCGACACTAGCAGTCGGTCTGAGATACTGTATATAATACAAAATAATAGAAGGAGCGGAACTAGAGGTCGGATGAGCGGCACTAGCGGTCGGTCTGAGATATATATCGTACACAATAGTAAAAGGAGCGGCACTAGAGGTCGGATGAGCGGCACTAGCGGTCGGTCTGAGATATCTAGTACAACAAAACTAAAAGGAGCGGCACTAGAGGTCGTATGAGCGGCACTAGCGGTCGGTCTGAGATATATAGTACACAATAGTAAAAGGAGCGGCACTAGAGGTCGGATGAGCGGCACTAGCGGTCGGTCTGAGATATATAGTACACAATAGTAAAAGGAGCGGCACTAGAGGTCGGATGAGCGGCACTAGCGGTCGGTCTGAGATATGTAGTACGCAAAACTAAAAGGAGCGGAACCAGAGGTCGTATGAGCGGCACTAGCGGTCGGTCTGAGATATATAGTACACAATAGTAAAAGGAGCGGCACTAGAGGTCGGATGAGCGGCACTAGCGGTCGGTCTGAGATATATAGTACACAAAACTAAAGGGAGCGGCACTAGAAGTCGGATGAGCGGCACTAGCGGTCGGTCTGAGATATGTAGTACAAAATGATATAAGGAGCGGAACTAGAGGTCGTATGAGCGGCACTAGCGGTCGCTCGGTCTGAGATAGTCATCATCATCATCATCATCATCATCATCATCATCATCATTATCATCATCAGGCATTATTCATCTATTGCTGGATAAAGTCCTCCTCATTGCCTTCTATTTTCTGTCATTCGCTTCCATGTTGCTGTGCTTGTGTATTATGATACATCGTCTCTCCACATTTAGTTGTAGACCAGGTTCCTGCTCCATACGTCAATGTCGTTAAAATGCATGCACGGGTCAAATATCTTTCTCCTCAAGTGGTATTTTCATGTCAGTTAAAAGTTTTCTGTAACATCTCCATCCTCCTCTAATCCTTGTTAATACTTCTTCTCTTGTATTATCCTCCATTTTTAAGGTTTGGCCCAGTGCTTGTAACTGTTGACTTTCTCTTACTAGTGATGGCCTATTCTTATTACCTCTGTTGTTTCAAAGTTTGTCATGAATTTTGTCCTTCCCATATGCATTTGCAAGCCAACCCTTTTGCTTTCAACGTTCAGACTTCGCAACTGTTCTCCGATATCTTGTACAGAGATTATATTCAGTGCCACATCGTCTGCAAATGGTAGGTCAGTTAGTTTTTCTCCATCTATGTCGATTCGTTTTCCTTCAAGGTTGGACTTTCTGAGATAAAGTACACAATGATAAAAGGAGCGGAACTAGAGGTCGTATGAGCGGCACGAGCGGTCGCTGAACATTATTTTACGACAAAACTTGTGAGCGCCGGTATTCGTATTCGTTGTGCACTAACAGCATCGCGCGCGCGAGCTATAATGAATATGCATGAGTGTGACGTATCTTTGACTCGGCCACGCTCGACCGCGCCCCCGACCTCTAGTGCCGCTCTTCGTATGCTATCCGGCTGTGCATGCGAAGCTGTTTGAAGCCGACGGTCGGACACTCAAACTTACGTTACGCCTACTTTACGACCACTAAGTGTCTTGACCGATTGTTATAATACTACATAACAAATCGACATCTACTTTCATTAGTTAAACGAATGATAATCCATCATATTCACCTGTTAATACCTTTCGTTGAAATAATTCAAATTCCGGCAATATTGCAATGAGAGAACGTAGTCCGAGCAGTACACCGTCGATATAGGATCTGTTGTTGGAAAGTTGCTATTTCCGGATGATAGTATTATAAAACCAGCACATCAGTTTAGGTGCGTGTGTATATCTGCGTTACCAATTTAGTAAGTGATACTGAACTTAGTGCTATTGACAAACTTGGGATTGTACAATGTTCTACTGTCTTACTCTAAATGTGTTTGTCAGTTTATGGTGTAAAACAATCCAAGGGCAGAATATTAGAATAAGAGGAATATATTATTTTTTATATGTAATCTTCCCGACGTATATTGTATCCTCCTACTCATCGTGCATTATATTCAACTATTGACCCGCAAAAAAAATCCGCGGGAATTTGAATTTGAAATGTTTCAGACGCAATATTCATGCACGCGTATTACCGAACTTAATATCAAGATCGACCTTTAAAGGGATAGTTCACCCTGAAATTAAGTTGGTTTCAATAAAGGCAGAAAAAATTGACATGTTAGTCAAGGTTTGATGAACTTGATAGCCTACGTAAATAAGAGATACGATTGTTTGAAGTTTTCATCAGTTTGTGACGTCACGTGCGAGGTGCTCTCCCAAAATTATGTTGTGTAGCATCATTTGGAAAATATCGATTTTGGCTCAACAGGATATTCATCATTTACCTGTTCATTTGATACATAATTAGAAGCACGTTTATACACACATAGTCTATGACGAAGAAGCAAATCCTTCATTAAAAACAGAAAAGGAGCAATTTATAGAATCAAACTGCACGTGGGAGAGCACGTCGCACATGATGTCACAAAAGCTTTCTTATTCTTTGATGGATTTTCATTCAGCATTAGTTCTGTTACGTTTCTGCTTTTATTGAAACTAACTTAATTTCCAGTTGAACTATTCCTTAACTTTCAACAAGTCACAGGCCTATATAATGTTATATAGTCTCTATCTCTCTCTCACTCCCCCCCCCCCCCTCTCTCTCTCTCTCTCTCTCTCTCTCTCTCTCTCTCTCTATTATGTACAATGTATATCCAATAACGGATCTACATAGACTTATGCTGTGCCATAATGAACCGCGGAGGGTGTTATTCAGAGAGAAATAGAAAGAGAGAGGGAGAGAGAAAGCCGGAGAGAGAGAGGAAGAGAGAGAGAGAGAGAGAGAGAGAGAATGAGATAGAGAGGGGGGGGGGGAGTAAGAGAGAGAGAAACTGAAACACAGAAACAATGCAATTCATGGAATAATACAAAACGCAATATAATCATTAATTAGAGCAGCTCGCACGTGACGTCACAATAATGAAAATAAAAACTTGAATAACTTTTTTTTTTAATCTGTTTTAATCGTCACTAATTATCATTTTTCTTTCACAGTTCTGGTATAATTGACTCTGATTTAACTCCGGGTGGACTTTTCTTTTATAAGGCCATATCATATAGACCCGTATTCGCATTTTTTTTTTTACTTTGTCACCTTGTATTCACCTTTTCTCGCTTATCAGATATAGAAGGCCAATGATTTGGAATAGTTTACCAGACTCTTTAAAAGAGTGTCCAATATCATCTAATTCCAAGCGCAAATTTTAAATATAAACAATGATCAAATTACAATTTATCTATGTAGTTTTATTTTGCTTCTATATCATTCTGTAGTTTGTAAACAACATTATAACCAATTTTTATCCATGATATGATTATTATTCGGTGTTGTAGAAAAAGGGGACCGGCCTACAGACAACCCAGTGGCCTTCCTGGTCGCTCACATCGCTGCAACAAATGCTTTTGATATGTTGTTTGCTGTTATACTATGTCCTTTATCATATTGGAAATTTATGATTATTATGGATGTGAAATAAACTGAACTTACCTGAAAAGTCAAATTCTTAATTGCCAGCCCGACCAAAAATAATACCAATCTGCTTTTTCAACAGATTTAAATTTTTCCAATGAAGGCACCCTGTTATTCATAATATCCTTCACTTAATTCACAATATTAGGGCCTATTGCATGTATTTTCCTTTTCTAATTGTAGGCCTTAATGTTTCTTTAAGTTGATGTTAACCCTTTGTGCTCCTGACAGTGCTTTTCTATCACGGTGTATTATACTTGAGCAAAAAATGCACATTGAGTTTAAGCATAACGCTACATAATGCGGTAGGATTCATGGAAGGGATGGGGGGTGAGGGGGCAACGCATAATGTTCCTTACAGTGCTTACGTGCTTATCACTGTCCTTAGTTGTCTTGTCACAAGGTTTGTGCCCCCTATCCCAACTTCTATCTCCTTTATCTCTACATACTGGATCCGCCACTGGTATATAGAGGCCTATATCTTCGCTTTGCAATCGTGTTCTTAATTATGTTGGAAGGTTTAGAGATTAGGGCATTCATTTCTGCTGCCATTGACATTTGTGTTAGCCCTCCACCCCCACCCCACGGCACGAATCACTGCTAGTCAGGATCTGCGACTAGCAAGCCTCGGTCAGAGAAGGCTAATTACTTTAGCCTAGGCCTAGACCTCAGCAATAATAGTCCATGTCTCGTGAAATCTAAATGTAGTGTATCCTCTCATTTTACTGAAGTCATGACATTCTGAATAATGGCTCATCAAGTATACCCGCAACGATAAAATGTATGAAATCTAACCGTCCCGTTTTCGCGCGACCATAGTGTACATTCATATAATATTGTATTTTTTTTTATTTACACCACTGCTCCGCCAAAATTCCCAGAAATACTAATGAAAAGAAACGTAATATGTGCGCTTGGGCTCTCGGATCGTCCTTGCGTGAGCTTTGATTGTGTCGATCGCCGAGTCTCGTCGAGTTGACGTTGTCTCATCTTGGTCTCATCTCATCTTGGTCAGAGCACAACGCTTATATACATGTATATATCTTATTCACATGTTGAAATAAGGTTAAAGTTATTATGAACGAAATCAAGGAGATGTGCACGACGTAAAAAAAATCGATGCACTGCTTCGTCCAGCATCACTGCGGTAATAGAGATGTTGCGCTGTTGGGGTCTCGGTCTTTAGACTATACAAGAACCGCTGAGTTTTGGTCGACCCGCCAAAAACTTAACTTGAAATCCGACACGTACACGACAACTCGTAATGGTGATTCATTTGTACGTTGCGGACGTATACAGATAACGATCATTACATTTACAGTTTTTAGATCTAATATTGTCGGGAAGGTTCTTATAACCTTCCAGTGCGATGGTATTGACTTGCAAAAGGGCTTCACTAACTTTTTTTTTCTTTACAAAAGTTGCTACTTTATTGGTACAGCAAGAGCCCAGTACTATTGTTGCTGTTTCATGTAATGTATGTCACTACTATATTATGCTGTGAAATTTGTGAAAATTCTTTATACAGTACATGAATAGCGTTCGTCGTTGAATATGAAGTAGTACTCTTCAGATTGGCAACATCTTTATACCTGATTTTAGTCCGCTATGTTCATTATATCGTGAAATTCGCTTGCATATTTAATGAAATGTAAGATTTATACCCTGTCAAAAGCTTGTTTCATCGTCAAAATTAGAAACAAAACATTATTTAATTGTAAAATATTTTTTAAAAATTTTATATGTGGTTAAACATATTTAAAAAAAATAATTTATCTTTAAAAAACCTACTGTTGTAATCAGAAAAAAGGTCAATACGCATGTACGTGCTGGCGCCAATAGCCGATTCATATGCATACACATAGTGCGAACAGTATGGCTTGAACTGTGAGTAATCAACAGAATTATGTTTTTATTTCGATGTCAGGAAGTGCGGAACATATTTACAATGTTTTGAGCTATTCGTGTACATGTGTATGATTGGGTGATTTTTTAACGTTTTGTTTCAGTTTTCCTCCCTGCGAATCTCTTTAAAAAGACATTCAAGTGTTCGTTGGACCGTTGGCTGTGAGCCCATGTTAGTGCATGTAAAAATACCAGAGGTCATGACACGGTAAACTTGAATGTGTGTGTTGTGTACAAGGGGAACTACAGCTATGTGTGTGTACTTGTGTATGTCGCATGTACGCTTTCGTTGTGTATGTGCAATCGTGCACTGAAGACTTTGGCTGTGTGTTTGAATGTGGTAATGTAATTGATATGAGTGATATGATTGAAAATCGTACTGTGTGTAGTTGTCTCGCCAGCTAGGTAGCTATAGCTGTAACTTCAATAAAATAAGTTAGATCTATTCAATCTGGAGAATATTAAATATTAAAAAGCTCAGCTTGCAGTCATGTCATGACATGATTTCATGTCTGCAGCTGCACGGTGCAGACAGTCATTACATTATTGTGTGATGTTGAGCTGTTCATGCTCGCTATAAATGTCAGTAATGAACACAAAAATGCACAACAAACTTCTGTGAGAACAGTGATTATTAATATGGATTCACTTAAGTTTTTACATTTTTCATTCTAATTTTTATTCATGTTTATTATGCTAGCCTGGGTATAACATAAATTTCATCAAACTTTGATCTAGCGCTTAGCATTTACTTTCATTGTTTTTTGTCTTCTGGGAGTAGCGATATTGACAATTATGTCAAATTTTGTAAGAACGATAAGGGCAGCAGTGACTCGCCATTGCTAAAATTCAGTGCACCACATGGAGTTAAGCTTTGTGCATGATATCATGAAAAAGTGTCTACCATACCCTTAACATAAACAGGTAAATATCTGTCGCAGCACCAATTTTTTATCTTCATTTTCATTCCTCAGCTGATGGGAGATTAGGTAGCGACTGAGTTTTACCACTTACTCCACAGGTTTTACAATTGATACAGTTTACAATACATTCCTTGAACTTGGAACTTACGTTTTGTAATAGATGCTCCGTGACGGCGGTCAGAATCAGTCATGCCCGACAGCTCAATTTTGAGTTTGACAAGCGGTTTTCTTTATCTTGATCTCTTAATCACTTCTGTCACCCGGACCCTAAAGCACCATTAGTAAATTATGAATTGTAACAAAGAAATCAGGATGATTTTGTAAAAACATGTGAATCAATTATGAGTTTTGTTTTTCTTTCCTCTTTCCAGGTTATACAATGTACAGTGTAGGTCTTGCCAGATCAGTGTCATATTGAGGAAAACGCAACGAGTCCCCCATCCTTTGGCAGTGAGAGGCTCCGGGATAATCTAGAACCATGTACGGTTCAAGCAGCCATGGCAGCTCCAATCAGCCTGCGGAGGTGAGTTACACAGTGAAACCAAGGCCTAATCGTATAAAGAGTTATGATTGATCAGAATCAATCGCAAATCTGGTTGTGATCAGTCTGGACCCAGTTTTTATTCCTCAGAATGTAACAACTAAAATACGGGTTTACAGTGAAACCAGGGCTCCATCTTACAAAGAGTTTGATTGATCTGAAACAGTCACAAGTCCAGTCCCTTGTCTGTAATTGATATTGATTGCAATCAAGTTGGGATCAATCCAAACTCGTTAAAAGACAGAGTCCGGGTTTTTTCCTGAGAATATAAGACTTGAAGTGTTGATAATATTAAAACATTGATAATATTTAAAAAGACTTTTTCAACGAAATCCTTCCTAACTGAACAAGAACGTGACAGTGTTTTTTTTTTTTTCAAGGAAAGTTACTGTTTGGTCTACGAACTTTGAGCTTGTTTGAATTTTCTCAACCCCAGAAGGAACCTACTGGTATTTGTTCTACTGATATCTCATTTTGAATTGTCGTGGCCTTCTGCATTTATTTAAAGAACTGTTGTTGTTTTTTCTGTCACTACAGCTGCTCTAAGTTTTGCACTCGTTTGCATGCATGCAATTTGAGTACTGTTTCTATTGATGTTTATTCTGACTTGTTATGATAGTGATAATTTGGAGAACCTTTTCTTTTATATTTCAACTTTGTAAGACCCTGAGATGTTACACAAGTACTGTTTCATTTATATTTAGAAATGTTTGGCAATTCAAATTGTTTTGAGAACCTCTCAAAAATAAGTTTTTCTATGGATTTGTTTTGCCCATCAAAAGTGATAAAGTCAATATCTTTTTATGTTGATGTTTATGACTTTTTTTGTATATCTGTTAGATATGTATGCTTATGGAGAACTTCTCCATTGAGATAATTTTTATATTTTGACAATGGAACTTGTGGACAATTCTGTTTTAACCTTTCCAACAGTATGTGGCATATTTGACACCCATTGAAAAAGAGGAACATGTACATTGTCCAACATGCTATGACTAAAACAAATGTAATTGGATTAAAGTGTAAAAAGGAAAGAAAGCTAGCGCTGCAATACACATAAAGGACAAGATGGTTTTTATTTGTTATACCATACCATCCACGATCTAGTGCCATCTGTTTGGTAGATGTTCAGATATCAACAGCTCTGACTTACTTTGATTGTACCATTGATATGTTTTGAGCAAAGGTCATGAACTCATGAATATCGGTTACAAATCTTTGTATGATATGTTTAAGATAACCAAAAATAAATATTTTAGGAACATGTTTTATTCGGGAGATTTTTGATCTCAGGATTTTTCAGTATCTTTATATGTTTATTAATGCAAAACAACATGACAAAAGCGTATTGATAAAAGTAAAGAAATTACAAAAGCATTTCTGGTGGATTTTCAGAATACTGCCCTGTATATTATTTGTTGGGTTGCAGAGCAGGTAGAAACACATTTATTGGTAGAGCAACTGTGTCATGTGTATATTGTGTAGGCACATGTAGTAATGCAGAACATACATATGTACTAAGCCTGAGTCATATCGATTTTTTCAGAAACCGGTGTTCGATGGCTTTGCGCCGATCGAACATCGATGCATCGATACATGACGTCACCCAGCCACTGCCAAGAGCCAATTTATGAATGAAAATATAGTAAGCATACGCAGTGCAATCCTTCCATTTCCCCACATAGTATTCCACCAAAACAAGCGTGCAATTCTCTATCACCTCGTACCAAAATCGACCTAGAATTTCACTTTCCTATATTTTATATGAATTATGATAGGTATTCTCGGAGAATCTATTTTCTCACCGATACTGCACATGTAAGCGAATTTCGATTACTTCTTGTTTTTCCGTCAAAATCTTACAAGTTAGCGTCAATATGGCATCGTATACATGTATGTAGGTTGGAATGTGTAGAGTCTATTGCAACGGGCAGAAAGTCAATCAGCTTCCGGGTTGCGATTTTTTTTTTCCGTAACCCTAATGCGTCGAAAAATCGCTTCCGGGTTTCGGACAACGTGATCGGATATCGTTATCACTATTTTGGCGACCACATGGTTATGACGTGATCTACGCGATGCACCAATCAGTGGTCTCCGAATCGCTGTACAGAGACGCTCTATTAGTCTGTACGTCGGCAGCGTGTATGCAAATGAGCCTTACGCACTATTGCCACTGTATTTCCGGGTTTTCACAACACACGATGCTATCCGTTGTACAAAGTCTATGGACAATTGTTTGTTGTGGCGTTGCGCTGTAGTAGTGAACGAATCAAATCCAAGTAGTATGTAGTAGCTGCTTGATCATCGAGCGACCTGTTCATTCTCTTGATGCGTTAACTGCAAAACTCACAAAAGAGAGTAGGAACCAAGTAAGCAAATTAAAATTGTGAAAATATGAAGATAAATTGTGTATAACAGGACTATCAAACAAAAGATTTTGTGTTTTCTAGTCAATTTGGTAATTTCGTCGATGCATCGAATTCATCAAAACGAAATCGGAGTTCGACTTTTTCGATCGAACACCGGCTTAATAATCGATTCGACTCAGGCCTAATATGTACATGTATGTCCTTTGTACACAACAGCTCAAAGAAATTGGCATCTAGGGAAAGGGAAGGAGCCGCAGTTTTAAACCGCGGTATATTTTGTCCAGCTCTGCATGAAACACGACGCTTTAGCTGAAAAAGCATCATGTTCATGCTGAACTGGACAAAATATACCGCGGGTCCTTCCATTTCTTCCCTTTCTCTTTCCCTAAGCCAATTCCTTTGAGCTGTAGTGTACATGTATCATGGTCAGATGTGTTTAGGGGAATTTGGCTACTAGTATATCCCATGTACATAAAGGTGATCTTTTCCCAGTGCAAATGTACAAATGATAATGTAGGAATTATGTAAACAAAGTACCTCTCAATTTAGTGGTACGGCATGTACATTGACTTACAAAATAAACATGTGTATCATTTGTTTGGTAAGAGTGAGCCCTGAAATCTGTTAAAAACACGTAAAATCTCTCCATTGAAATAAATTACAGGATGTATGATTTTTCTCAGTTGTAGACTGCAATTGGCCAATCAGATTGCAGAGATCCACCTTCATCATGAAGGATTGGAAAATCTGCAACCTCAAAGTTGGGACATTTTCATGTTAATGTCTTACAACAATTTTTTTCCAGTTAGAGAAATGGAGTCTTTTTAAGAGCTCACAGTTCCACCATGCTTTCATTTGAAAAGAACCCCTTTGAAGATGCAATTGCTCTCAGGAAAGACAGATGTACTAAATTTCCAGATATCAGCCTTGCAATTGTCCACAGAGTGGCGTTGAGTGCCATAATAAACATATCTGTGTACCATGAAAGGTACATGCATTTACGTACATGATACATGTATAGCCATACATTTTCATATTACTTTTGAAAATTTATTTTTGGTTTTTCATTTTGATTATCTATGTTATATAAAACTTGTGATTTTTTTAATCCACTGGATATCATGTTTTTTTATTCGATCTATTATATTGTACCCATTGTAAAGCTTGATGCAATTCCGCCCTTGGCTGTGACTCAAGTTGTTTTTTTATATGAGTGAAATAAACCTTTGAATCAATCCAATCAAATTTGAAGGTGTTCCGCAAGGACCTGATCAGCGCCATGAAGCTGCCCGACTCCTACCAGCTGCAGCCGGATGAATACATGGTCATGACGGACAACTGGAAGCCGGAGTGGGAGAAGGGGGTGCAGGTGCCTGTCAACCCCCATACCATCCCCCGCGCCGGCATCCGTGAGATCCGTGAGGCAGAGGACACAGACTTCAAACTGTAAGTCACCCTCTTAAACCCTCTCAGCACCAGGGCCCTGTTGCATAAAAATTACCATTGATGGTAACTTTGCTATATGGAAACTCTGAATTTGATTGGCCGTTGAGCAATGTTACCATGGTAGTTACCATTAGTGGTAAGTTTTATGCAAAGGAGCCTCTCAGTGCACGTGGCAAGCAATGCACGCAATACTCCCACCTAGCGCATGCACCGTGAAGCAGACAAATGCGGACCTACGCTGTAGGTTTCGGATGATCTGCCCAAAACCTCAAAATCTACTTATTGCTGTACTTTCACTTATAGTCTGTTTCCAGTTTTATTATTGGAAGCGAAGCTCTAATGCAGTATCTCCTTCCCCTTTCCGTGGATTTTACAACATTTTATATTTTTAACCTGCAAAACGGACACCTGTCTTTAAAGACAGTTGTATTCAATTTGCTTGTAGTTTGACACTCCTCCATAACTCACTCTTGTACTAACAGCTCCAAGAAGCTGATCAAGGGATACGACACGGACGGAGACAAGGAGGAGATGGTGACAGATGGGCCGGAGAAGAAGGACGCCACATGTCAGTATGACCTGGACGAGGTGGACGTCCACTGGCTGCAGCTTATCAATGAGACCAGAGAGGACATCGGTCAGTGGTGTCTTTTGTTCAGAACAGAGAATGACCATTACTATTCATACATGTAGAAAGAAGATGAGAAAGGAGTAGGGTAATAATATGGAGAAGAAGAAGAAAAAAAAAATATTGAATGATGATCAAATTAATTGAAAAGCTGTTTTTTTGTAATTTATTCACAATTTCCTTCCTAACTGCATGGCAATCACCTGTCTGTATTTCATGATTCATTTATTCATTGGGTGAAATGCGCTCTGAATCTATTAGTTGTTGATACTTGGACACACCTCAGACAAGCTTTGGGGTTTCCATTAGTAACTTATTGTTTGAACGCAATTTGCATACATAGATTCAGGCCTGATTTAGGTGTTGCTCATTTTATTTCCCCCATTATTCAAATCTGTGTGTGGAAACAGGTTTTGTTTATTAACTAAATTTAATTGGATTGAATTATAACTTGCAATCATGCTGTTAAACTGCATCAAAATAAGACTGAGAAAGGGACCAAGGAGTAGAAGTGAAAGGAAGAGAATGATATATGGAAAGGGAAAAGTTGAAAAAGACAAAAATTAAGGGGAAATGTGTATGATTGATTGTGACTCAGAGGATTTCACTATTTTATTCAGATGATCACAATTCATAGAAAGTGATAAATCAACATGTTTGATCTAGTGGTGTAAACTTGGATACAAAAATATCATTGGCCACCTCATCTCTCATGTAACAGAAATCTCAACAACAGCAGTAATCATAGAAATAGGCTTAGTGACTTGTATCGTTTCATCATGACTATTTTAGTGTTAATATCTCAACCCATTTTCAGGTGATGAGGCTATTGATGAGCTGACCATGGAGAGGATTATCGAGGAATGTGATACACAGGTCAGTACAAGTTGATAAAAGACTGTAGAATGTAGAGAATAAACACGTTCCCTAACATCTTGTAATGAGCTTCATTCTTATGGTAACCCATAGGACACTTGCAGCATGCCAAATACTGTGTATTATAAAAATGTAATTGAAAGTGTCACAGCATTTTGCCTAGTTTTTGCGCGATATGTAAGAGGTCTCTTCTATGAAGTCATTAGTATAGTATGTTTCTCAGTTAACATTCGATTGGAGAGGAACTGAAAGGAGGGACATCAAGATTTCTCAAGTGACTGAGTGGTATTATTTCGTAAAGTGAAAGTGTTTTTGAGTGATAGATAAACCACATAGTAGAATATTCAGTGTAGTAGTATTATGAGATTAAGTGAAAGCGATTTGGGGTGATAGATATACCATATATGTAGAATATTCAGTGTAGTTGTATAATTAGATCAAGTGAAAGTGTTTTCAAGTGATATGTATACCATATATGGAGAATATGCAGAGTAGTCGTATTATGAGATTAAGAGAAAGTGATAGATATACCATATATGCAGAGTTGTCAGTTCAGTCATATTATATAAGATAAAGTGAAAGTGTTTTCTTTCCCATTGGAGTGCAATGAAATAAAGGTGTATCACATGATATCTTTCATTTGGCCTGCTATAGCAAGTGTTGTACATTTACATCCTGTGCATAGAAAGAATAATTCTTTTCTTATTGAATTTCGACAAGGCAAAGGTTTTTCATGTGATAACTTCATCATCACTCTTTGAATTGAGTGACAGAGGACGTTGAGGAACTTGAAAGGTGCTCTTCAATCTGCCTTTGAATAGCTTTTAACATTTCAATGATGAAGAACTACAAGAGCCAAGATGTAGCATTCAAATTTATGATCACAACCACCACAAAATCAGGTAATGTGGGAATTGTAAAGATCTAGGGACCCTTTTGGTCGGGGTGGAGTGATGTCACTTCCTAAGTCACGACTTTAGTGCTATGAAAACAAAATCCTATGCATGGGACCATTCATGAAAACTATGCACAAGTGCCTGCGCATCTATGTGTGTGTAACTTTAGTGAGGTTAACAGAAAGATTTGCAATATTCCTGTAAACCATTCAGCACAATTTGAATGCACAGTGCTTGTATGGTCATTATGCATTGCTTTCATCAGCTGGTCAGTTGCTAACGCTTGATACATAAAAATGCTCGGCAGTTTAGGGGCGTCTATAGCTGAAAATATGTGTTGTCTCTCTTCTCGCCCACAGTGCAACAACAACATGGAGCATGCCATGCAGACAGAGGAGGGGCTCGGTATCGAGTATGATGAAGACGTCATCTGTGAAGTCTGCAGAGCGGTAAGCAGCACACCGCTAGTGATAAGAATTTCATGAAGCGTAGGGGGTTTAGCCCTGGCAAAGAAAAAAACAAGATCCCCCCAAAAATATAAAAAAAGCCCATTTGAAAATAGTTTGCCTCACAGAGTATGATGTAGAATCTTGTTTCATTGTGGTCAATCGGTGCCATTAGGTGTTAAAGGTAGTACCACAAGTAGATGTTTCATTTTTCACCCAGTTTTTATTATTTTTTTGTGTTATGGTATGCTGTTTTTGTTACATTTGATGACAATTGTTCTCTGATCTCATATCACACATTTTGATGTAACTTCAGTAAATTTCATGATCGTAATTCTGTTCCCTCCAACCATGCATTGTGAATTTAAACATGGAATGGAACTTTAGATAGGGAGTAATGTGTGTATGCCATGATTATATATTCAATTTTTTTTTTACAAATGTTTTTTTATTCACATCGCAATTTGCTATGCATTTTTGGAATGGCTATGGCCATTAATACAAATATGAAATGGTGTGGCATCTGTTCATGCAGTGGTCTATATACATGTTGGTCTTGTAATTGTTGGATAACAGAAATGGCAAATTCAGAAGTTCAATCCTTCCTGATGTTATTGTAAACTTATTTATTGTTTTCCTTTTTGCCTGTTTGTTTACCTCCATAGCCTGACAGCGAAGAAGGGAATGAGATGGTGTTTTGTGACAAGTGTGATATATGTGTCCATCAGGTAAGCCATGGATGATATCTTTCATTTTACGGTCAAGATGAACTTCAACCAAATGAAACAACCTCAATACCTGATGTAAAATGTTGCGCCTCTTAATATATCTCAGGATTGTTTGATTTGTAATCGTCCTGATTTGTACAATTTAGAAAGTAGAAATTATTACTGTTGTACAAATTCATTACTAGTATGAAAGTGACTATAAATTGCTGTCATTGGCAGTCTCTTTTTTTTTCTTTTTTTTTGTCATTGTAGTCACGTTCATACATTTCTCCAATACTTTTAAAGTAAAGTAACTATAAACTGTTGTCAGAGTCAGTTTCTTTGAGTTTATGTCATTGTCATTGTCCTTGTCATTATCATTGTCCTTGTCTTGACCTTCTAGGCATGCTATGGTATAGTGAAGGTACCTGAAGGCAGCTGGATGTGTCGGACGTGTGCCCTCAGCATTCAGCCTCACTGTATCCTGTGTGGCTTCAAGGGGGGTGCCATGAAGAGCACACGGTATGTCTGTCTGTTTGTCTATCTGTGTATCAATGTCATTGCCTCTGTCTAAGTCTCTTTCTCTTTCTCTCTCTATCTCTCTCTCTCTCTCTCTCTCTCTCTCTCTCTCACTTACTGTGTGTGTGTTTGTGTGTGTCTCTCTGTCTTTCTGTCTGCATCTCTGTATGTCTATGTGCATCTCTCTCTATTTCTATCTTATGTCTCTGCTTTCCCTTTTCTCTTTTTTGTTTTCTTTCTTCCTTCTCTCTCAGAGTAACTATAAAGGAAACAAATAGTTCAGTGAAAATTGAAAAATACCAGTATCTATATGGTTTCTGTGAGATGCTTTTCAGAAAATATTCCAAAGCATTTTCATGTCTCTCACTCTCTCTGCCTGTCTCACTCTAAATGTCTAGTACATTTACTATCAGTGATGAAAGTGAGCTTCTGCTTGGTTTGTAGCTATGGTTACTGATCATTCTCATGTTGTTACATTCTCCAGGAGTGGCACCAAGTGGTCACATGTAAGCTGTGCCCTATGGGTGCCAGAAGTCAGCATAGGGTGTGTGGAGAGGATGGAGCCCATTACCAAGATATCTCAGATTCCTGTAAGTCACAGAGTGCTCTTTAACTTATTGATACTCACAAACGATACCTTAGATAATAGTAAAACTTTCAGTAACACCATGTGGTTGAATTCTTTTGGATAATTCACCCACTATCCTTTCCTTTCTTCACCCCATAAGTGGGCGAATTATCCGAAATAATACAACCACATGGTGTTACCGAAAGTTTTACTATTTTCTAAATAGTATTTATTAGTACACTCTCACCATGGAAACATTCAAAGAACATTTGATACCTTAGATATTGGTAGTTTCAGTCAATAACATGTTATGCCAAAACAAGTATTTTTCCTGAGGCATTACGATATTGCCCACAATATTGTTGGTTTGAGCCAATAACATCTTATGACAAATCAATGATAACTTGTGCCTTATAAAGGATGTGATATGTAATCTGTGTGTATGTATGTCTTGTGCACACTACCCCAGCTGCCAGTTCAATGTTACATTGTGTGGATGCTGGGAGATATTTATACACACCAATTTATTCCTTTTGTCTCCTCTGGGAAAATTATCAATACTAACACATGCAAAGGTTTGACTTTCTCTGAGGTCAATGTTATAATACATGAAAGACCCATAAGTTCACTTTATGCAATATTTCTAATAGATATGTTTACATGGAGCTGAAATGAAAATTGAGTTTCCAGAGGGGACAAGTTACTTGATAGAGAAAGTCCAAAACGTTATAGAGAAAATTGGCGTTAAGCAACCAATGTTTTAGTCAATCACTATATTACAATCAATACTACACCTTCACGACTGCTCTATTGGGAAATCATTTCAATGTGTCCTGTAATTATCATTTGCACTTGCTTTGTGAGAATATCTGGATCGTAGATGGTCAAAGAGATTCATTTAATGTTTTCCATTTCTACTTGTCTAGGCAAGCCGGTGGGCGCTCATATGTGTCATATGTAGAGAGAGGACAGGAGCCTGCATACAGTGTTCGGTGAGTGATCATATAATTATATATCAATATGAGAACAATTATTATTTCTAATGTTAGTGACTACATCTTGAAGCATGTATATTTGATTTCACAAAGTGTCAAAGCCTAAAAATACAGATTGTCAGTTAATTCAAGTATAAGAATATTTCATAAAAAACACTTCAAGTTGCTTATGTTTTTGGTATATTGCTGTCATTTTATAAGCCAGGAGTGTGCCACTTAAGGTTGATTATATTGGATGTACACTGAGTAATTTGTGCTCTAACTTTCACAACATACAATTTAGTGACAAGTGCAAAGAGTGATTAAGACGGTTCAAAGATTCAAACACCGGCAAGAGCTTTTAACTTTAAAAACTCTGGCCCATATTCTAAACAGAGGGTTGACACAAACAGTGTACTAACCTTGAAATAACTTTATGGGGTGCCAATTAAAAAAGCATGAAACGTCACTATTGATTCAATACATTTGATTTTGTCCTCAAAATTACGACACTATATTGATATTATTACAGCAAATATTTGAAATTACCACTGTTGTGATTCGGTGATGAAAATAATTCATTTAATTAAAAGCATCAGATGATTTATTTTGCGCCCCATAAAGTTAGTCTACGTTCAGTCCGCAGTCTAGGTTGAACCACCGTTGTGACTTCGAGCCTTTGTGCATTACAGTCGCAATATTACACCAGCACTGCATGTAAATCCAATAAAGAAGCAATATGCCTGGCACAGAAAGGGTTAAGAAGGTACTTGTATTTTGCATCGTGCAGGTGAAGACGTGTAAGACGGCGTACCATGTGACCTGTGGGCTCAAGGAGGGACTGGAGATGAAGACGTACCTAGACGATGAGGCTGACGTCAGGTTTAGGGTGAGTTCACACCAGGGAGAAAACACTTAAATTTTATGTTCTGGGCTATACCTTCTGCTTCCTTCTTTTCCCACCATTGCAATTGTACTGCATTAGGCGCATCGAGATGAGATAGATGGGAGAATATTATTTCACTAACTTCTACATGAAATGAAAAGGAGGAGGAACGTAAGATAAAAGACTAAATCCTCCAGCAACAAACTCACTTGTTTGTTTGTGACCATTGCAGTCGTACTGTACGAAGCACATCAAGGCAAGGAGAGAGATTGGAAAAATAGAATTTCACGATCTTCTACATGAAATGAGCAAGAGAAGAAATATAAGATTCAAGACTAATTCATCATACAATATTGATTCTGCCCATTGCAGTCGTACTGCATGAAGCACACCAAGGCAAGGAGAGAGATGGATGGCATGGACCCCAAGCTTGGCTCCCCGGAGAAGCTTCACGGCCACGGCACTCCCAAGAAAGAGATGAGCAAGAAAGAGATGACACAGGAGGAGAAGGCCAATGAGAGAGCAAGAAGGTAAGCTGCATCGCTCTCTGTCTGTCTGTAGAGGGCAGTACATAGTTCCACATCCTATACTCGCAGTCCCACAAAGTTTATGCACTCTATATAGATGGCAACACATTTGAGCTTGTGATCAATATTATGACCGCAGAATTGCAGCAAAATGTTGACCTCTGCATTGGCCTTAAAAGAAGTTAAACCTTCTAAAATGGCTCACAAGAAATGGTTCTTTAAACATGATGATGTAATCTCTTTGCCTTCCCTCTTCTCTAACCCCGTCCCGTCGCTTCCCTCCACCCATCCACTTACCGTACACCAGGATTCAGCTGGTCACGGAGGAGTTCTACCGCTACACCAAGCTAAAAGACGTGGTGGCGGCCCTAGGCATGAAGGATGAATCCGAGACAGTGGACATGGTCTACGAATACTGGAAGCTCAAGAGGAAAGTAAGTATTAACTCAAAGTGTGCCATGTGTTGTGCATTTTGTCACGAATAACGCCTCCACAAATGCCATTGAGCAGCATGTTATATGGCAAGGTTAAGACAGTTTGTAGCCTACTCCTTGTTGATATGGTGCAGAGCCAATAAGTGTAATATTTGTCTGAACTGATTGTAGCAATGAATGCAACTCCTATTGTACAGGCCCTCCGTGATAAATGGGCCATGCTTGGCCATGTAGGACTTGCAGCAATCATTCTGTGCTTGTTGGTGTAGGAAGTGAAGTAGAAGCTTCAAAGAGCTAGTTTGTTTCTAAATATAGTTGCTTTTGGTTACAACAATTAAAGTGGGAAAGGATATTATGTTTCTTTAATTTGTAACGTATGTGATTATGATTTTTTGCAGAAATTGCATGTCTGTGTGTTACATTGTATGAATGACACTAAAATCTTCTAATTTGGACAAATGGCAATTTATTGTTTAGGGGATATGCCCACATTGCTCAATACTTGCGATATCATCCCAATACACCTCAGTGAGTTCATGCAGAGTTTGTGTGTTAACCACTGGTGACCTTTCTCCCCTATCCCTACCCCATCCATCCATCTAACACCCACCCCTCCTCCCCTCCCATCCTCTCCCTCTCCCTCCCTCTCCTGCAGTCTGGTCACAACCGGCCCCTGGTGACGCCCACCAAGGAGGTAGGAAGCCTGGGGTCCAACGAGGAGTACAACCTCACCGCCAGAATGAAGATGTTTGTCCATCTCCGTCAGGATCTCGAGAGAGTAAGTGTCGAGCTGGCATCTTTGTGTTTTCAGTGGCTTGCACACATCGTGCAATGTCCAGCAGAAATTAAGTTGATTTCCACTTTGCAGTGGTTTTATTTTTGTTAAAAATTGGATAATACTCTAAGAGGGGTCAGGACGTCCTATTTAAGGTTTTTCTATACAGGACCCATAATATTTTCTTAGTTTCAGGGGTGTGGATTTCTAATTTGCACTCTTGTGTGGATACCACATAAACATCATTTTGAATATTTTAGAATTTACCAGCCTTTCATTTTCAAGATGATGTGGGAGAACAGATCTGTGGCTAGTGTACTTAAAATAGTCATAATGGATGGACATACATGCACTTTTACTGTGTAGTAAGTAACAGTTGAGAGAAAACATATGCATATGTTACATGTGCTACATGTCTCCCTGACCGATAATGCGTTGTTTGTGTGTTTTCTGTCCCCAGGTGCGTAACCTGTGCTACATGGTGCAGCGGCGAGAGAAGCTCAGCAGGCAGTTCAGTGTGCTGAGCCAGAGCATCTTCCGCAAGCAGTGTGAGATGCACGGAGCCGGGGCAGACGCCTTCACGGAAGAAGACCTCGCTTGGGCCATCGACGTCGGAAAGTTTGCCATTCACTTGCCTGCCTCTTCCCCAGAGGCTTCTACAAACTCTTCAGCAGCGATAGCGACTGCAACAACCACAACACCATTAGCAGCAGCGACAACGGAAAGAAAATCAGCCGCAGTCACAACGGAAAGAAAAACAGCCGCAGTGACAAAAGGAAGCAAGAGCGCGAAGAACAAAGAGGAGTCAGATGATGGGGAGGAGAGTTGGACGCGAACGGTACAGAAACAAAGTAGCGAAAACTCTGATGCAATATTAAGTTCCACGGAGGAAGAGAAAGAAGCGGTGAACACCGATGAGGATGAGAGAATGGAGGAAGGGGATGGGGACCAAAAAGAAGAGGAGAGTGAAGGGAAAGGAGAGGAGGAGAGCGAGGCAAAATCAGAAGAAGAAAGTGACGTCAAAGAGGAGGAAGAGAGTGAGGTACAGGAAGAGGAGAAGGCAGACTTGGAGGAGGAGGAAGAAGTTGAGGATGAAGCAAAGAAGGTAGAAGAGGTGGAGGAGGAAGAGAATGTGGAAGAAGAGGAGGAGGAGAAAGAGAAAGTGACAGAAGTGGAGGAGGAAGAGGAAGAAATGATGGAAGAGAAGAAAGATCAGGTTGAAGAGAAGGGCAGAGAACAAGCAGATGAAGAGATGGAGGAGGTTGAAGACCTGAAGAAGGAAGAAGAAGTGGAGGAGGAGGAAGAGGTCGATGATGAAGTGGTGATCAAGGAAGTGAAAAGGGAAGTAGTGAAAGAGGTTAAGAAAGAACCAATAAAAGTAGATCGGAGAAAACGGAGAGGCAGGAGAAGAAATAATGAGCCTGCCATACCAAAGGTTGAAGAAGAAGAAGAAGACAAGAGTGAGGAAGAGAGCATTAATTGGAAGGGTAGGATGAGATTGAGGACAAGAAAAGCAGAAAACAAAGAGGAAAATGGCCAGCAAAAGGAGGAAGATGTAGATCATGATGTTTTAAAAGAGAACATTAAAGTGAAACAGGAAAAGAGTGATGTGGAAGAGAGAAGATTGAGAAATAGAGACACAAAAGAAAAGAAAAATAACAATATTTATTTTGAATTAGATTCAGAAGATGAAGCAGCGGCAAGAGAAGAGAGGGAGGAGATGGAAGAGGAAAATGGTGAAGTATTTGAGAGGAAGAAAGTGATGAAGGGTGTTGGCAAGAAAGAAGAGGAAGCAATAAAGTTTGAAGAGGATGAGCCCAAGGAGATCAGGGAAAAGGAGGAGGAGGAGGAGGATCAAAATGAAACTAGTGAGAAAGAGCAGGAGGAGGAACCCTTAGGAGAATTAACGATAGAGGGGCGGCTGAATCCTTTAATTGGCGGGAGGGATGAGAGGGAGTTGAGTCCTCAAAGAAGCCGCGAATCCTCAGTCAGCAACGAGCGCTGTGGGTCTCCGCTGAGCGCCGATGCGGATGAGTCGGATGTAGCGGATGATTCCGATAGGGAGAACTCAACTGACATGAAACCCTTGACTCGATCAGCTGTGACGCGGTCAGTCCTTACGCGATCGGTGGTAACGAATTCACCTACGACCCGGTCACCGCTGACGAGATCGCGGTCGCCAGTGACGTGGTCACCTGTTCCGTCAGATCACGAAGAAGACTCCAAAGAGATGGAGGTGCCTCCATCACAGGTACAATGCCACCCGCTAAAGACGGTTATAAGCCTCAAAGTTCCCGCCATGGTAAGACACGTAGCCGAGGCGTCGACAGCCGCGAGCAATGATAGGGACCATAAACCCAGTGAGGTGCCTGACCCGCCCCAAAACAGGCCCTCGCTTAAACGCAAAATATCCCTGAAAGCGATTCGCGAAGCGGAGATGCTCAAAAATGGAATGTCCAAAAAGCGCAAGAGGGACTCGCACCACCGGAAGTCGAGATACCGGGACAGGAGCGAAAGCGAGGACAGCAGCAGCGGACAGCCAATGTACAGTATTGTTAGGACTCCCACCAGAGACTCGCCCAGTAAGATCTCCATCAAGATCCACAGCCCGACCAAGATCTCACCTAAGAAGCTGGAGCTGGAGGAGGAGGCCAACAAGATCCGCGAGCGCGTCTTCTCCATGAGCACGTCTCCTCGGGTCAGTCTCAAGAGCTACCGCATCCCTAAGAAGAAGCCCATCATCACGCACACGGCCGTCTCGAACGGCCCCGCCGCCAAACCCCCTCCGGAGATTGATCCCTTCGAGTTTGTGGACGAGCTGGAGGAGCCGGTCACGCACACGCCGGAGACGAGGAGCAGACGGAGGTTGATCGAGGACGAGCTGGACAGCGAGAGCAGCTGCAGTGACCGGCAGTTTGAGTCGGTGGACCGCGAGGTCAGCATGTGCCTGCCAGAGAGGGAGTCCCCCTATCACAGCGGGGGCGAGGAGAACGTCACCCCTTCCAGCCAGAACCGCGCCGAGGCTAACAACGCCCGCGAGGAGCGCCTCAAGAAGCGCAACCTGGGCTCGCGGATACGCGACGCGGCTGTGCGGTTCCTGAACTCGGCCATCAACCTCTAGCAGCGGGCCTGGCCAGGTGAGGATTGGTGTGAATCTCAAGTCAGTCAGGGACTGACGGACAAACAGGCAGCTCACTCACTCAGGCTCCTTGTAGACCAAATCTTAGTGTCGCTCATGCATCAGCTTCTCTCTGTCTGCTGTCTACCCTTGCACTTGTTTCCTCAATGTTTTATGAAAGATGGATAAGAACAGGGTGTTTTTTAAAATATTTTTTTGAATAGATTGTACAAGCAATGGAGGCAAAGCCATAGATTTGTGAATGTGTCTTTTATTCAAAATGAAGTGACAAACTCCTTGTGTTCAATCATTGAATTCACACTTCAGGTGCTTATCTAGTTTCAGAAGCCCACCCCTTAGATCAGTGTAGGAGATTTTGTCCATTATTGGTCACACTAACATATTCAAGTTTTATGTTGGAATTCTTTGACAACCCCCAAACTTGCCAGATGTATACTAAGTGTGTGCAAGTTACATGTTTTTCTGCCTGATCATGAGCACTTGATTTGGTGCATGGCAGGTGGGTAAAATGCACTCTTACATGGTTCATGGGGAGAAGTAAGCATACAATTTGAATATGTTAGTAAACTGGTCTATTGAAAGAGATGATATTGATCAACACAGCTCTCATAAAAAATGGGATGCAGGAGAGATTGTTCTGTCTGGACAGGAAAATTTGTCTGAATATTAAAGCACAGTGAATCCTTGAAATAATGGCACCACAATTGTGCCCTGGGCCAGTATTAGCAAATATGAATCTTTGTCTGTAGTATAAATGCCTAAAATGACAATAAGCAACAGTTTTCAGCGATAGAGTACAGCAGTGTGATGCCATGTGAGCATGTGTTAAAGACAAGGGGTTCTTAAGTATGTGCGTAGAGAAAACATTTTTGATCATAGCGGGGACTCTCTTTGGGAGTGCCCGACACTGGCCCGCTAGACAATGTCGGACCAGTGAAACTCTCATTTGAGCGATGTTGTCTAGAACCAACAACCTGCATAACAATGAATATGACAACACCACTTTGGTACTCTATGGAAACAAGACACCTGGGGGGCATTTCATGAAAGTTGTCAGCACTGACAAGTTGTCTTTCTCCTACAGTTACCATAGTAACAGTCAGAGGCTAGTGCCTCCCTGCCAATCAAAACAGAGGATTTCACTGAAATTGTCAGCACTGACTATTAAGTTAGTGCTGACAACTTTCATGAAATGCCCTGCTGAAAGCCACTGTAGGTGTGGGTGGATGGCCCGTAAGAGAGTAGCCACTATAGGTGTGGTTGGATGGCCCGTAAGAGAGTATTAATCAGTCCTCAGTATTGAACAAATTCAAACCATGTTGAAAGCAACATTCAGTGTGATGTTTTCTCTGAAATCCATCCTCTGTATTGAAAACATTCATACCACGTTGAAAGTGAAGTTCAGTCAGATGTTTTCTCTGTATACATATTTGAATGCATCCTGGAATATTTGCTAAATCTGCCAAATGCAAAATGATACTGGTATTCAATGCTAGGTAGTTGTTATTGCCTTGTGGTGTTTATGTACATGTAGGAACTGTTTTTGCAGCTATGCATTCACATGCTCCTGAGATAACTTAAATGTTGCATAATGTTGTTAAGATGTGGTCGTTGACTCGTTGTACCTGTGAGAGATGTAACACAGATCGATTCGATATGACAACTCGATTTTGAGTAAACTGGATGTGTCTACTGGAGATTGGTTGATCTTCGAGAAATAGATGGTGCCCGTTTGAGCATTTGGGTGATGTTTGTGGAATTTCAATGTTTACTTGGACCCATGCAAAGCCAAAGGTAAAATTGGAAATTGGCACAAAGTAAGATGTTTGCAATCAAGCCAAAATGCCCTTTTGTGTGAATTTTTGCACTTCACTACTCAATTTACCTCATTGATACTAATGGCTGCTTTAATAGCAATGTGTGATGTTTATCTTGATGTACCTTACAGCACATTTAATCATTTGGTTTGTAATGTCAATACTCAATTTTTTTAAAAATTTTTAAATTAGTTTTTTGAAAAATATGTTACGTTCCCTTCATCTGAGATGTCATGCCACCTGGTAGCCAATGCTTGACTCACTGTGATCGAACAAGAATTCTTGAAGCACAAAAATTATCACTATATAATGACTCCAGTTTGTATCTGCCATTTCTCTCTTGGGCTTCAAAATTAATGCCTATTAAGTTTTGTTTTGTCAGAAATGGTAACGTGAGTCAGCATGGAGTCCTAGTTTGATGTCGGAAATTTGTCCCGCTTCATATCACAAAATGTTTTCATTTGCGTTGGTTTCTCAGATGTGCCCAACTTGTTGCGATCACCGGCGTAATGAACCCATAGCTCTCAAATTCAAATGAGTTCAACCCTCCATGACAGTGTGACCTTCATTCATACCTACATCTCATTCCTGAAGAATTGTGGAATTGATGGAAATCTTAAAAAAAAAAAAAAATCCCAAATATTCCTGCAGCATGGTTCATGTTGTTAGTATTCTGTGAATGTTTCCCAAGCATTAAGAGCGTCATTTACACTATCCAGCAAAAAACGTGATTTTTTTTGAGATCGCCAATTTTGGGTGTAAGTTGCTAGGCAAGGGTGTAAGTTGCCTAGCAACTTACACCCAAAAATCAGTTTTTGCTGGACAGTGTAAATGGCGCTAATGATGTCTAACATCAACCCTGTACTTAAACATGAGAAAGCAGACAGTGCATGCTATTGTAGTCCCATGAGGAAGAATGTCAGCTGTATTCTTGAGTATTTTGAGGAAAATATAGTAGATTTTCCCTGCGTCCTTGCTATTTTCCAACTTTTGTTACATGATCATGTTCAGCGTGGTTCAATCAATTTGTCCAATTTGCTCTTATTTAAACAAAATGGTATTGATTTTTCTTTCCATGGTTAATACTTCTGTTTATGTTTTTATTAAGTGTAAAATTTTGTTTGTATCAGTGTTGGAAAATTCTTACTGGCTTTATGTTTCCACAATTCATGCTGTACTTTATTTTTGCTATTTATTTGCATTTGTGGGGTGATTTCTTTTGTAAGTGTTCAGTATGAATTCATTATGATATTATTGGTATTAATTTGCTTTGTAAATGTTTCATACAATTTGATTGACTTTGTCCCGTCATGTTTGCATGTTGAAAATGCATCAACGTGACTAAATTCTGAATGTCAAGAAACTTTACTCAAGTAGACTCCTTCCCCGAATCTTCAAAGGCTTTGAGGGATTGAAGAGGACAGACCCCCCCCCCCCTCCCCACCCCATCTGCAAATGTTTCAATTCCAGTTACATTCAATCTAATTACATGTGGTGATTTAAATGGATGTTATTTATATCCAGGAAGAGCTTTTACAGGGACAATAAATCCATTCACAGATCTAACCATGCGATGCACATTCTTTGCAACGGGGATGAAAATTGAAAGACAAAATCCTTCCACCATTATAGGTAAATTGATACCATGCAAATATTTGCATTGGATGGACCTATGATGTAAGTACAGTTATGAAATACTATCAGTGCAAGCAAATATTTAGTTTTTCATTACTGGTAAGTCAAAATTGCATTTAAAGATGTAATGTGAATATTTTTTTTTCATTTGTTTTGCATGAAGGGTCTTTCCTCTTCCATAGATGAAATAATTTTGGTTTAATATCTGAAATTGGGTGAATGCAAATTCTACATCAATATATTCTATGAAGTCGTGCTGGACCAATGCTGGACATTGGAAATTATTAAACCTATCGCTTAAATAACATGGCACCTATTTTTAGTGGTATCACAAATAGTTGAAAAATTAATCATAGTTCAATAATATTTGGTATTGCAGATAATATTTCAAATCAATCTTGCTCTGCTAGCTTTAAGATGGTATCAATATCTACAAATAATATTTCATATCCCCCCCCCTACAAAAAAGGAGAAAAAAAAGGGAGAACAATTAACATTCTGCTCACATACACGAGGGGGAATGTGATGAGCATATGAATAAAATGTGTTCTTGTACATGTAGTTGCATGCAGGTTACTGGGTAGAGAAATGGATATACATTGTAGGTAAAGTACAAGGAGCAATCTTTAAGGGCTTTATTTGTGGCTTGGAAAGAAACAGGGATGAATTGGATTGTAGAGAATGCTGAAGGTAAGGGGTCGTACTGGTGATATTTATGGAACCTGTCCTCATTCTGCCATAATTGCGGGTCCCCATCTTGTTTTCAGTCATTCCATAGATTTTATTTTGAGACGATTCCTTGAAATCAAACGAGAATGATACCTGTTCACGGCAGAATGATTTGCAATAACAGGTCCCATGCATTTTTCCTCCACTTTACCTTACCATTTGCATAATTTTTTGTGACAGAATATTTCGATGAAGCCAAGTGGAAAATGCATGCGTTTGTGTATAAATGGAATTTGTTAGATCACATGTGAAATGTGCCTGAGAAAAAAATTATCCTTCATTTAGCTCCAATTTACTTCAGAGCAAAATCTGCTGTTTTCCTACATCCTATTGTATTTTGATGTGATTCCAGTGATATTTGTGAACTGAAGTGCTATGTGATTTCTTGAAATTTATTTGCATTTGTTCATTTAAAGACTGGATGAACTTAGGGGTCAATTATGAATTTATTTACATCATTGAATGCAGCCTGAATTCTAGTGCATGTGCCAAGTTAGTCAAGTAAGTTGCTCTTTGATGAAATTTGTCTTTCCACACTCCTCATCTCTCTCATGATAGAAAGCATGTTTCCCCCAGTGTTCCCAAAAAAGTATGATTTTTGTCCCTCTTAAAGAAATAGTGATCCACGATTTTCAATTAATCATAATTATGAATTATATTGAGACTCTCTGAGATGATAAGAACAGTATTCTAAGAAATAGCTTATATCATATGGATGATGGTTAAAATTTATGATAAAACATGTGAAAAGGGTCAAGTCAGAGAGGGGTGATCAAAATCTCTTCACTATACTAGTACTTGTGTTTGTATATGCAGGAAGGTGTTAGAACTGGAGTCAGCACGAAGAATAATTTATTCCTACACCAGTCGCAATCATTGATAGCACAATAGAATATTTGACGCATTTGGTTCTTTGATCCAGTGACGACCGCCGCCAAATATGCAAAACGAATTTTGGATGCATTTAGAGGAATATATGTTCTGTATGCGCAGAAGATTTCAGAACCACTTCATGAAGTGAACTGCATGTGCAGTAGTAGTACATTTTATAACGATACGAGTCTGTGAATTTCAGATTATATTGTTGCTTCGTTTTTGTGGTAAAAGGAGAATACTGTAGAAAACATGTCAGAGAAATGCCTCAATATCGCACATTGGGCAATCATATTTCCTTAAAAATATCTTGTAAATCGTTTATTGAGTGTTTCACCTTTCATGAAAACAACCTCAATTTCGTGTCCGGAGATGTCCGAAAAAGTTACGGACCAAATTCTTTCTACAATTTTATCAAATTTTTTATTCGCTCACCCCCAAACTTATTCACAGTGTGTGTAAAAAGATCAGCTATGAGCTCCCAGCGAAGGCTGAACGGTTGGCATATTTCTCAAAACAGATTTTCTTTTGTTATTCAGAGGAAGGCACTGCCCAATTAGAAATACAGCGTATTGTTTGAAACACCTGAATGTCTTGAATTTTTATGAGGCGGTGGTCATCATGGATCAAAGGAGGTCTATCCGAGAGCAGTCCATCCATGCTAGGTCCATGGTATATGCGACATTAACAGTAGGTAGCTTACATTGTCAATCAAATCTGAAATACATGTAGTCTTATGAACTGACCTTAGCAATACATGTACCATGCATGGATTTTGGCCTGCTGTTTTTCTTCCCGACTTATCTAAGAATATCTCCCGTCTCGATGAGCTGAACCCAAACTGGTGCTGGCTACACTGGGCTGTATACGCCATATATTTCACGGGGTCTTTATTTTCGCATATTTCACGAGTGGGGTGCTATTCGCGAATTTAACAAGCGAAAATCTGAATGCGACATGCACAAGCACATCTGCTACTAGTACGAGTCCCGCACAATTGCCAATTTAACCACTCGCGTAATTGTCGGGAAGTCCTGATTCGCGAAATATTTGGCTTATACAGTAGTCTGTCTCTGGGTTGTTGCAAAGTGATGGCATTTACCCCTGTGTGTGCAGACAAACTGCTTCTCTATTGGATCTGTGTGGATTGATAGTGAAATCATCCACAAGTAGCACTCTAAGGGTTAACAGTGACTAGGTAGCCGATGCATTCTTATTACTGGAGGCATTCTAAAATAGCTCCAATCTACCAGAGTGCGGACATGCAAAGGCAATCTCTTTTGGCGTTCTCTTGTTTTACAGCACTGCCCCCCGATGAACAGCCAAATTAAATGAATTTGATTTGACTTTAATAGTGATTCTTTGAGTGGATATGACTGAACAAAAATCGCCACTGAGCTGTATTTCCAGAGAGAATTTCTGTTTCAACACTGATGTGGAAAAGTTATATTGTGTATTTTGTGAGAGCGAGATTTTTTTTTTTTTTGTCAAAAGTGATAACATTTGTGACTTCTTTTGATCTCGGTGACAAGTGTAGATGTGGTAGGAAGCGAGGCGTTGATGCATTGAAGGTATTTCCCCCCGTTTTTTCACATGCTTCAAATCATTCTCTTATACTGAACGTTTTCTTGTATGGAAGCTTACGCTGACTATTTTTCATATGCTGTACAGTCAGAGAGTTCTCAGTAGATTTGTACATAAGATGCAGAGAAAAGAGATAATCGTCTATAATTGAGGAAAGAAAAAAAAAATCTAAAAACAGAAGAGATATCCTTGTTACTCAATTATGTACATGTTTTCATTGTATATATTTTGCCTGTATGTAAAGATGTGTAAGAGACTTCACATTGAATTGAAAGTGGAATTAGGAATGTTGGTCTTACAACAAATACCTTTGTTTAGGGTCAAAATAAATGTATTAAAACAATTAAACCTACCCTTTGTGTTCTTGTTTTATACTGTAATTCACTGAGAAGAGTTTATTACATAAATCATTTAGAGGTGTTTCATCAATCAAAATCAGTTTTGATTTTATGAACGATTCTAGTTGAAACAATTCTAGCTTCAAATCAATATTAAAATTGATTTTGATTTGAACTTCTTTGATGAAATGCCCCAATTGTTTGTACATGTATGGAATATGTATGGAAACATGTATGAAATGTGGTTCATATAGTTGAGTAGATGTGTTGCTCTGCTAAATTGTGTGTGTGTGTGTGTGTGTGTGTGTGTGTTCGTGAGTATTGAAAGTTGGTGGCAACATGCGCATGATAAATGGGGTTGGTGGCCTTTTCTGTGTGGCGTAATGCAGGCCCTGCCCCCTTGGTTTTCCTCTAATTCTCACCCGCCTGGAATAAGCTTTAGCCATTCAAACTGCTGAACCAACTCTGCAAAACTGACATTCCATGAATTTAGTTTTGGACAGTGCATTTGTGTTCTCGGCCGACTCTACTTAGACTTGTGCCACTAAATGGGTCTTATTTTTCGGCTTTTATTGACAAGAATGTTTAATAGACCCATTTTCATTATGTATGCAAATTTGATTTGCATTCTTCAAACAATACATTACAAATGGTAACCTCCAAGCTTGTCCGAAGTTTGTCCCAAGTAGCAGCAACAACCTAATAGATTTAGAGTGCGTTCCACCCTTTGCAACTGAAATACACATGTACAGGTGAATGTAATTAAGGTGTAAACACACAGTTTAGAGGAAAGTTGTGAACACATCATAAGAATGGTCTACTGGAGTGAACAACCACTTTAAATTGACAATAGAAAGTTGATCACACAGACCATAAATTCCATTTATTTAGTCCTTTTATTTCATCTCTTATCCATTGCTGTATAACACATGTACAATGTTCTTTATATACAGAGTAGAATGCATTCACAGGCTACCTATTCATACTTGATGGAATAGAAGCAATTTAAACATGAAACCATACACAACATCAGATCAAAAACTTAGCCTGGTATCTTCAAAAGCAAAAACTGACCTTAATTTACTTCTACATAAAATGCTGGTTTGTGAGATTTAATTCATATTAATGGTGTAGATATGTACATGAACCAGCATTCTGCTGAGTTAATCTATTTAAAAAAAAGTAAATATCTAGTCTAGTTTGAGACCATGCTTTTGAAAATACCAGTATCTGTTTGAGCTTGATAACTTTGCTTCAAACCACAAGTGCTTTGTTTAATTTGTGGCTGTACATACCTCCCAAAAACTATTGCTTTGCGTACAGCAACAATACTTGGCACAAAACACATGGCAAATAAAGTCCAACCTTCATGTACATGCATTACTTCATCTTAGAACTTCATTGCAAGAGAGCACAACGAGTGTTAAAACTTAATACCCCTTCACCAATTTCAAACAATACCCAACTTTTAACTTTAATTTTCATGCATAAAAGGAAGCGATATTTGCAAATGCAAAGGGGCCCATTCACATCAACAGAATCTGCATGCAATTCTTTAAGTACCGGGGTATACTTTGCATATAAAAACAGTTAAAACTAGATCATCAGGCAGTCTTGAAATTAGACATGCATATCGTAGTAATACCAGGGATGTGTTATGGAAGGATATGAAGCAACTTTCTCTCTTTGAATGCATGTGCCACACTGAAAAGTCATGTGTTCTCAACAGGTGCTGTTCAGGTGTTTGAAAAATTATGAACATGATTATGTGACAACGGCTTCTCAGAGAGAACAAAAGAAATGCACACTCTCACTTCGCTTGTCCCGTTCTATTTATGGCATTAATACTTCCATGAGCCTAACAGGTACATGTATCAGCAAACACAAACAAGTTTTTCAGGTAAAATATCTCCGCTGCACGCATACGCACACAAACACTGTTAATGATAATACACAGCTTAATATATCATTTTGTGAATGGTGGAATCCCACAAATGGACAAGATGTCGAAAAGTGAAGAAATTGGTCAATTTTGTAAGTAATGCAAATGTCTTATATGTCCAATTTCTTAATGATTCCTCATTACTTTTCAAAACAAAAGCAGAGTTAAGGATCTGTCATAATCTGGCCTTAACTACCTTATAGTTTGCGATCAAATTTGTTAAAAACAAAGCTTCTAGAGACAAATGGGCAATTTAAAGAAATTTCTTTTCAAGTTGACAACAGCTAAATGTCGGCTTGGCACACGGAACACCAAAGCATTGTCATGATAATGGAATGCTTTTGATATTCATGAGCACGCTTGAGAACCCACACAGATGTGTGAATGTATTATGTTTGAGTTTTTTTCTCCTAAAACTCCTCCTTACAACCTCCCTGGTAATACATATCCACCAATCTTCAATCATGAGAGAATAGATAATTCTTGTACCATGATTACTTCTGGAAATAAATACACAATATAACACCTTTTGGAGGGGCAAATGAAGCGCATTGGACGAGTAAGATGGTTCTGCACCACTTCGATATAAATAATGATACACGTTAGCCAAAATCTTTAATCACACACAAACAACTACACTAATGATGACAGCAGCAGTGTAACCCTTTTCTCCGGTTGAAACTACAACATATCATAGCTGCTTAGTTGCTACGTAGTAGTGGTATTGATTATGAACTGTAATCATGTTAGAAGAGTCCGGATTTTATTTCATTTCAAACAATCCCAGGCAACATATTAGGAAATTGAATTTGCCTGAACAAAGTAAATTAGAGACATTCATATTCATACGAGTGGTTTAGAAAAAAGATTCTACAAACCACAAAATAATCCAGCCATAGTTTGGAAATCATGCACACATGTGCATAGCTGCTCAATCATACATTGCCTAACAATCAAATAAATAAATGAAAATGAACATGTTTTGTTTTTACATTTCTTATATATTCAACTCGCACTTTTTCAAGATATAATCAATGTTGAATGAAATTGAGTCTACACTTGGTGTGGTTTAAGTGGTTAAACAAACACTTAGCAACTACATGTACTAGCATTCAAATATTCAACAAAATGTCAACCTCCTTTCTTATCATGTTGATAATGATGATATGTTTCAACTTTAAACTCAGAGGATAAATATCAGATGACAGTGCTCGTAAGCAAAATAATGGAGGTGTCCCAGACTTGTCCCTCCGGCTCTACTAATGCCCACAAAGATTCATGCTCAAACAATAGATAGGGGGATCCCATCAGGAATGCAGCCCCCTTAGAATCTGGTATCCTACGGGGACTTTGTATGATTTGGACACTAACTGCCCATGCTGCAATCCTATAAAGATCTTAATCTATTCTGTTGACATGTTTGTGACAATATGACTTATGACCGGATCATAGCGCTCACAAAGTCGTTGAATAAAAACATGGCATATGTAACGCATGCATCACTGTCCAATGCATAGTGGTATTGTATGCTTACTATGATATGCTACACCAAATTCTTAATATAGAACTTTCTCTGTGTACCAAGATGTAAACAGATACAGTATACAATAGTATACAGATGATCATTATAATGAACTCATTTGGGACAAATGATTTTATGAGCAAAATAGGAAAGGTGATACATATCACCAGATGCCAAAAAAGGATTCATCTTGTGCAGAAGTTTATCCTCTTTCATGTGATGCATCTTTTATTTTTTTCAATAATTGATATCAAAAGTTATAGCAATAAACCACATATTTGTGGTACTTCGTCCCAAATGGGTTCACCTAACTCAAATTTAAATGCACAAGGATGCATTTTATGTTGTATTTACAAGAGAGTATGAAAATATGATCATTTCTGTACATAACCCAGGACTTATGCTATGTATTGCAATCATCTCGCTTTCAAAAAAATACAAAATACATCTATATTTTGTATCATTCTTCAACATATTTGAATATAACTTTCACCGATGGTCGGATCAGTTCAAGTGACCTGCGAAGTAGCTGCTAGTATCACAATCTTTCACAATAAAAGTCACTATATTTGAATGATTGTCCTCTATATTTCTGAATGATTCTGAGCTTAACATGACATGAGGAATGAGTTCATCCAAATGTTGGAGTTACATGATACATTTTCTCCCACACTTCTGGCAACAATATGTAAATTTTGGGGTGAAAACAACAGGAAAGCATAAAACAAACACATATATACTACAGCAGTCTGTGCGATCTGGACAGGAGTATACAAAAAAATATGCATATGATACAAAAAATGTAAGAAGGAAAAACAGATAAGAAAAGTATGGGATAATAAAATAATGGTAGAATAAAACGATTATTTGCTTTTTGACATATCAAATATAACCAACAGTCTGAGTGCAAAGGGACTGTCTTTACAAGGATAGTGACGTGTGCTCTTTAAGAGAGATGTTTTATTATCATCACCTAATAATAAAGATAGCTTGCTCCACCCCGTAATTCATTCAAAAACGGGCTGGAGCATACTATCCTCAATACTGGGTGTATGCCCCCTAACATATTTTCAAATTGAAATTACCCCAAATAGCTCTTTCACTTTTAATTATGTTTATCAATTACATAATACTTGATTCTTCCAAGTTTAGTTTGTGCCAAACTTGGACTTTTGTGCAAATAGGAAGAGTTTATCACTCAAAAATATAAAGGGTCTGCAGAAAAAGGGGCATCTTCTCTACAGGCAGGCAGCGCAGGGAATGATGATAGATAAGGCTGCTCTCACGAATCGTCCGGCGAGAAGAAAAGAGCGGACAGCGCAAACACCAAGAATACCACTCCACCGGTCAAGGTAACTGTGAGTCAGAACAAACAAAAAAACACAATTAATTAGATCTCCATTCAATTTAAGGGCCATAAATATAGGAATAAAATGACACATGACACCTTCTTCTTACTCTGTTTCGTTTCTTCCATGTTGCTTTCACAGCAATTATGGAAGGTATTGGCAGAAACATGTAACAACACTGCCTGAATATCTGAATATGATTATCCAAGTCTCAGTTCCAATATACTATGAATCTTCATGATCATGAAGAAAGAATGATCTACGTATTGCACTGTGTAGAGCATAAGACACAAGTTGTAATATCATCACTTTAAGAAAAGGAAGTGAAGATGTTGGTACTTCAACTGTGTACTCTTTGAAGACATCAATAGCTTTGTTCAGTCTGTGACTTAATTACAGCTCTGAAGAAGAAAAGCAATAATGAAATGGTGATCACGAAACTGAAGAAATGTAAAAGATTGGCAGGAAAAAAAAAGGTACATGAAGAATGAAGAAGAAGAATAAAGAGGGATACAGGAGAGAGAGAAGGAGAAAAAACAAGAAAGAGGAGGAGATATATGAAAACAAGGTAGAGAAAGAGAAGAAAGAGAAGAGGAGAAAGAGAAGGAGAAAGAGAAGAAAGTAAAGGAGAAAGAGGAAAAAGAGAAAAAGAGGAGAAAGAGAAGGGGAAAAAGGAGAAAAAGAAGGAGAAACAGGATGAGAAAGAAGGAGACAGAAGGAGAAAGAAGAGGAGTCAGAGAAGAAAAGGAAAAGCAGACAAAGGATATTGAAACTGAGAAAAAGGAGGAGCAAGAAAGGGAGATGTAACTGTACCTGTTCTTGCCGATATCCTTTGTGCCACCATTCTGCCTCCTATGACAGCCAGCCCAGTGCAGAACGCATGACCCAAGGTGCCCCCTAACGTTACCCCTAACACATTCTGCACAGAACAAAGATACAACAAATCTCCATCTAAGAACATCAACAGGTAATATGTCAATTCTCTAGACCGCATATGTGGGAAAGTTGTCCCATAATTCACCTCACATTGACATCCAGATTTGTATGCAGTCATGTCTGCTCATGGGCCCCGTTGCATAAAACTTATCATTGATGGTAACTTTGCTATCAATGGCAACTTCTATGGAAAACTGGAATTTGATTGGCTGTTGAGCAGTGATACAATGGTAGTGACCATTGATGACAGAGTTACCATTAATGGTAGGTTTTATGCAACAGGACCCAGGAAACCTGGAATTTGATTGGCTGTTGAGCAGTGATACAATGGTAGTTACCATTGATGACAGAGTTACCATTAATGGTAAGTTTTATGCAACGGGACCCTGGTCTCATACTTTAGTCCACTAGACCAGAAGTGGACATGACTGTCAAACAACATTTGAATGTGGCTAAGCAGTGCGTGGGATGACTTTTCCTTAAAAGAAGTATGGAGAATCGCTATACTGATATGTAGCTGCTTCAACATAAAAAAATATGTACCAAACCTTTAATATCAAAATGTTGTTCATCATGATATTGAATATGTCACTGTCTAACTGATCTGATCAACATTTTCGGAATGAGCGACTGAAATGCTCATGAATCACATTTTACACCCGATGTAACATGAGATATTGATTTTCTCTTCTGAAATCATTATCATTATGCCCATGTGACATGGTGCTATAAAACATTTAAACATTGTTTTGAACTTTTTCAATTCTTCTCTTCTATATTTGGAACACAATAGACGTGGTGCTAAATCTTGTCTTGTAATCCTGACATAGAACATTTATCTCCTCTTCTTGAAAAACAATCGTCCTTCACGACATGTTGTGATATATGATATATTGCACTTCGATCCTTATCAATTTGATTTGGCAAACATTTTGAAACAAACTTCAAGCCAGGTCAATGCACTTTGATACCATTATTGGCTCCTTTCATGTGTCAATCAAACATCGACTGAAGGAAAAAGGCTTCTGAATGCCATGAACAAACAAAATCAGTCTGATGATTCCGTTCAGGAATTCTTATGGGACGTTGACTTCTCTCACATAAAGCTGTCATGTCATGTACGCATTAGACACAAAGCCAACAATACCAACAAAACTAATGAAGCATAATTCATGTAAATATAAGTATTCTTTTCTCATAAAATGAGCTTAAGCTCCGCCATTATAGAAATAATTGTGAAGAACTGTACCCTAAAAAAAAAAGGGGGGAGGGGGGGCGGGGGGCTAATAAGCTGAAGTGTAATGAAATGATATGTTCAAGATCTTCCAAAGGTCCTGTCTTAGATTTTATTTTTCGCTGGTTATGTTGTCTGCTAAAGATTGTATTGCTCCATTTCATTGTTCTCTGACTGTCAGTCAAAAATTATACCAGTGTTATCGACATTAATTACAAATATCTGACATAAAAGGGGCTAGGGTCAAGTGACATATCGCCCGGTGAAGTACCCCATTATAAGCACATGAACAAGCACATGACAAGGGCAAATACACTAACAAATTTTGCTCCTTTCATAAAAGGATTTCTTCTTAGGAGAACAGTTAAATACTTCAATGTTGTTGCTTCCCATTAAAAGCCTGCAGCAATACATGTTGAGCAAAATATTTTCCAGTAATGCCATTGAAACTAAAAGTAGGTGTAGCTGTGATATTGGGATGCCAAAGATACAAATGTTATTTGATGTGGGATATTCTAATTAAAAAGTGGGTAATAATCCTGATACAAACTAAAAGGGTCAAATAAATAATTTTGATCAATAATTGCATCAGAAAGCATCAATACCAAAATTAATGGTGCATACATTCTGGGTGAATATATCATTCTAATAACAAGTCTTTTTGATTTGAAACTCTGACAAATAAAAAACAAGTGAATGCTATGAATGGAAGGTGCATTTATACTAACCTCTCTTGCTGCTAATACAATGGTAGTCACTTGTGATCTATCGCCCCACTCTGCAAGAAATGTGAGTGTGAAAGCCTCTAGTAGGATGGGGGAGACCAGCCCAAAGACCTTGTGCCTGTAACCACCTCGTATAACGCCGGACTCAGGGTCTTGGGTCACACTGGACATTAGCTCCTTCTCCCTCTGAGAAAGAAAGGATTCAAATGATAGACAATACATTAGCTTATTCATAAGCAGTGTCTTCATAAAGCAAAAATGATCATTATTTTAGCCTCCAAATTGGCAACACTTTTGTATACCTAAAGCAGGTTTTCATTGTACAATGGAAGATACTTTGCATCATAAATAAAATTTAGAGCAATAATTGTGTACATTTCTTGACTGAAACATTTCAAGCATGTTGCAAATTGAAAGATTTAGTAATCATTGCAACATTATTTTGCTTTGATAAATCTTAACAAAGATGACATGTATAAAACAAAGATAAGCTCTTTTCACACAAAAATGTATTCGTTTTCATTTGATGCATCTTTTATCATATTTGTAATACTTGCTATTTAATGTTATAGTCCAAAACCAAACAATTCTGCCGCTTGGTGCCAAATGGGTACATAATAACAAATGCATGGTACAGTTATTATTCTTAAATCAAGCATCATGTTAGGCAGTCAGGAATAAACACTGCTAAATTATTCCTATCAGTCAGTCTTAAAATCCATTACTGGATATTCTTTGCCCTACACATATACAATTTATTGAAGTGTTTCAGCTCTTATAATAATTCAGAATAACTACAGTGAACATGTGTATGAGTTATATAGATAGACTGTGATATATCAAGTCATGTGCTATAACTTGTAATACATAAGTGTGATAATTATACTGTATGATTTCTGTGATGTAAAGCTCATGAAGTGAAAAAACATTGACATAAAGTACAAAGTGAAAGGGAGCTTTGAACTTCATTACAGTATTTGCTAGTCACTACAGATGATGAATATGTAGTTTACAATTACACTTCCGGTACATATTACTTTTGACCAAACATGTACATTAATTTTAAATCTTTACTGCAACTGTAGAATCCATTCCCAAAAAATACAAATGCATGTGCACATACTATAAAATGGTTCTGTGTACTGAGTTGTGCATGCATGCATCATATGCAATATGGCATTCACAAAAGGAGCAAATTATATGTCTGTTCTCTGTACTGCAAGTTCATGTACCTGCACAAATACACATGAACTGAACTTCAAGTACAGGTACATAATAGAACTGTAATATAAAAAAAAAAGTCCCACCTAAAAGAAATCTGCATTATGTTCCAAAGACACAGAAAAGGATTAAGTGATCTACATGGGTATATGTTACATGAATATAAACAATACACTATACAATAAATACTTTTCAAGCACTTTTCAAAGTTCATCCAGTATATTCTATAAAGTGGAAGAATCAGTTTCCTGGACTAGGCACAACTAATGTGTATGACACCTTATCACATTGCAATGAAGTTCAGTATAGAATCAACAAGCAATGACCTCGCGCGGCTGAACCTGTAGTAACAACAATGGAATGTGCATTGTTCATGTGAATGCATGTACAGTGCAGTGTTCATCACTCATCACCTGAACAGTGCTTCTCCTCACCAAGGAAGACAATGTGAAAGCTATATTGACCTAATGACAGCCAGCAAGGAATGCTCAGTACGTAAAGGGAGTGAAGATGGTGCACATAATGTGTAAAGCCTTATAATGTATCAAGGTAACAAGGTTGATCTGTTATAAAGACATGACGACAAACCCTGAAAAGCTTCATTCATAGCTCCTTTCATCTAATAAAAGAAGTTAAGAACCCCTGTCAAAATGTTATCTTCCTGATAAGTGTTAGGGTAAGGCACGTACGCAGGATTTTTGAAAAGGGGGGGGGGGGGTGAGCTGAATTTTTTTAATCTCCTGGAAATCCCGACCTCTGGGGAGGCAAGCAAAAACAACAACAACAACAACCCCCTGAACAGCGATAGTGGCAAAGCATTAAGGATTAATCACTATCATTTTCAAAAATTCACACCAATCATACAATTTTGACAGTTGTATTTCCCCCAAACCACACTGCTCCATTTCCTATATTTTTCTGCTTTTCTTAAAGTTTTCTTAAGTTATTCTTAACTCCAGTTCTATACTTTAACCTAACATTGGAATACTACATGTATATTATACAAGTATAGACTGCTATGAGGGGGATGGTTAAAACTACAGGCACAAGGTGAATTTAAAACAATACTACATGTATTATCAAGAGGCCAGAGGCTATTGACTTTTGCTAGGATGGTTAAATCTACTTCATGCCTCTCCACCAATCAGGAAACAGGATAATCAAAATGAGGTATATAAAAACATATATGATCCACACACTGTGCTTCATTGTACTACAAGTACATGCTTATATTCCCCTCCACTTAATACTATGATTTCCTGAATGTGGGCATCTTATGGAAAACTATCTTGCGATCTGTGTGTGCCTGCAGTGTAGGGGATTACATGCTGTCGATATGAATCAATGTAGTGCAGCAGTACAACATGCACGTTTTACTAATTGTGTAATGTGATAAACAATGTGATCAAGCAATAATGTGCATTACCAGTAAGCATTAACATAACATGTGGATACAGTATGTACACAGATCAGTCGTCAGTATTGGTTTCCTGTGATACATATAATAACTCTGTAATTTTTATTGCAAAATATGTCAAGCGCAAATTTGTTACTAGCACACATTTGTGAGCAAATATTCAACAATAGCAGCTGATTTTGTGCCACATGCTAACAAGTCTCTTTTATCACTGGTGAAACCAAGCCTAGCGACAGCTCTGTAAGATCAGATAAATGATGTGTATGCACATCAAATGATCATGAGACGGAAGACACATTAACGTTACATTCTGACAAGACATCACGATGACATACAAAGCGATGATAGGGCACTTAGGATAGCAGCAGCTGTTCAGCGTTGTACTACGTGATGTGATTGGTGGCGATGACCTGTGACCTCTGAACTCTCTACTGACCTTTGAATCGCCGTCACTCCCTAATGCTACATTTTTTTCTACATGGTTAGAGGTGTTGTTTTCACGAGGTGCGTTCTGTGCAGGCACACAGGAATAAGAGACACACCTCAAAGCAAATGGAAAACTAAAACTAAAACTAAAACAAAAACTACTAAACATGCATGGATTAACCCTCTAAGACCATGGGATCACATGTGTAATACTGTAAATGTGGTATATATCGCGATGTTTTAACTTTCAGGAATTTTGCGACTAAGGCACTAGCCACGAAAATAAAAATATGCAAAAGGTTGTTAACGATTGGTATACTGATTATTCTATCAAGCACACATAGACTACGTCACTGTCAGCTGATTGTTAAATTGATGTTATCGAGCATGCATAAGCTACGTCACCGTAAGCTGTTTGTTATATTGATTGTTGTAACTAGCACGCATAAGCTCCTGTACATCATCGTTAGACCATTAACTACAAGCTCCAATATGGATGGCCTACCCCAAGCTCTGTAATTTTAGGCTCTGCTATCATGATCAACAGTCAGATATATGCAGTGAGTCTCTTGTCAGCACACTAGTATAAAACGTGAATTTTCCAACTGATGATGATCATTTTATAGGCCTGTTGGCCCTCAGATAAAATTGGGCGACATTATGTTCTCGCAAAATGGTGGAGATTGTCACAATCAACAAAAATATCTGTACGCAAAATATACCACATTTACAGCAGCTCAATGTGATTCCAATGGTTTGATACCAAAATGGTTAAGTACAATACATCTAAACACAACATGCATTGTAGGTACATCCAAAGCACAGTGTGGGGAAAACCAAAACTATAATTAGCTCTTTCTTTAGCTTAAAGATAAGGGGAAGCAGTGGTAAAGACTAGTTACAGAACATGTAATAAATGGAGTGCCATTTTATCATGACTGCAGGCCCCATTCTCGTTTGATGTTAGTAAACCAGGAAAGAATCTCATCTGATATCATTGATATCATTCTTAATAATGATATCATTGTTGATATCAAACAAATCATAGTGATAAAGGCAGAGCAGTTCTGCCATAATAATGGACTGTAATCATTCTACTAATACTACTACTACTACTCCATTTCATACATACATACATAGCAAATTTCTAAATGGTGATCTTAACATTTGTGTGCTCACCACAACAATCAAAACACTATCAAATTAATTTCATTATGACAAGCTCTAGACGAGCTTAAAATGTATATTTTTTTTAAATCGCAGTTATCTTTACTGGAGCTATATAAAAGAAAAACAATTATGTTTTTCTAATTTGTAGTGGTGGCACTTAAATATGTTAATGTCTAACCCTTGTGATTTCTACAAAGGTGGATTTAATTTGATCTAGTAATATCATTTTGAGAACAAATTACTACATGTGATTTAAATCCCCAAAATATTGTGACAATGCATCTACTGTAGATTGACAAAATTTCACATAAATATTAGTGGTATAAGCATTTTGATTTACCCCCCACTGTGTGATGGTTAATGTACACTTTATTAACATGAAACAATCTGATTAAATTGTGACACAAGTTCTGCTACCATGATATGTCACACATTTTAATCAAACAGCATACATATTTCAACAAAACTACACTACATGTATAATCATGCATCATGCAAAGAGAAATTGAACACCATAAAACAAAATAAAGATAACAATTATGAGAATACACTCAGCTAACAAAGCTAAACTTAACAAATAAGGGAGTATGCCAAGCCTCTCGCCACCGTTGAGAACCCGTGGCGGTGCCGCCACGGGTTCTGTGGTTGACCCAAACCAGCGCCACGAGTTATTGATATTAAACAAATACCGCCACGCCTATTTCAATTTAAAAACATAGCGCCGCGTGTCTTATAGTTTGTTGTTCAAAGTACGATTCCAGATTTAGCGCGCACCGGCAGAGCAGGGAATATCTAAGCCACTGAATGTGCCTGTGCGAATCGCCCGATTTAATACGTACATACATGCAATGCAAGCAGAGCCATCCATCGGTCATTCCTGCACTATGTTCAGCGCACACAAGAACCCAGTGGTAGAACTGGAACAACTCGAGCCGCATGATACCCCGACAATACTCCCAAGGTACACACACACACACCCACACACAGAATATGACCACGATACACACACACACACACACACACACACACAGTACATGGCCACTCTACCCCGGCACACACTTCCACTTCGAACATCGGGGAGAGAGAGGGAAAGAGAGAGTGGATGGACGAGACGATATATTTAGAAAGAGAGAGGGAGAGAGAGAAGGGAGGTCGGAGTTGAGACAAATCGAAACCACATGTCTTAACTTGCATAACCACGTGTTGCGCAATCCACGCTACCGATCGGAGTTTGCTCAACTCGTGGCATTCCACAAGCTTAGTGGTCCATTCGGAGGTGAAGACAGACAAGCAACTCAGTTTCTTATCAGTCCCCTGGGTCCTGGGCTCCAAGCCATTGGCGAGACAACAGATTAATTACAGCTTTATCACCATCCTCACCCCAGAGGTGTCCCCATCTGACCTAACACTGAATCTGACCTCATGAGGTCATGAAGCACAAGTGAAGTATTGGGGATTTTGATTGCAAATTTATGCAGGCTTTGAGTTATTTTGTTTACAAATCTGTTGGTAAATGACTTGACTCTGTGCGTACATGTAGTTTACAATGCATCTTTGACTCAGTAACTATAGTAAAGCCATCGTGATAACCTCTGGTATTGACACCTACGTAGACTTGGAGGTATACGCAGCTGTCTGGTAAGACTTAGGCCTACTAGTGAGTTGATGAATTAATGTTATGTTTCATTCATTAAAAAAAATGTGACTCAAAGCAAAGATTACGTCTTTATGATTCACCTTATATTGAAATATTTTCAGTCCATCAAGTTGGCCAGCTTACATACTTGGCCAGCTGTTTATTGGTCGCAATTAAGCGCAGTACACAAATATAGACCATAATAAATCCCTCTTGCGACCATAGACCTCGGCATTTTAGCATGATGTACAGAAGGAGGGGGGGGGGGAATGGAGAAAGCTGGAGGAAGAGAGATGAAAAGGCAAAACAAGGAGTGATGGAGAGATAAAGGAGGGAAGAGAGAGTGAAGTTGATAATGTAAGATCTCACCATACCCCTCCCTTTAATGTCCCCCACACACACCTTCTCTCCCTTTCTCTCTCTGTTGTCAGGCAATAAAGCCAAGGACACAGGGACCATTCACTCTTTCTCTCTCGGTTTTACTCTCATTCTCTCTCCCGCTCTCTCCTCCCTAGTGGTTATCTGTCCTCGGTAGTTAGCTCCTGATAAACAATACTCCCTTCCTACTAAATTCCTCCCATATATATTACTCCCTGGTATAAACTCCACACCGAGTCCAGAATAAAGGACTCTGCTTCTATACCACCATCAGGGATAGTCGCATCTCTCTTTAGCCGTCTCGTGTAGGTTTAAAGTGCTATGTCACAGAGGGACCACAGCATCATTTTAGCTATTACAACATATACCTACTTCTTTATATATATTCAACAGCTGTATTACTCAACCATCGTGTACCATTGATATATGACTGTTCCAGATCATGAAATGTACATCCACGAGATACATTCAATAAAGGATCGTCAACACTAATTCATCGTCTCTATCCGTCTACATCTTTATCGTCGTCTTCTACATTTGTACTATTAGTTAAGAGTCTCACTGAAAGACCACGCTACCCATCTTTAATAAACAATCAACATCACCACAGTGCAGACATCATACAACAAGAGATAGGAAGATGGGGAGAGAGAGAGGGGGAACGAGAGTAAACAGAAGATAGAGAAAAGCAGAGAAAGAAAACGAGGAAAGGGAGTGAGCGGTAGAAAGAAGACAAGCAAAGAAAGAGAGAGAAAGAGGGAGGAAAGGGGAGAGCTAGAAAGAAATTAGACGAATAGGCAGAGAAAGAAAAAGGGGAAAGGAGAGAGAGAGAGGGGGTGGTAGAGAGAAGACAGAGGCAGAGGCAGAGAAAGAATAGGAAAGGAGAGAAAGGTAAAGAGAAGATCAAGGCTGAGGCAGAGAAAGAACAAGAGAGGAAAGGATAGCGGTAGAAAGAAGATAGCGGGAGAGGCAGGGAAAGAAAACGAGAGAGGAGTTGATAGAGATAGGAAGATGGAGAGAGAGGGAACGAGAGTAAAAAGAAGATAGAGAACAGCAGAGAAAGAAAATGAGGAAAGGGAGTGAGTGGTAGAAAGAAGACAAGCAAAGAAAGAGAAAGAAAGAGGGAGGAAAGGGGAGAGCTAGAAAGAAAGTAGAGGAATAGGCAGAGAAAGAAAAGGGGGAAAGGAGAGAGGAAGGTGGTGGAGAGAAGATAGAGGCAGAGAAAGAATAATAGAAAAGGAGAGAAAGATAAAGAGAAGATCAAGGCAGAGGCAGAGAAATAACAAGAGAGGAAAGGAGAGCGGTAGAAAGAAGATAGCGGGAGAGGCAGGGAAAGAAAACGAGAGAGGAGTTGATAGAGATAGGAAGATGGAGAGAGAGGGAACGAGAGTAAAAAGAAGATAGAGAAAGACAAAGAAAAAGAGGAGAGTGATTGAGCGGTAGAAAGAAGACAGATGCAGGGAAAGAAAAAGAGAAGTTTGCGAGAGATCAAGAAAGTTAAAAGAAGATTAGAGGCCGAGAGAATGTGAGGTCGAGACCTGCAGCAAATGATAATATACACTATTAAGATCATGCGAAAGTTAAGCCTGATATATAACATACTTCAGTCACAGAACGAGGAACAGTAACCAATGGTAACCAAAAAGCTTCGCCTTTGTTTATTATGGCTGTCACAATGGCATGTCAGATTTACGAGCGTGCGCATACCTCGTGCGCGCCGGCAACTTGTAATCTTACACCATCTCAAATTCCTAAGTTCTGGGGCGCACTGCATTCATGGGCTAGGCAGAGACAGAAAAGGAGAGGGAATGGGGGAGAGAGAGAGAGAGAGAGAGCTCTAGGTAAAGAGAAGATCGAGGCAGGGAAAGAGAAAGGTTCTCACGGTAGTCTCTCAGGGCGACTGTGATGTTTATGCTTGCCAATAAGCGTGCTTTCCTAGGAAAACACTATACAGAGTGTCATTGGTTAATGAGTTTTCTGATCTGCGCAATAGTGACCAATCATGATAAAGCATGGAATTTTTTGCCGGAGCTTGCATACTTGTGTCGGCAGACCACGTGTCCTGGCATCGTGCTGATGCCTCGTGCGCGTGCAAGGCTATTAGCATTCCTTTATGTTTTGGGGCCGGGGCTGGCTAGGCTCGGCTGCGCTGTGCATTTATGATTTTTAAGGGGGGATTGTTGTTACGAATAGCATTGAAGAACAGATCTGGTTACATGTGGAGTTGTGGATAATGACTCTGCTGACAGAAACACGATGGGGTGAAATGGAAGGGTGATAAGTTGAACATGAGCCTACTTATAATGAGGGACCATAAAAAATAACAATTTTTTCCACTCTTTACCATCACTCATCACCATCGCACAACTAAATAAAACATCTCTCTTACTCGTTCTCTTGAACGGGTATGACATCAGTTCCAGCAATGACTCACCAACACACCATGTTAAATGTCATTTACATTTGTGAACAAAAGGCAGTTTTCGCTGATCAGCAGACACATTTTGATTGTCTTGACTTTGTAAAGGACATTACCCTCAAAACATGCAACAACGCAAGCAAGACAACTACCAGTAGTAGCGTCGAACAACATATTGTGTTGCAAAATACAAACAAATAATAAAGAAATATAATATATGAACAGGAAGAAACACAAAGAAGCTATATCATGACAAACACATGTTGAAATTACACTTCTTTTGGTAGAGAGGAACACTTCACATTTTTGACACAAAACTCATGATGAAATATAGTTTAATATTTAATAATAATATTAATATTATTTTGTTTTAGGAAGCTAAACTGCGCCAATCAGGCCATCAAGAGTAGTGATCCATTTGCCGATTTCACTTCAGGCACCACACAGGCACAGAGTGCAGTTATGCGTGAATTATCAACACACACACACACACACACAGCGCCAACAGTGATGTGTGTATCACACACAGGTTAGAAACAAGAGTTGGACATGGAATCACGCTATTCTACATGGACATGGATCGGCAATCGAGCGCCTATATTCGCAGCCGATGACATCGCATTCGACGAGTAAATGCAAGCACTGTCCCTTAGCTATTAGCGCGCGCATTGTATGCGTAAAGCGCGCGGTTCGCGCGTTCACAGCACATTCATAATTATGTGCTTCAAGTTAAGGCTAAAATAACTTTTTAAAATAAATGTCATTGGGTTGCGCCACGGGTTATTTTCCATATAGCGAGAGCCCTGGAGTATGCAAAAATGGATTTGATCAACACTTTTCAATTGATGCTTGCATCTCTCTACCAGCCTTGTATTGAGGTATTCCTTTATCTGTAGCCTGACTTCCAAGCTGTTGAACATTTTTAATCCCAACTGAAAAAATAAAGTCTAGTACTAGACCAATCACTTGATCATGATCCTCTTTTCCCCTTTTGTAGTCATAGAAGTAATCAAGAATGATTAGTCTACTGCAGCCAGACCCCAATATTGAATACATGTTGTTTAGTTTAGAAATGCCTAACAGCCTGAAAGTCTGGTCACTCCATCTGTTGTATAAAACGGATGCTTCGCTTTGTTCAAAGACCCTATTCCCATGACTCTTGTTGCCATGACACCCTAATCCTTACCTCTTCATCCCTGCGTTTGAGCTCTGCCTGGACCTCCTCCAGCTCCTCCTGGCCCTCGTCGGGCGACATGTACCAGCCCTCTCGGATCATCCTGATACCAAAGATGAAGAAGAGCACTGTGGAGGCGTAGTATGTGAACTTCCTAGGGATGATGGTGATGGCGAAACCAAGCATGGCTGCAGAGAAGGAATCATAATAATCATATCACTCATAAGAATTCTGGAAAAGCCTATATTTCTTCGCACAGATATTTACACAAATGAAGGGAACGCACTTGCACATGTCATCGCAATGCTTGAGATTGCCCTGATGCTATGCTAGCTGCCTAGTGCATTACCAGATCATGAGATCGACAGCGGCGTGAGGTAAATGCGCATAGTAATCACAATTATGTGGCAATATTGTTGGTGCTGTTAAATTTTCAACCCTACAGCAATCAATGAAAATAAAACCCTCATAAAAATAACAGCCTATACAGTAATAATAATGTTTTCTTATAAAGCGCAATTTTACACTGATATCTCAAAGCAATTCATGCCTACATAAGCAAATAGTTTTGCAAATGACACTGTCATAGCAGCCACTACTGAATGCACCAGTATACACACATGTGTGTAATTACACTACCTTTCCCCACCCCCCAGTGAAAGTCTTATTTACCTGAAAGGACCGTCATGACAGCCAGGGCACCAAGTGCTCCGGCAAAGATGGTGATCCGAGGATGCCTCATGGCCATGATGGCTGCAATGAAGAAGGTCTTATCTCCCAGCTCGCTGACAATGATCACAGAGAGAGAGGCGACGAAAGCGTGGACGAAGGTGAAATCAACCTTGTTCTTCTCAGAGGGGCTATCCAACCCTCCTTCAATCCTGTCATCATTGGCAACAATGTCATTGTCCTGTGAATACATAATAGAAGATAGAACACAGGGATGAAATATAATATATTATGTAAGCTTATCAATTGTGAATAAAGAAAGCTGGACAGGGATGTGTGGGATGTTGGAGAGGAAACATTGAAATGGTGAGGGGTGGAATAACAGTTAAAAAGAGAAGGGGAAAAGTATGATATCCCTGTAAGAAAATCAGATATTTACATGGAATTGGGATAATGGGAGGAGAAAGATATAGAAAATGGGTAGGATGTAGAGAAAGAGATAAATCAAAACAATCAAAATATCTAGAGGCGATATCAGCAAGGTACAGTAAGGTACCTGTATACAGAAGAACAACAAGCAAGTAGCAATGGAAGAGGATTATCGGGAAGAAGAGCAAATGCTCTACCATTCCAAAGAACAATCCCATTTCTTACCTTCATTCCAGCAGCCTCATTGAATCCATGGTCCTGAGCAGCGACGGCCTTCTCCTTGCTGTGTGATTCCTCGGCCTGTTCCGCAAACGCCAATCCTAGGCTGCATAGCGCGAACACCAGGCAGCTCAGCAGGTGCAGATAGAACACATACCTCCTCTGAGTCCTCATGGTTCAATCACCACACGCCACAAGTACTGTATACGGACAATTCACAATCAGCTTTTCACCGTTTTTTTTTTCTTCTATTGTCAATTAAATGTAGATCGGAGTGGAAGGGTCCATACATGAATCAGCGTTGATTTGCACGGTGGATACTGGTTTGTTCCTTTTTCTTGATATTTTGCTGTGGAAACAAAATAAATATACAAATTTCATAAAAATCTAACAAACAAACAAGAAGTTACCTGGCAGGTTTTTTGTAAATGGTGGACAGATGGACATTTGAATGAAAAATATCGGATGTTGCACCATGGCACGCATGTAAGCTCATCAGCCTTTCATACCTGATGGGCTGAAAAGACTATGTTTGTATTTTTAATACATGTAGAAGCATTGGATCATTTTCTTTGAGTAAAAGTTTGCAACAATGTAACACTTTGTGATGACAAAAAACTGAATCAACAACAAAAAAATATGGGGCCAAAAGAGTATAAGCACATTTACCTGTATTTGTGATGTTAAGTGACCATGTGCACCATATTGGCTAAAATGGACCTTTCCTAGGTCAGTATTCAATCAAGCTTAAGCTAAGCCAGTAAACTCACCACGCATATTATGCAATTTGAAGTGACCACACCAAATTGCCTAAAACGTACCTTCCTAGGTCAGTATACAATATAGCTGATGATAAGCCAGTAAACCGGTTAAATTTCTTTCAGACAAATCTCAGTGGTTACATGTATCTGGCACTGTGGTATTGTCTTCCTCAAATCTCACGGGATCAATTTGCTTTACCTCTCTGAACTTTGCTCCTTGGATAATTGATGTATCATTCAAAGGCATCTTACAAATCATCCTACTCCTCAAGATAACAATATTGACATTCACAAGGCTCTGTACACTGTAACCACTACCCATTTTACACCAAATATATATTTCATTTTCAAACACATCCCATCATTAAATTTGTCTGCCTCATGGTCCATTGATTTAGGGCAGAACCCTACTTTGTAGCATTTTACTAGAACACATACAACGTTGGACACAGTCATGTTGTCCTGACAATCACTAAATCAGATTTAATCTCACAAATTCTGATGAGTGATCAAACTGTACAGCTGTGAACACACATGGGATTAATGATACAGTTTAGGGAAGGTATGAACTACAAATAAATTGAAAACTGACAGCCCCTCTGGCCAATAGGTTGCACATCATCGTGAGTAACTCCATTATTAGTAGGGCCCAAATCATATTCAAGAACTTTCACATAACAGAAGTGCAGTTTGGCTGAAAATCAGAAGCAGACTTGGCTAACTGGTCTATTCTGATTTATACATCCCATATCAGTTTATACATCAAGATACAGCCCACTTCAGAAATAGATCAATTCCACTATGGCTATAAACAAAGGTGCTTAGATGTAAATAGGGCAGAATTTGACCTGCTTTGCACTGAAGAAACCCTTGATACATGACAGATTTGCAAACAATGGACAGAGTTCAGCCTAAGTAAAGATGTAGGGAGCAGACCAGTGTGTGTTTGTTAGGGGTTGAAATAGACTATTAACACATGGATCATAGTGATTTGGGGACTGTAATAGCTCCATTGTAAATTATGCAAGATATCAAAATCAGATGCATTACAGGTGTCAGAGCATCAGTTAGAATGATGAATGTTTCGGGTTCCAACCTGGGCCGCATACATGTATGTCAGGAAGTGACGCACACAATTGGTCCAAGACGTATTATCATATATCTGATTGATAAAACCGTCATTCACTGACATTCACACACACACACACACACACACACATAAACACACACTCATGCTGCATAAATGCATCTAAAATGGAAACATGTACATTTACAACACAGATCACACACTGCTTTCGCCGGAGGACACAATCAAATGAAAAATACAAAACGCTAAATGTTGCTATTTCAGGTTCTTCCAGGCACAAATTGCAACCAAAAATATGAATGGGAAATATCCCAAGAAAAGAATGTTACTCACATTTGCTTTGATGAGAATTTGTACAGTACTATGTACTGTACTATACTTTTGTTTACTTGCAGCAAATATTAGCTCAATTTCATATTTCTTTGACTAGAGAAAAGCAGAACAATTTAACCTCTGCAGTCTGCACAGCCAAGATCCTTGTGATAAATAGCATGATTCTGTGTGTTGTTTGTTTCACAACGCCACTGTTAAAGAGAAGTCAGACAAGTCCTTTCTATTTCTTTCCCCTGGCACATAGATTTCAAGTACCATATATGAGAAAACATCCAGTGAGTGCCTTGTATGTGCACTACATGTTCAGTGTTGATCAACAAACTACACATTTCCATCAAAGTGTCATTATCTTATTCTTACCTTCAACATCACTTCCACTTTTAATTTTATTGGTCAATAATTTTTGTTCCTGAATCAGATGATTGTGACCAAGACACAAAACCGTCCAACTGTCAAAAATTCTCGTATTAAGTTGGACCCTTCTTGATAATGCTATACTTTGATAACTCATAGAGACAAGAGCAGAGATGAAGTTACCCAATTTAGACTTTTACCTCTTAATCATATTTGTGGTTGCTTGGATGATTGACATGAGAATTGAAAAGAACTGTGGCACTGTGATTGCAGACAACAAATACAGCTAAAATTGTTGCATGTTTTTCCCGAAAAGATGCAATTGCCTGGGCCTGGGGCCATATCCATCTATTGCATATCATGCCACAATTCACAATTCATGCACTGCAGCAGAAATTTTTGCACTGCGTCGAGTGCTCAACCCACTCGCCTGGAGTCTGGACTGGTGTGTGTCTGCAATAATATAATTGTGCAATAATAAAACCCACTTTACTAATTTAGCGCATCCAAAAATCATCCATAAATCATTTATCAAACATTCCTTTACCTGATAAAAGGAAAGGTAATACACAATGTCGTTATCTACAGCTGGCCACCCTCACCAAGACTACAATGTATGTATGTATTGGCTGAGTGAGAGGGCCGAGAGCTGAGCTGAGCTAAGCTAAGCTTGAGGGGGACAGCTGCAGCAGGAACATGCAGGGGAACAGCAACGAACAGCCGGCCGCCCGGCCCGGCCCGCCGGGCGCGGGGGCTGTGACAACGATATGGTACACACCACAGCCAATCCACGTCACCCGCACACACACAGCACAATTAGTCATCGACAGCCAAAGTTTGGAAAGCGTTTTCGTCACAATTACACCACTCATTATACACGTTATATGACATAATTACTATAGATATTTATGGACTCATATGACAAACGCAGAAGCTAATAATAAGGCAAATTCTATCCAATTCTTACCATTATTTTCGACGTAGTCTGTTCTCTTCCGTCCTTCTTCTTTCGCAGACTTGCGCCACGCAAATGATTTGTATCGTACTCAGTGTGACCAGTGAAAAAAATCGAATTATGCCAGGGGAGCAGCGAAATTATGCTAAATGGCCAAAAATTATGCCGAACCCTTGTGGACCCTTGAAATTATGCTAAATAGCCAAAAATTATGCCGAACCCTTTTGGACCCTCACGTTACGTAACACGCGCGCGTGCGCGCACGTCTATTTTTTTGTTTTTCAGAAATTTTTATTCAATTCCATTCAAATTATACATGACAAAAATTAAACCGGAATTCCACTTGGTATTGCGGTTATTTATTTATTTATTTTTTTTTTTTTTATGATCTTTATTCTGATTCCATAATAATACAAATTAAATTCATATAATCAGTTCAAATTAAACAAAACAATCATGCAAACTTATATATATATGCATTTGTAAGTACAAATTAATTACAATAAAATAGCTGAAAATATTAGATATAATTACTCAATTGTTATAATCATGTAACGATGTTTAATCAAATAAACTGAACGAATAGCTTCCGGAATCAAGTTTTAAATAAACAAGTCTACTAATCCCCCAACCTATAATACACCCCTAAAATTAGTCCTAACCATTCCTAACTCCCATCTGGACAGCCACCCCCTAACACCAACCCCACGCACGCATGCACTCACGCACACACACACACAACACACACACACACACACACGCACACACACGCACGCACACATACACACACACATACATACACACATACACACACATGCACGCACACATACACACACACACGCACACACACATACACACACATACGCACACATACGCACACACGCACACACATACACACACACACACGCACACACACACACATGCACGCACACACACATTCACACACACGCACACACACACAATACACAGACACAATACACACACAATACACACACACGCACACACTCAACCATTTTAACAACTTAAGTTCACATTATGATTCTTATCAGCCAATCAGTTTATTCTTCAAAAAAAAAGTTGCCCACTGGAGGCATTTGGGGGGGGGGGGGGGGGAGGGAGGGGGGGGGGGTATCCCCTCCCGGCCCCTTGCCATTTGTGTACCCCTATTTTAACAAGCTAAGGTCCCTATTACCTAAGGATGATTCCTATCAAGTGGCTAAAGTACAGTTATTTATTCTTGAGTAAAACTTTGTTTTTTTAGAAAATAAGAGAAAGTTTCCTTCTGGAGGGCATTTCATGAAAGTTGTCAGCACTGACTAAATAGGCAGTGCTGACAATTTCAGTGAAATCTTCGGCTTTGATTGGCTAAGAGGCACTAGCCTCTGACTGTTACTATGGTAATTGTCGGAGAAAGACAACTTTTCAGACGAAAAATGTTGATGAAATGTCCCCCTGGGGGCGTTTGGGGGCTACCCCCCCCCCCGCCCCTTGCCACTTGTGTACCCCAAGTTTAACAACTTAAGTTCCCTGTTACCTAAGGATGATTCCCATCCAGTTATCTATTATTGAGAACAAGTCTTTAAAAAATAAGGGAAAATTGCCCATGATATGGGGGCGTTTGGGGAGCTATCCCCCTGCCCCTTGCCACTTGTGAACCCACACTTTAACAAGGCAAGGTCCTTATTACCTGAGATTGAATACTAATAATTTGCTTTCAAGTCCGGCCATGCGTTTTCGAAAAGAAGTTAAAAAAATAACATATTAGGGCCCCTGTGGCACTTTGGGGGCTACCCCCACGCAACCCTGAAAATATTTTGAGATGCTTCTATATCTGATATTGTTTCAAATATGATTTTGTGCATTTGTGCCAAATTTGGTGCTTGTAGATAGAAGTGCACAATTTTTCACCTTTCCCACAACACTGATAAAAGGCAAGTTTTGTTTTGTCTTTTTTTTTTCACAAAACATCCTGGTTCACGATTTATGTTCATTATTTAGCACATGCATAGATCAATCAGTAACATAATGAACTTGGCATAAAAGGCAAGGATTCTGGCCTAAATCAAGGCATTTGTTTTATTACAAACAGCTAATATAAAACAAGGCCCATCTGAACGCAACCAGAGTTGTTTCGGGTTATTATACAGCTTCTTCCGAAAGCATTGTATACTGTATGATGAAAGGAAATTAAATAAAGAAGTTATCGCTTATGTGTCTTTTCAGTAAAGAGCGTTGAATAATGTAAATAAGATCAATGATGTATTTCTATAAATTACGGGTACACCAATCAGGAGCATAGTGATTTTGTTATCAAAAACAAGTACAAAACATTTACCGTAAAACATGGTCCAACTGAGAACACAATCCTGAATTGTCTTTTCTTATATACAACTTCTTCCAAAGGCACTGCATATAATATTTCTGAACCAATTTAACAACATTTAAGATAACAAACATTATGATGTTGGTATAAAAGTCAAGTAAGGAATGTGTTTTATTAAAAAATTTATTACATAAATTACAAAACAAGGCCCATCTGAGAACACATCCTGAGTTTTCTTTGGTCATAATATTCCTTTTCTTCCGAATAGGAATTGCATAAAATAGGTCACACATTAAAACACAAGGCCCACATGAGAATATATCCCGAGTTTTCTTTGATTGTTTGATTGAGGCATTGCATAACATAATGTTATACATTTAGTGAAGAGCATTACATTGTTCATGATTTGTGTTCATTATTTACCACGTGTAGATCAATCAGCCTCAAAGTTTGGAACTTTGGACCATAACTCTATGCAGTGCAGCCACCCGCGCGCCGCACGCGGTGGCCGCACAGTACATATATACACCGACCCGAGCTAGGTAGGCTGTGAGTTGCACGGACAAAACATACATACAATCCCCACTCCCGGATATAATCGCTGTGTGCATGTTGAACGATTTCCCGCACTTCTGTCGGTGCTGGCGCCGTTTACTAATTAGTAGAAATGTGAAAAATGTAAGATAAAATGTGAAAAAATGATGCACTTTTCGATCAAAATTATGCTAAAGAAGCTCGTATTATTCCAGATTATTTGCTCAAAAAAGCTGAATTATGCCAAAATTATGCCGGCATAATGGATTATGCTGAAAGGGTCCAAATTATGCCAGAAAGCATAATTATGCCAGTTCTGGCAACGTTGATCGTACTACTTTGCGTTTTTAACAACTGCAGATGGCGCTGTTGTATATTCGATTCTGATTCGATTCGTACCTAGCGCTAGCGCACTGCCATACGGCACTGTTCGTACAACGGAAAGAACAGAGAAGAGGGAGGTGGGGGGGGGGGGGGGGGGAGAGGAAAATCAGGTAGCTCTACTATGATGCCCTTAATCAATGGACAATGAGGCAGACAAATTTAATGATGGTATGTGTTTGAAAATGAAATATATATTTGGTGTAAAATGGGTAGTGGTTACAGTGTACAGAGCCTTGTGAATGTCAATATTGTTATCTTGAGGAGTAGGATCATATTCTTCAGCCTATTGCTTTACTTTCTATATCGTCAATTCTTGCCTTCCTTCATCTTGAAATAGAAGTTAATTAAAGAGGTCCTCATCCCCCACCTCTCCAACGGAAAATGTTTCCTTTTAGATATGTAAGAGCACTCTTCTTCAGTTCTTCTTCCATTATCGTTCATGCTATTGAGACAAACGTTCCCCATTGATTCATTGTTTTATTTGCGTTTCTTCGGCTGAAAACAAAGTAATCTCATTTCACATGATATTAATAGGCCATTAGGAATCTTTAAAAAAAAAATTAACGGAAGTAATCGTCTTCAATTCACTGTACAATTGAGAAACTTAACAAAATTAATGAATATAAGCTTTTTATAAATTATAGAGAAACCTCATTGGTTTCTTCTCATTGGCAAAACGTTTTTGATAGTTTTTGAAAATTAATTTTTCACCTCTCATAAATATCATGTATATTGACGCAGCGTCCTATATGAGAATACAAAACGACTTCCAATAGGCGTAAAGTCTTTGAAAGTAGTGTTTTCCCCATATGCATGGGATCAGTAGGCCTAATGGCTGTATTCTATCTTCTCTTCTCCACCCGAACTAATAATGGCATATATCTTGACTTGCTATTCATTGTGTAATGTGTAATGATAATCGTACCTCAACAAAAGAAAGGACTGGAGGTTTAGTCATTCAGGGCTTGCCTGAGGGCACATTTTAGCCTAATATTGTATTAGTAGAACATATACGCTGCATACAAAACTAGTTCGCAGAACTTTAATAAAGGCCAAATAGCGATGGTTTTATTCATCTCGACTGACCTATTATTTAGAAGAATACTAGTAATCGAGAGTGAATAGACATGCACTCAATCATTGTGAGACGGTCACTTGGATTAACCTTGAAAGGGGATGTACAGAGTACAAAGTTCCTTGAAGGAAGCTAGTGCGTGCATGATGAGGAAAATGAAATCTGAGTTTCACGGGTGGGGGGGGGGGGGGGGGGGGGTCCCGGCCACAGTGGTTCCATCCCCCCCCCCCCCCCCCCCTCCCAGTTCATCCGGCCTGACTGATAGGTTAGGTCGTGTTTCTGCCCCCTCCCCCTTTTCTTACAGAGGGATTCAATACGAGCTCGGTTTAATACAATGTTGAACAAGAAATATTTTTTTTTTAGTCAGCGCGTGCGCGGCGCCTGTATATAGTAAGCGATCGTGTCGCATGATGACGTCATTATTGTCAAGTGATGCTTTTTACCTGGCAACCAAGTAAGATATCGAGCTAGTATTCATCGTTCACATATAATCCTGACTTTAAAATCGTACCATTCAGCTATGGCGAATAAAAGAGGGAGGGAAGGATCATTAGATGGACACGATATGGAAAGAATTCGCGGAGAAATAGAACAAGAAAAACAGATGAGGTATGTATCACGACTTAGATAAAAATTCTCAAACCAGCGAGTGTCCCACACGTGCAAATCTGTGTTGGTGAAATACAACTCTCTATATTTTAACACTGCTGGTAGCTCCCCTGCTTTGTTTCAATATTTTGTCTGCTTTGACATCAAATTACTATTAGGGGAAATTCAGGAGATAGTTGGCAATGCAACACATACCATACTAAGACTATGAGACTTTTTTTAGACATGACTCCTGACTTGACTTGAGATTTGAGAATGAGCTAGCCCAGGTCCAGGAAGTAGGATAGGATTCGGAAGAGAAACAATGTTATTGTGCAATGTAGTATTGTAGATGTAGTGTATTGAATGTTAATGCGTGATGGTGGCTTATAATATCTAACGTAGGATGTCCACAAACTGGCCCCTTTCCTGTGCAATTAGAATTGATATGCCGGTGGTGTTGGAATTAAACGTACTCGGCTCATGCAGATAAATGTCAAAGCTGAGGCTGTTTTAACTCCCATTTTGCAACAAATGTAGATCTATATATTCTTTTATTTAATGTAGGACTAGGAGACTTTATAAGTTTCCCTCCATTTTGTATAAAAATAAATTTGAACAAATTGAATATATATTCTTAAATATTCCATTGATTAAAATGCTCTTTCACTAGTACTCAACAGTGTGGACCATATCCTTATTGTGACAACCACAATTGGCATCCATGCAGGTCATGTGAAGTTGCACATGTTGTTGTATGAGTTCATAATATAGATGATGCTTGCTCAATCTAAACTAATGTGATATTTTGTCCTTGTCCATGCAGCATGATGCTTGACCATTCAATGCAGGAACTGGAGCATACTCTAGAAGAATTGGAAAAGCGCTTCGATGGCATCATGGAAGAAGGTAATTTTTTTTATCAATTGAAGACAAGGATTATACATGCTTATTTGAAATACATGTCTGCTGACTAGGATGACATTGTTTGAATTGATATGATTTTTTTGCAAGTAGATCTTTCAACATTTATCAATTTTAATGATTTAAAAGAAAATAATATGTGATTTAAAGTGATGTCACAGTAAATCACAATTGTCTACAATGGACAGCACTTGATTATCCCTTCTTCACTAGAAAGACAGGACATGAAGCTTTAGCTATTTACTTTGTCACATCGTTGGAAAACAATCGATTGATACATATATCTGGAAGTTGTGTTGCTATTAATCATGAAAGGAATTGACTATACATGTAAATGATAAGTCTATTCTTAATACATAAATGTTTGTACATTTCTGTCGATATTTTAAGGTGTTGTCTTCTATTTGTGTTTCTCTTTCCTTCTGCATCTTTTATTAGGTAATGAATGGAAAACTAGGTTTGAGACACAGGAAGAATTGAATGCCCTCCTCGACAAACAGGTCAACTTTCTGAGAGACAAGCTGGAGAAGGCCAAAGAAAATGCCAAGGATGGCTATGCAGAACAACTCAAATCTTTTGAGAACCTTTCAGAGGTGAGCTTCCCCAAGATGTGATTAAGACAGATCGCTTGATTCTCCTAGCAAATCAAATATTGATAATTTCAATTGGGATCATTAGAATTATATATCAGCTGTGTTGAAAATACATGTACTATCTTTTACCCACAAAACCCATTTCAGAAAATTAACAAAATTTATTAGAATTTATTAAAAATTAGCTTTAACATGGCAGTATGAGAAGAATGCAGAGAGAAGTTGGGAAAGAAGGAACTCTAAGGTAGATGTATGATTTTTTTGTTGTTGAAGACTTCTAATGACGTAACTTGTTATATAAAACTCTCAAGGATAATATGGTATACCTCTACTTGCTGATGCAAGTCATGGTGAAAGATTGTGAACAATGTCCTGTTTGGTATTCCCTTTCCCAAATTGTGATGTGCCTATCAAAACTTTGCTTTAAAATACACTGAACATGATAAAGCAGTAAGTTCTATGCATGATGGTGTCAAAGAAATTGATACAGTGTAAGTGTAATCGATATTGTAATAGATTATTGAGATTGCATTTTGCTTTCTGTGTCTTTTCTTGATAAACAGGCGACTCTGAGAAAGATGGTGAGAGAGCTGGAACGTGAGAAGTACAGCTTGAGCAGTCAACTCAGGGATTACGATTGGCGTCTGGACCAAGAATCAAAAGTATGTCGGGTACACGTTAGCAGATGCTGACATTGAATTCTACTTTTACGTTCACTGAGGCTCCGTCTCCTAGTAAGGTTATGCTTACGGTATCTTACAAAGTGCGTTTTTGTGTTTTTTTCGAGGTTAATAATCATAGAACTGGTTGTTTTTTATGACTCAACTTCTTTGTTTGAAGCAAAGACTGCCATGCTTTTTTTTGTGGCAGGTCAAGTGCGTAATTTGTGATTCAGACCATTGTCAAGGAATAGTAGGATAGAATACCTATCAGAACATGAATGTTCTTTGAACATTTTTTTTACTGAAGATCAGCAAGCACAATGGAAAATAAAATTAATTTAAATTTATTTCTATTTGCATTATCACATTCTCTCTCATTAGCATGAGAGTGAGTAAAATCTGTAGTATAAATATCCAACTTCAAATCTGATAACACTATGTATTAATGTATTTCTTATTTGTGTTTCTAACAGGCGTTCCACAAAGCTCATGAAGCAAGAAAGGGTTTCCAGACAGAGTTGAGGAATGTAAGTAAATGACTAGTTTCACGTTACCCATCAAAACACTTTTTTCTTCAAACACTTTGTAACAAACAGACAATGAGGAAGCTAGAAAAGTGTATAATTCTGTCAACAGAGTAATAAAATATTGATGAATTCATAACAAATGTTTAAACCAAAGCTCTCAATAGATTACTGCAAGTATTAAGACATCAGTAGAATTTCCAGGATGTTGATCATCGTACCATGCAGAAAAACAGAAGAAAAGTGAGTGTATGACATCATAATATAATGAGGAAGTTGCCAATTTACCTCAAATGAATAGCCATCTTTGAATCATGGAAATATTCATAACTTTTCCTCAACCCCTTTTTGTTGTTTGCAGATTTTTCTGCTCTGTGTGAATTATTTTTGGACTGAAATTTTTCTTTAATTCATCCATTTTTTATGACATACATCAGCCAATCTTGGAGGTAAAGCAGTTCATCTCCATACCAGTGTGGCTGCAGATTGAAAAAATATGTTGACACAATATATCTACAAGATGCCAAGAGGAAACTGTGTGTAATGATGATTGAACCGTATACCTTTCCAACAGGCACGAATGCAGGAGGATGAGTTCAAACACAGTCAGAAGGGAAGCCAGAAAGGGAGTCAGTTCTCTACGCCCAGAGACAGCTATAACAGCACCCCTGCCTCTACAAGGCATCCTGGCAAAAAGTAAGTTTATTTGCTTTTTCAAAATTACAATGAAAAGAGAAAAAACTATATATATACCTGTACGCTGAGTGTAAACATTATATGTTTGTTTGCCAGGTAGCTACTACACAACCTTCATGTCATGAAACAAACACAGACGATGTACATTATACCCTAGGAGATAAACAAAACAAAACAAATATACAAAAACAGTTTCTCACAGGGGCTCTTTATTGCATTAGTTCGGCAGCTAAAAAACCCTTTACAGCCCCCCTTGTAATTATTTCAAGCGTGTGTATAGTGGATAGGCCTGAGTCGAATCGATTATTAAGCCGGTGTTCGATCGAAGAAGTCGAACTCCGATTTCGTTTTGATGAATTCGATGCATCGACGAAATTACCAAATTGACTAGAAAACACAAAATCTTTTGTTTGATAGTCCTGTTATACACAATTTATCTTCATATTTCCACAATTTTAATTTGCTTACTTGGTTCCTACTCTCTTTTGTGAGTTTTGCAGGTAAATTAACGCATCAAGAGAATGAACAGGTCGCTCGATGATCAAGCAGCTACTACATACTACTTGGATTTGATTCGTTCACTACTATATACAGCGCAACGCCACAACAAACAATTGTCCATAGACTTTGTACAACGGATAGCATCGTGTGTTGTGAAAACCCGGAAATACAGTGGCAATCGTGCGTAAGGCTCATTTGCATACACGCTGCCGACGTACAGACTAATAGAGCGTCTCCGGCCGTACAGCGATTCGGAGACCACTGATTGGTGCATCGCGTAGATCACGTCATAACCATGTGGTCGCCAAAACAGCGATACAATATCCAGTCACGTTGTCCGAAACCCGGAAGCGATTTTTCGACGCATTAGGGTTACGGAAAAAAAAAATCGCAACCCGGAAGCTGATTGACTTTCTGCCCGTTGCATAATAGACTCTACAGATTCCAACCTACATACATGTATACGATGCCATATTGACGCTAATTTGTAAGATTTTGACGGAAAAACAAGAAGTAATCGAAATTCGCTTACATGTGCAGTATCGGTGAGAAAATAGATTCTCCGAGAATACCTTTCATAATTCATATAAAATATATGAAAGTGAAATTCTAGGTCGATTTTGGTACGAGGTGATAGAGAATTGCACGCTTGTTTTGGTGGAATACTATGTGGGGAAATGGAAGGATTGCACTGCGTATGCTTACTATATTTTCATTCATAAATTGGCTCTTGGCAGTGGCTGGGTGACGTCATGTATCGATGCATCGATGTTCGATCGGCGCAAAGCCATCGAACACCGGTTTCTGAAAAAATCGATATGACTCAGGCTTAATAGTGGAGTCTACTGACATGCCGTACATGATATGAACGGTATGTGCAGGCTTTCTTAAGGAGAAACTGAACTCATTTTCAGCAGGACAAGGATGTCCTAATTAATTTTACTTTCCAGATCAATTGGTATGTGAAGAATAACATTAGATTGCCTTTTGTGCTTTAAAGGCAATCTGCAGCGGTGCTGATTATGGCCATAATCATGGCAGAGCTGTTTTGGCATCATTTTGTTTAATCTAAATTTGATATTTTGACATGATTCCTTCCAGGTGACAAATGGCAGTCCATCGTTTACCAGTCCTGTATTCTTTACCACTACTTCCACTTACCTCTGAACAAGTTTCAAACCAGTTGCTTTTCTATCAGATAAATAAACCATTCTCTCATTTTCCTTGGCATGTAGATTTTAAGAACATCTATTCAATACTACAATTGATATTTATCAATTTCATCCCTTGCTCCTTGTTCTGCAGTGTGCCTGATAACCAGAGGGTGATTGATCCTCGAAGAGGTCCGATCAGAAGAACAGCGGCTGTCAAGAAACTCCCCAAGCTGGATACTGCCTGAACGATGCTGGGTAGTCATGATTGTCAGCCCAGCCATAGGGGGCGCTAGTGTACATAGTCGCTATAATGCTACATAGTATATAGCCACTCTATATGCCCTTTTGCTATGGAACACTTCTATTGGCAGTGAACATAATTTCTGCATTCCTGTCAAATTATAGTGTTGAAGCCAAACTTAAAGGGATAGTTCACCCTGAAATTGTCTTGGTTTCAATAAAAAGAGACACATGAAAGGAACATATTAGTGAAGGTTTGACAAAAATCGGTCAAAGGAAAAGAAAGTTTTTTTTATTTTGTGGCGTCACATGCGAAGTGCTTTCCAATATGTTGTGTACTACTTTTTCCATAATTGTCTTTTTTATGGTCTTTGATGAAGGAATACATTTTTATTTCATAGTAGTATGTGTGTAAAAAACATGTGTCTAATGATATATCAAATGCACAGGTGAAATGGTAAATATCCTTTTGAGAAAATTGACATTTTCCAAAAAAATTGTACACAACATATGGGAGTGTACCTCGCACGTACAAACATCACAAATATCTCTTTTTTGACCGATTTTGACCGATTTTCATCAAACCCTCACTAATATGATGTTTCTTTGACTTGTCTCCTTTTATTGAAGCCAAAATAATTTCAGAGTGAATTATACCTTTAACTCATCATGTACCATTGATGCATATTTGCAAGAGTAGTACAGACAATCCCCATAGAGCAGCTATTTGTCTGACACACGAAGAGTTACTTGTGATTTGGACTCGATGTCGAATCACACTGTACAAGAATTATCATGGTGTTGCTTCATTGCGGTCTTGTCCTCAAAACGTGAGGACTTGCCGTCATCGTTGTCTATTTGCATTGGTCTCATTTGTAAATGAAAGATGCTATTTCAGTTCACGTCATCTCCATATTCAGACCCAGCAATTGACAAAAATCTGTACCAGTAAATAATTGCAATTAAAAATAAATCCCGTACATAAAGAAGTACAGAAACAGCAGTGCCAGTGAAGGTTTCTCCCATTTTCTTTTCAAGGTGGAAGAAAATACATTGTCTACCATACACAAGTTTGCGACATTGGGCTAATACTAACTTTTAGGTAATCCCCAATTATGTCAGTGTTTACCGACATGTTAATGAAAGTAGTATTCATATCATTGTTTTTCAGAAATACGAATTTGATAGGTTGATGCACTGCTAACAGGGATTATATGGACACAGTATCTCATGACATACCGGTATATGATTGTGTCTTATAAAGTTGAATAACAAAGAGAAGGGAGAATATACAAGGAATTGATCAATGGAACTTTAAGGGGCATGGGCAAATATGGACAGGTTCTTAGCATGTAAAGATGATTTTAAGAGGGGATGGTAGGATGAAATGGGGGGGGGGGGGCTTGAGACATGAACAGAAGTACTACACTAATGTAGATCTGGTTGTGGATGCTACATACAATATGCCATCAACTCCCATGAACAAATAGTGAGGAACAAAGAGGCTGTATGTAGAGCCATCTATTCTTTGAAAGGTTTTGAGCTCTTTCTGAATAGTTATGTGCACATATCCATTTTTCATATTTCAATTTGAAAGAATATGGTCTCTTGGTAAACAGCAATCTTTTATTACTATTTCAAGTCGGATCAACATATTTTCATATACATGTATATAGTGAAAACTGAAAATTTGATATTTAGCAAAACTAAGACATGACACCAGAATATTTTCGATTATTAGATATGAAAACTGAAATATTTATATGTATACATGTAGGTAGTCATTGTGTAGGCAACACAATAAGCTTACTCCTCGAATGTAAAGAGTTGTAAGATATAGAAGGCAGTACTAGTTGATAACATCTCATGTTTTTTATGAGGGATAGACATGTATTGATTTAATTATTCTTATAAATGTAGACTCTGGAGAAATAAACATGCAATTATCTCCTATATGAATATGAAAATAGTGTAATTTTATCACAAGTTATCATTATATGATTTATTCTTTCTCTTTCAAAGTGTAAATGTAACAATGAGAAATGAACAAAAATCTTACAAACATCTTTAAACAAATTATTTTGAGCATCTCAGTTTAAAAGATCTTCTTTTTGAGCAAAAAAAAATAGAAATGTAGGGGCTGGGAACTATCCCAAGTTTTGTGATGGAAGTAAAAGTGAATTGAATCAAACTGTCATTGTGCCCAGCCCTGTGGCGTTTTACCAAGCGGATCTTAAGCTAAGGACGACTTTATGCATGACTGGTGACCCTTTCTTGCTAACATGTGGGAGTTAATTTCCATTGATCCTAATCAAATTTGATTACAAACTTTCTATTCAGACTCTAGTTAACGAGAATTTTAATATATAAACATCAGAGTTGAACTTCAGCTGATGGGAATCAAAGTCATTGAGAATCTGTCTTAGCACAAGAAAGGGTCACCAGTCGTGCGTAAAGTTGTTCTTAGCTTAAGAACAGTTTGGTGAAACACCCCCTGGTGTAGTATTTATATCATGATATTGAAAGTGCAATAGTGTCATAGACATAGGTAGTGAAGTGTACAGACATTTTGTTATCAGATCAGTGACGGTGTTTAGATACATGTATATGTTAATGTTTATACATGTACTTGTATATTCAAATTAAAGATTTAATCTTCTCAAAGACAATTCACTCTTTGTGTGGTTGTTTGGAGATGTGTTTTGTGTTTCTATTTTTTTTATTTTTTTGTTCTTGAAAGAATTTCCACATTACAGTGCACATTTGTTACCCCCATGCAGAGATTTAGCTCTCTTCCATCAAAGACATATCCCAAATGAACATACAAAATAAGTTTGTGTTCCTTAAATTATTTCTACATCACCAGGGAATCATTTGAAATAAAATGTACATGTATTCTGTCGGCAAAGTTACAATTAAACCATTGGTTTTATCATGGCCAGTGGTACCCTGTAATGTATAACCATACTTATGGGTTCTATGGAGAAGAGATTTTGATGGGTGATGTCCTTTTAAGAAGAAAAAAGGCTGAGAATGAGAGGCAAAAAACACAAATGATTATGGTTCATGAAATTATTGAACGAAATCAGTATTGTCTGCAAAAGGGATAAACTCCCTTTAAAGGGCATATACTGTACTGGGAAGGCAAAAAAGCCTTCAAAAGGTAATTGTTAGCAATCTTCTTGCCAATGGTCTTAAATTCATGGATTGACCATTTTAGAAGCTTGCTGAAAGTTATTTGCCCTCAAATGATCCACATATGGAGTAATGAATTATTAATGTTTAAATCTTCAAAATGTTGGGGCCGAACATTTTGAGGATTTGTGATTTAATCACTCATTACTCCAAATGTAGATTATTTGAGGGCAAATAACTTTCAGCAAGCTTCTAAAAAAGACAATACATGAATTTAAGACCATTGGCAAGAAGATTGCTAACAGTTACATTTTGAAGGCTTTTTTGCCTTCCCAGTACAGTATATGCCCTTTAAATCAATGTATACACCCAAAATAGAAACATAACCTTGCCTGCTAACTAGAGATTCCCTTCCCTCCGTTCACATGTAGAGTTAAAAGAGAAACATAAAATGTATCAATTTGATTTTTTTGCACTTCTGGGATTGTTTGATAGTTTTCCTTGACAGTTCTGGAACTCCAGATTGTATTGAAGGGATAGTTCACCCTGAAGACAAGTTGGTTTCAATAAAAGAAACATAAATGAAACATATTAGTGAAGGTTTGACAAAAATCCAACAAAGGATAAGAAAGTTATAATCTTTTGAAAAGTCAATTTTGTGACGTTGTGTGCGAGGTGCTCTCCCATATGTGTACAAAATAAATCCATAAATTGCTCTTTGTCTGTTTTTGACAGCGGAATGTTTTGTTTTTCATACAGGTATGTGTATAAAAATGTATTTCTAATGATGTATTAAATGGTAAAAGGTAAAATGATGCACATCTCTTTGAGAAAAAAAAAATTGGACACATTATGGGAGAGCACCTTGCACGCGACGTCACAAAATAAAAAATTTAACAGATCATAACTTCTTTTTCCTTCGAAAGATTTTCATCAAACCTACACTCTTGTTTCTTTCATGTGTCTCCTTTTATTGAAACCAAATTAATTTCAGGGTGAGCTATCCCTTAAAAGGCTTGGCCTATATGTTCTCATGTGTTTAAACAAAGAAAGAGTGACAAATGTTTGTTGTAGTGAATGCCAAGAAGATTTGATATAGAAGGATTTTGAAGACCTAACAATAAGACCTTACCATAATCATATACATCAAAGTAAACTGCACTGAAAAGTACAGAACAATTTCAGTTAAAACTTGGGTGTACATAGACCACAATAATGAATCCGTGCCATCATTGATTTCAATTATTTGCACCAATCACATTATTGCATTTTAACACAAAATACAACAGCTGCGCAACCAAATAACAATTAATTTCGTAAATACATTTATTTATTATCCCTGCCCTTTTCACTTGGGCCAATAATAACAAATATTATCTTCTATCCAATGCGTTCACACCACTTTCTCTGATTCAAAGTATTGCCATGTGATCATTTCACAGTGAGTGCAATAGCGTAATGCAACACTATATTAAAGAGAGATACAATTTGCATTATAATCTAGGGCTTGAACTTCACTTTGGTTCATCCTGTTGACAAAGAGGACAGAAATATGCATGTGGGGGGGGGGGGGGGCTGGATGTACCAGGGCCTCTTTAAAAACGAGCATCCCAGATTTATCCCAAAGAAAGTTATCAATGTGTTTGAGCTCCGTATTTTCATGTTTGAAGTAAACATCAAAAGGCGGAATACATCTCAATGCTACAACTGTTATATATATACTTCAAGATAAAAGCACGTAATCCATGTGCCTTTTGATACTGTGCAAGCATCAAACAGATTTTCGTTAGGGATAACAGATACACTGCTATGTCTTCCAGATGTAGGTATCTTTCTTGAAATAAAATTCATCATGTGATTACTCTACATGTTTTACATATAAAACAGGAAACCCAGGTTCATCACACCATTAGTAACTGCACACAGCATTCTCAATGACTCTCAATGCTGTCTCCGTTGGCATCCAAGATTCTATATGCTCCATTTTATCAATAGTTATTTACAGGACAGCTCAAGCCGATGACACATAAAAACAGACGCAAGCTTCGGGATGGAGGGACGCTCAACGAACAGGTAACCAGCGCTGTGTGATCTCTGACATCTTCTTTGGTGTCTCTGAAGCAAAATCAGAACAAAATTGACAAAATATTGCATGTTAATTACTTTCAATTCAGAGTTGATCAGCCACAGAAACTCATTTCATTCTGGACTTCTTAAACTGGAGATGAACATTTTTAAGAAAGATAAATTACTTTTAGAAATTAAAAAATGCTAAAAACTTTTATAAAAGACTGGGATTGCAGTTTCTCTGTCATTTTATCCAGGCTATACCAACATTTCACAAGGGAATAATTTTTCCAACTGAAATTGCATTTTCCCATACATAATCTTCATTTCCAAACAAAGATGTAAACAAAGCTGGCACACATATATCACATGAATATCATAGAATGTTGAATACAGATTGCATTCAAGGCCCTTAGCCCTAACCATATATTTCTTTAACATATTTGATGCTCCAATCATTCTAAAATTCCATCAAAAGTAGGAAAGCCCCCCAAAACAATATTAATGCTAGAATATACACTCCAGCTCAAAGGAATTGGAATAGGGAAAGCGAAAGGGAAGAAAGGGAAGGGGCCGCAGTTTATCGTGTTTCATGCTGAACTGGACAAAATATACTGCGGTTCAAAACTGCAGCTCATTCCCTTTCTTCCCTTTTCCTATCCCTATGCCAATTCCTTTCAGCTGTAGTGTATACAATTTCAGCATCAAGTGATGCAATTTATTATGACTTTAAAAAAAATAGACAAAGAGATGGTTTCTCCCTTTAAATGTTCATGTTATTTTTTATTTTTTATATTCATTCAAACAAGAATATTTACATTAGTAGTCTTTGCTTGTTTCTTTTGAAGACTCTTTATACTATACATTCCCCTGGTTTACTCATCTCAAGGGAAAATAAACTTCTTTTAATACTCACCTTTAGGAAAGTCATCTGGATGCCTATTGACATAGTCTTGGATGTAAAACTCCGTCTCAGCCAGTTTTCTACTCTCAAATTTCGCAAAGAAATATCCAATGGTTCCACCTATCAGTGTTGCTGCAATGTGTCTGTGACCCCCTGTAAATCACAGAGCAAAATTCAAAATTACATTTGTCTACAATTTGATATATCTGCTTCTTGGATATGATTAGCAAGGTGAAAATAATCTTATGAAGCCATTGACACACAAATCTTATGACTTGCACGGATTTAAAAAAAAAAACACACACATTTTAGAGTCTAAGTAAATAATAAAAATGGTTATTTGAAGAATATCAATTCAGTGTTTATAGTATTTTACAGAACTTGCAATCCCAATTTAGCATGTGCATCTTTTCTTCCAAGCAATATTCAGAGAAAGATATTTTTTATTATTGATCTTCACACTGACGCAAGAAAAACATCAAATTAAAGTCAAACTCAAAGACAAAGTTGAACCACTTTTTAAAACTTTATGAAAGTTCTTAAAACATGACATGTCAATGGACAGTGAGATGTTATCAACATAAGATAAGTCAAGTGAAATATTAATAGTTAAGCATAATATCATGGTATGAAAATTTTGGAAAGGAAATCAAAATCAGACCACAATGCTAATCCAGGCCAGTAAGCGAATCGCAATTACTCCAGTGTACAGCCAAAGGCAAAGCCCTGCGGCCGGGCCCCGGGTACCGCGGGTCAGCGGGTCCCGATCGCAATCGGCCGGATGAGCACAAGTCAACACACCAACATATAAATTCGTGGGACTGCACACAAAAATCCTACAATCCCAAGACACACATACAAACAGTTAAAATAGCATGAATTACATTGATGATTTGGCTACAAACCTGACATAACCGGTCTTCTGATCAAACCATTGTTGATAAAAGATGCAGCCAGTCCATACCCAGCGCACAAAAATGTGAACCTGTTGAAGAAATTCACCTTCCCAGCGATCTGCTCACTTGATTGGGCAGCCATTTTGATGCCGAACGATATCTCGTCGATGCTGATGATCGCGGTAAAGCTAGCGCGCCAGGCCAGCGAATAGAAGACAGCAATGTAATATTGCTGGAAGCAATGAATGAAGGAGTTTATTGACCACTATGATCACGTGGAAATTTGCCTGTCACTTAGTGTAAAAGATCATTGGTATTATGCACATATATTCATACAAAATGATTTACAGACAGATATATAACAATACAGCTGTCATACTCATAATTTTCGTATAAAGGATTACAATGGTAAATTCTAAATGGTAAATTGATTTGAATACATACCAAAACAGACTGAAACAGGCAATAACCATGTGTACATAGTGAGAATTGAAGAGAGTGTCCACCCATAATCATTAAACTGCCATATCTGAAAAAAAAAATATGTATACAACAAATCTAGGCCATACTAGTAATATCGTAGCTTTTTATCATTTGATACTTTGATAATACAGTGTATTACAATTTCAGTATTATTATCATCGTTATCTAAACCATATATACAACTAATACTTGTTTCTGTCGATGGGAAGAGCAAATCTATGCCACCCAATACCCCCCCCCCCAACCCCAGCAAACACAAACACAAACAAACACACTTTTTTTTTCAAAATGTTGTTTTTATTCAGCTTTTCATCAGAGAAATGTTAGAGTAGCATAAAACTACATCTTACTATCAATTTGAAGCAAATGTAAATGTAATATGTTTCGAATATAATTATTGACACTCCTTTCTTCTATTTCTTCTATCTGGCAGATTGAAAAAAAATAAATCATGAGACTCTCAGGGAGTACTTCTCTTCCTTCTGAACACACTCTAACCCTACCCCCGCCCCCCCCCCCCCCCACACACACACACACACACATACACAAACCACCACCATCACCAGGCGCGTATCCAGGATTTTTGTGAGGGGGGCGGGGGAAAGGTGAATAAATTAGTTAATTTGTATTTCGCGTTGTTAGTCCATACATAGATTACTGTTGTACCGCATGGGGAGCCTGTTCTAAAAAAAAAAATTGTTAAAGCTACAGAGACTACAAAACAAAATATGCACGCCTAACACTAAAGGTAGACATTTTGGTGACTTCCTACTTAGAATCATTGATAAGACCTTGTAATGTTAACTATAATACACACTAGATACTACAACTCAAATAGCACCTTGCTTATTCCTAAACCGAAAACAGAATATAGAAAATGTTCATTTTCTTACACTGGTAGTTATCTATTTAATAAGCTCCATTAGTCCAACACAGTGACTCTCTCATAGTCTCAAGAAAAGCTGTTCAATTCTATACTATAATGTCCAATATTGTTATCTTGTCAATTGCATCCCTGCTTTATAACGTCTCCGCGGAGGTTGCCTCTCACTTCCTGTCATGTTATCTCACTCTCCTATTCTTCTTCTCTCTTTCTTTCCTCTTTAAACATTGTTTAATCGTGTAAAGCAAAGTACTTTTGTTGTTGTTAACACGAAGAGCGCTGAGGAAGGCTGCAGTTAGCAGCCGAAAATTTTGAAGTAAGTCTTCGATTTTTTTCTTGTGTTGAGATCAAAAGTTTTTAACTTCATGTTATCTGCATACCAACACAGATGAACTTTCATGATCATTTTGTCGTTGGTGTTGTATAGGTGTATTTTATTCCGTTGTTATATATGTTGATTACGTTTGTCAAAGTATGAAGTTTATTTATTATACAACCTGTAACTGTTTTGTATGTATATGCGGAGCGCACCTGTAAAGCATTTTATTTAAACTGAGGTTGCCTACCCTGTATCTTTTTTTTTTTCTTAAAGAAGACTTGAATAAATACATAAATGATGATAAAACAAGTTCCAAGGTTCCTATATAGCTAGCTCGCGTGTACCATATTTTCTCAGAAGGAGTAGGCTACTCTTGAATCGCCAACGGAAGTGAAAATGGATAGTTTTGATTTCCCATGAAAATGTGAAGATGTGGTTTACCCTTACAATGATGCTGGAACAGAAACTTGTGATGAAAAAGAAGCGCTGTGTTTCTCACTGAATAATTTTCTGAATATTGCTTCTCTTTTGCCAAGCCTGATCAAATAAAAAGAGCTAAGCCTTCAAGGATTATAATCATAACCTAGCTATTCCAGATATGTTCAGAATAAAAGGAAAACCTATTCGTCCAAAAATCAAACTCTGAGATGAATTAAATGAAACTAAAAACATCCCGATGAGTTTCCCCCAACGTTCATAGTAGGCAAAATGGTAACATGCCAGTATACTCACCTTCAAAAGTTAAGCATTTATTTTAGAGTAAACACATTTTTTAACTTCATACATTTTTTGTATTAAAAAATTAACATATTCTGTATGGTGACATAAAAAGTGTAAAATTACAGTCGCTATGGCCGGTAAGTGTTCTTTAGTTTGGTGTAGGCTCCCTTTTCTTAACCGCGTTGTGTGCCACACGTGACTTTTTTTTTCACAAGTAACATACACGAATCCTATATTAATATAACAACATTATCTGGCACACGAAGAGTTAAACTGGACTTTATAATACGGGTCATTGAGTTTGTCAAATTAAAGATTCATGACCAATCTGCTAATTTGCCTCCAAAGAATATTGATCTCCGTATCATTGAAATATTCATAATATTCGTTATGAGCAGTCCAATTTTTATCAAACATGATTGCTCTCCTTTTAAGATTTTTCTTCTTTTATTGATATCAACTTACATGTGGACCGGAAGTCCAATCCATTCAATTTCAGCCTACTACAGTATATGCATGCTTGCCTAGGGTGATGTAGGCTGCAATACGCATTTTGATCATAATTATCCAGTTCTTAAAGTAAATCCCGTAAAGAGTCATGGACTTCCTAGATCTTCTATGACATTGTAGATTGTAGGATATATTTTTGATGACTGTTTTCATAGAAAATCCTAAATTTTCACCCAAGCGTAAGTACTCGTTCACCGCAATACGCCTATTGTGTGATTTGATCAAAAATTTAGGGCGAGCTATCCAATTAGTGATGACTTTGTCACAGGCCGAGTTGACTAGTTCCTCGATCGCTGGCCCGCCATATACACAGTGCACGCAGTGTAATACATGCAAAGTCGCTGTACATGCATGTATATGTATGTCGATGTCGTATGCACACATACGCATACAAAAAGAAAACACTAAGCCGATAAAGTGATAAATGGATTCTCGTACTTCTAACACGTTTTGTTAGTGAAGGGCGAAACAAGAGGTGAGTGTTTTTAATATGTATGATTAAGTGTAGATAGCATTTTTCACTGATATAACGTGGTTAATGCAAGAATTTTCATGTGATGATATTTATGGCAAAACACGAACATGAAATATCGTCCTCTCATTCTCAACTCCTCCCTCCAACCAAACGTCGGAGCTGCGCTTCCAGTATGTTGACGAGTTGCGTGAACGGAGATGGCATGCAACTGTGCTGTGATGTGTGCGTGATGAATGTGTCGTGTCCGTCTGTCCACTGTCAACTATTGCGGCTAGTTAGAAACCTAAAACAAAAAAGGTACATTGTGAGTTTTGTGTATGATGAATCTCAAATAAACTGAATTTCAAAGTTGTATTTAAAGTGGGTCTTTTATTTAGAGTTGTGCTGTGTCTGTTTGTGGCATGTGTTGGCAATGGCACCTGCCCATGCCACTTGCCATGGCCTGCCCTGGATTGGCATTGTTAACAATAACGGTAACACTAACACTTAGTAACAGTTATTTTAGTAAATATATTGTTTAACTTTGCCTATGACAGTTTCCTTTTCATCATTCTTAGTTGATGAAACAAACTGTTAAAGGGAGCTATCAAGCTGTCAGAGTGTGCATTAGTAAATTAGTGCAGTGGCTTGGCTTCTATGCTGTTGTCGTTGCGAAGACGAATGAAGTCGTACTGTGGCACAATCTCAGATTTAGAAAATGCAGCTTACACATATGCTGGTGCGAAACAAGGCATGAGCCATGACACTTCACAACTTGCGTCTGGTCTTTGAAGTTTGCATGCCTGCATGCACATGTATGTAGTGCTGCATGTGAAAATCAAACCAATAACATTAAGGAGGCAGTAAATTGCATTTTGACCTTTCGTAGGTAAAAAAAAATAAAAAATTATGGTCTACACAGGTCTGCTCCACCCGCATCGCACGCTGACAAACAATATGATTATGAATATAGAATGTGGTCGGTGCATTTCAAATGTAAACGAGGATAGTTTTTCACTTTTCTTGAAATTGTTCATGAAGCTACATGTATGACTGAGATTTCAAACACATTATCGTTAGCATATAAAGTGCTGATTCCTGCTGAGTCTCATGACTTTTGCAAATGGGATGCCCTGACCAAAGTGCCAATTTGCCTCTGAAGAGCTGGAGTAGTGTTAGCATCATAGCTAAGTCTAACATTGCACCAAAATTGTGACCCAAATTGTGGCAATCGTGTACAAGTACTTGTACTTTAGGTTAAAGGCTTTTTATCCACTTTTGCAATTACCCTTTTGCAATGACTTGTATATTTGTACACATGACTTGTTGTTCTTCATTTATTTTTTAATTAATATGAAATAGTCGAAGAAACACTTAAGAAATATACATACATGTACATATACAGTTGAACTCTTTCAACTCCCAAATTAATGTCACTTTTATTTCAGAAGAGGCAAAAAGGGCTTAAAAAACTTTCCCTGAAACATGTATGGGTAGTTCATTGCTCAACTTTTACAAATCAATCATTTTTAAAGTAGGAAAATCCTTTTGCAGGTCAAAAAATAAAATTGTGTAAATACCACAGAAAATGTCAGAAAATTCTGGATAGGAACTTCCTTTGACAATAATAACTGACTTGAGCGGTTCCTGTAGCCTTGAGACTGCAACAGCGCAAATTGCTGCTCTCCGCTCCACATAGATGCACTGATGCAAGCAGAGCCTTGCTGACTGACGGATTAGCTGATGCAATACAATAATGGTTGCTATGAAACGGGTGTTTCAAACGTGAACTAGGATTGTTTCATTTTTCCAAAAAAGGTTTGTGAAGTGAACTGAGATAAAACTTATGTTATCTCTTGGGTAAACTGCTGGTCCATGTCGAGATAAATGACCTTTTTTTTTTTTTTGCAATAGGGTTACACTACATTTGATAGACAAATGATGAGGTAAACGAAGCTCTACCAGTTTGAACTGTGTAATCCACTTCAACATGTAACTCTTCAGATGTGGTTTACCAGAATTTTTACACCACAATAAATGAATATGAGTTTTAATAATGACTTTATTTGATTTCAGATGATTTGTTACACCCATAAAAATCGGCTTATGCAATGATACACTAGATGAACTGAAAAATTCACAAATCATTTGTTGAATCCAGTAAAATCAGCTTATGAAATGACATAGTAGATGAATTGAAAAGTGATTTGTTTTCATTATTCTCATATATGGTATTGGATAATTCCCAGGTCATGATATTACTTGTGCATGCCTAGCTTATAGGATGGGTCAATAAATGAGCCAAATTTCATAGTCTCTACCTCTCCTGTAATAATTTATGCCTCGGCCACAATTATATTTGTTATTGTTGTTTAAAGTGTATAGGACCTTGGTGAAAACAATTGCATAGGGGCTCAGGGCGCTATACATGTAGCATTGCAAAGCAGAAAAGAGCCAAAGCTTGTTAAAGTAACAGGTTGAGAAGAATCAACCACAAATTATATTTGTCCCTTTTCTCTGCAGGACCTTCAGTGTGTACATGTACATATTAGTGATTATACAAATCAGATTCTCAATGAATTTCCCTAAATTGAAATCTGATCTTTTAAGATGAAAACTTTTGTTATTAAACAAGCATCTAAATTCACAATTTGATCATTATTGTAGGAATTTTACTCACACTATGTTATAACAGGAAAAAATTGGGGTATCTCATTTAGCACAAGAACAGGTCATACGTAGTCGTACAGTGGTGCGTAACTTCCGGACATCTTGGTTAAACAGGGCCGTGTTCATTTACAAACATGATTAAGGCCTACCATGTTGGTATGGTTGCTACAAATGCATGATCACTACGACTTGATCACAGAGAGTTAGCCCATGCCATTGAAACACAGTGGTAGAGCAAGCCTAGGTGACAGGCCTCTGGCCTTGATGAGCACAACCCTAACCCACCTGCAGACCCAAGGGTTGTTTGGTGAATAAACCTACATAAAACTGGCTATGTGGAAGATGTGCCCTAATTCACAACCTACACTGCGTACCACAACAACAATAAATTGCTCTGTACTCTGGCCTTTTGGCCATTTGTGGTGAAGCTGTTTAATTCCTAATGAAATTCCAACAGACCATTTTTGTTCTGTATGCAAATTTGATTCACATTCAAACAATATGTTACTTGTGGTAACCAGAAAGCTTGTCTGAGGTTGGTCCTAGTAGCAACAACTAATAGATTCAGAGTGAGTTTCACCCATTGAAACTGAAATATAGGTGAATGTAATTATGCGTTTCTATGCAGACATGGGGAAAGTTGTAAATAAATTAAAAAAGCAGTTTCTCGAAGTTGGCCTGTCTGGTATCATGTATTTGCCTGGGGTTATGTACCAGAGATGTGTGTAGATGGACCCGATCCCTACATCATTGACATCAATACATTTTTGAAAGGAGTTGTCTTTTTTATAGCTCAAATGACAACTCTTTAGGTGTCAAGAATATGACTACACCATAGCAACCAGATGGTGTTTCTATTTGAATAATGTAAATAAGCTCTTACCATGGAAACCTACATATTTATGTACATGTACTAGGAATATGTACTTTATGCATGTTTTTGTTAGCAACTTACCCTCAGTTTATATTGATTATAAAGTTACCTGTCCGTTGTTTCCCCCCCAACCCCCCCCCCCCCCCCCCCCAACACAATTATTTGTAAAACATATATGTACACACTTAATGATTTGCATATAATGTAAACATTAACAAATTACTTCATTAACATATCATTAGCATGCCAATACATGAAAGCGCATGTACATGAAGGAAGGAAAAGCTGAAAATTATGAGGAAATATTGTGGGCCTAAGATTTGCCTTGTTTGGTTGGTTGCTTTGCATTTTAGTGTGTAACATGAGTACCGGTCTACATGTACATGTACGTTGTACATGTAAGTTTGTTGAAAATCTGATGAGCACATGTCGATGTACATGTATAGGTACCCTGAGGTTATATTCATGAAACCTAGCATAGTTACTGAAATGCATACAGTATACATGTACATGTATAAATAGATGTACCGCTGTAGATGTAGCTAACTGAACTACATGTAATATGGTTTTACAAGTATAACCCCAAGTACTAGTCATTCGTACATACACTACAGCTCAAAGGAATTGGCGTGGGGAAAGGGAAGAAAGGGAAGGAGCCGCAGTTTTAAACCGTAGTATATTTTGTCTAGTTCAGCATGAAACATGATGTTTTTTTTGTTTTTTTAAAGCATCGTGTTTCATGCTGAACTGGACAAAATATACCGCGGTTTAAAACTGAGGCTCCTTCCCTTTCTCACCTTTCCCTTCCCTATGCCAATTCCTTTGAGCTAGAGTGTAGGTTCAGATTTTTGTTGCAGGGCATGCATGCTCAGCAAGACCAAATTCCATTATATTTCAAGTTCAAAACTTGACTGATTGAGAGATGTTCATACATGTATGGCTTAAAGAGTAAAATCAAGATTATATTTCAAGAGCAAGATCAGATTCATTGAAAATGTATTAGGATGATGTGATACATTGTAAGTATGATTTATGTACATATTGATAACATCAGTGTATATTTGATATCTTGAATGATTTGGCAGTTCACCTCTAGTGAAGAGAGTACTGCTGTATTAAACTAAATGTCAATACCTCAAACAAATATCCTGTGAACCTTGGACCTTGTTAAGGGTTAAGAGAATATGCCCAAGTAACCCTAGTAGTAAGGTATAAACACGTTCACAATCCATACACAGTATGCCTACATGTATGTAGTACCATACCATGCAAACAGTCAGAATCTGTGTAGTGTACAACGTGTGTTCACTATTGAGTAGATGCTGTAGCACCAATATTTGATATTCACCGGCCTTGAAGGGGATAGTGGAATATATCCCTTTGAACTCCATTGCTTGAAGTACATTGCACTATTAATGGAAATAGATCTTTTGTTTTTCAGTCATGAGAGGTGCAGCAGGGTGAATATCATAGGTTAATTCCCTCACATAAAACTGACTGACGGAAACAGAAACACTGGTTTGAGTCATTGACCCCCATGTACACTGTATACATGTAAGAGAATATATATGGATCTGCAGGGTGCGCTGTAGATGTACATGTAGCTCACTATGCAGGCAGAACAAAGAAATATCTGCCTATCAGAGCTGAGAGAAAGCAGTGAGTTTTAACTGGAAAAATTATATCATAAGCAATCAAATAATAATTGATGGAGAACATAAACGATGAAACAGTGTTTTTTTCATTACTGTAGTATCAGTTTTAATTATTTGTTACTTATAACTAAGCTCATAAAATAGAGTCTTGCTGCTGTCGTTCATGTCTCATTTGCTCCCAGTGTCTCGATATTCTTAAGTAACAGCCCTCCTTGTGACAAATCTGTGACATGTGACAAATCTGTGACATGTGACAAATCCGCAGAAAATATTTTCTAGACTTAAACGTATCCGAAGAAGATCCTGCTGTTAAGACAGTATCCGCAACGTTACCCTTTGTTTTGATTGCCACATGAGGAACTTTTACCCCATGTTTTTTTTTTTTTTCTGGAGGTTCTCTGGAGAACGTACGGTGGGTCTGTCTATTAAGACGGGGTATAGGACTGCATTTACTCCCTTTGAAAAACAGCCTTGTTTGGAGAATGTGTATATTGGCCTCACAATGCTTTACATACCTGGAGATATACCCTAATGAATCAGGATGAATTTGAGTTATTTGTGGAACATACATTTATGCAGTACTTTCTACTGTGCATGTCACACTGGTATAATGAGCTTCCTTGCCTGGGATCACAACATTGTATCATTGTAATGAGATGTTGCACAAGAGGTTCCTAGAAATGACTAAAGTTATGTGGTTTGGACTTAAGTCCGAAACTCCCAATGCATTGATAGTCAACATGCATTTCAATGTTATGGGATAAAGTGAACTCATTTTTGAGGCATAGTTTCGATTTATAAGTTGTGTTTTATTCTAATATTATTTCCCTGCCCATTCCCTGTATCTCTCTTGCCCCTCACTGTCTCTTGATTATTTTCCTATATGCCCTTTCCACTCTCCATTATTCTCCACTTCTCTTCCCATACTTGCTGTCTTCCCTCCTTCCTCTCTCCCTTCCCCCTCTCCATTTACATTCTCTCTCCCTTATTCCCTCCCTCCCATCTTCCTTTCCCTTTCCACTCTTCCTCTCTCCTCTCTTCCCGTTCCCCCCCCCTCTTTTCTCTGTTCTCTTCCTCTCTCTATTTACAATTTGCTCCCTCTATCTATTTCTTCTTCCCTCTTCCCTCTACCCCCTTTTCCCTTCTCCTGCTCCCATCTCCCTATCCCTCTTTCTCTCTCCCATTCTCCCCCTTTCTCTTCCCCACCACTCCCCTCCCCCTTTCTCCCCCTCCCTATTTCTCTCCCCCTCCCCCTCCCACCCCTTCTCCCCATCCCACCCTGCTGTCCCCCTTTCTCTCTTTTATCTCTCCCTCTCCCGTTTTCCCCTCTCCCGTTTTCCCCTCTCCCCCTCTTACCACTCTCTTCTCCCCATCCCACCCTGCTGTCCCCCTTTCTCTCTCCTATCTCCCCCCCCCTCCCGTTTTCCCCTCTCCCGTTTTCCCCTCTCCCCCTCTTACCACTCTCTTCTCCCCATCCCACCCTGCTGTCCCCCTTTCTCTCTCCTATCTCCCCCCCCCCTCCCGTTTTCCCCTCTCCCCCTCTTACCACTCTTGCCCTGCCCCGCCCTCCAGGGAGAGATGGGTCAGACATTATCGGAGCCCGTCACTGCCAAGGAGACATCCTCCTGTGAGAACCACCTAGTCAAAGTCGGCGCCTCCTGCATGCAAGGATGGAGAATCAGTATCCTTTTAACCCCCTCACTCTCAAACTTAGTTGTATAATACATGTTTGTATGTTAGCTGAAACACAAAGATTTGTGCAGGCTGCAATCTTACACAATGTAAAAAGACTACATATGTATATCCAGGACACATTGGGTGTATTACAAATGTTCAGTAAAAAGTGTATATAGTGACAGTAGTGTAATCATCTGATACTTGGCATTTTTGACCCTTTGGAAAAATGATTAAAAGTAAGTTACAATACAAATGAAACTGAAGTATACACACAAAGTGAAAAGTTATTTTTAACACAACGATTATTTACCAGACATATGTCTACATCATGCAATTTGAAAGCGATGTACTGCTTTCGATCAAGCAGCTGGTATGCACCAGTGATTTATAGCTGTTTGGTTTATTCCCCATTCTGTCTAATTCCATCACAATCTTGAAATTACCCTTTTCTATGAAATTACTACACCCTAATCTTCAACTTTAACACTGACCTTTAGTACCCTAACCCCCAACTATCAGATTGTGCTCGTAGATAAATAAGGAGTAGACCAAATAGGTGATTACCTGCTGAGTGATACCCTCAGGTATCACAGTTGTTCAGTGACTTCAGTTTAAAGGAGCATAAAGTATATAGTACACAAGCATGAGGTCACATGGGCACGTTGTCAAGACAACTGCTTCTACACTACATTTATGTAGGGTGAGCAAGTGGCGGTGATTGTAGCGGTGACTGTCATTGTGCATAGTAAACACAAGTCTGTCAGACCATGTCGGAACAGCTAACTTCTCACTTAAGTGATATTGTTTCAAACCAGAAACGGGCATACAAATGTAACAATAGATGTGCAATACCACTTTCATACATACTTGTAATTGGTGTCGCTATATTGGGTGTACCTATGGAATATTCAAAAGCTGACAACACAACTGATTTTCTTCACCCACATACTGGTGGTATGAGGCTGTACCCTAAGGTTCATATGTCATACATGTGTGTGTAATGTTCATGTACATATGTGTGTGTAATGTTCATGGACATGCGTGTGTGTACCGGCAATGTTCATACACATGAACAGTACATGTATGTTCTAGAACATTATGTACAGTGTGCACATGTAAATACATGTAAATGTTTTGCACTTGCTGTAGGACAATGTTTCCAGCCCAAGTAGAATATGCACATGGTGTTGACACAAACTACTGTATGTACTGTACAAAAACTTCAGAATCCCAATATAATATAGGCTATGAATGAAATAAAATGCAGATAAAATGCTGCTCAGTTGGACCGTTTTGCATTATTGGTGACAAAATGCACACCTGGCATACAAAGAGTTACCAATAAACAACTACCAATCAATCATGTCATGTATAGTGATATGGAATAAGGTGTGAATTATTTTGTGAACATGACATGTTGATAGCAAGAAAACACTTGGCAGTCATACAAGTACTTCTATGGAATGTGATATCTCAATACATTTAATTTGTTTTGTAAAGCAAGTGCATCCTGGTATTTCATCATACTTTTTTTTAGGCGTTTGATCAAGCATGACAGGTACACGTACCTGTACTTAAATATATTGTGCATGTAGAACTTATTGTATTTCAGATGTTAGAAAAGCTATGTTTATATCGTATTGTGTAGTAGAGAACATTAGGTTGCTGTTTTTGTGGTTTTTCAATGTCAATGTAATATCATTTAGCTACAGTATGCGTGAGTTCCTGCAGGTAGCATAAGACTGTACTGTTAATATTTAATTTCTTACCCTCTGAAAAGATGTCAGCTTACATTGAACAGCTAAGTGACAGACTTGAATGTCAATCAGGCTTGTCTAAATCTACATTTGTAAACAACACGTAACATTAAACATAACTATGTCACTGTACATGTGACATGTATTGTTATGCGCAGTACATCTAATGTATGGTCATTGGATGTACAAACAGAAATTTATGTAATGTACATGAATATGAGTATTCATGTCGATGTGCATGTATAGTGTATATCTGAGAGTTCACTTTGCAAGTATAAGTACTCTGTACATGTAGCTGCACATGTGCTTTTAGTGTGTGCAGTACCGGTACTTCTGTGCTGATGACAAACCTACATTACAAGTTAATTGGTCACACATAGCTGCACACAAATGGAGTTGGAGGAATATAGAGTGATTATCTGTACATCTTAGATTAGTTTCTCAGACTGTGTTTATAATTGTATCCTGCATGTAAAGAAGGTACACTCCAGCTTAAAGGAATTGGCATAGGGAGAGGGAAAGGGAAGAAAGGGAAGGAGCCACAGTTTTAAACTGCTTTATATTTTGTCCAGTTCACCATGAAACACGTTGCTTTAGCCTTAAAAGTGTCATGCCAATTCCTTTAAGCTGTAGTGTATAACTGCACATGAACTGGATATTAATCCTGTCTGTCTTCACCATATACTGTGTGTACATTTAGATATTCTGTTGGGAGTACAGTACGAGTAGTAGTACACTCTATGTGGTACTTCCAGTTGTTACCATTGACATTAGTACTGTACTTGTTCTAATTTGCCAAAGGTCAAGGCCTACTCAGTAGATAAGCTGGTATGTTTGTGTGTGTTTGTGTGTATCACACTTATGTCTGTGCGTGTATTGATCTATTTCTAGTGAGAAGGACCGTACATTGTTTTGTCTTAAATGGAGAAATGACAAAGTCGAGTCAGAACCTCATGCTTGGATAGTACATGCATGGTACATGTTTGTCAGGCTGATGAATGGGCAAACTACACTAAAGTGCATGTCATTGTACTGAACACATTGATGGTGACAGTCTGATACAGCCCTGGATACCACATTTAATACAGTTCATGTTACTGTTAAAGGGAAAGTCATGCATTTCCAAATTCTTGATTTTGTGACGTAACTTGCGATATACATGTACTCTGCTGTAAGTTATGCACTATTTCTTTTGGTGAAAATAACTATTTCTCAGAAAGATACATACTAATTTACTTTTGAATTATATAAATCATTAAACACATGTTTTTACACACATACTTCTTTATGGAAAAGATTAATTCCTTCATCAAAAATCAGAAAAGGGGCAATTTATGGAATCGTACAACATACTTCATATAGGAGAGCACATAACGTCAACAAATTAAACTCAAGAAAATCGTAACTTTCTTTTCCTTCGACTGATTTTTCGTCAAACCTTCACTCAAATGTTGCTTTCATTTTTTGACTTTAATCAAATCAATTTAACTTCAGGGTCTAATTTCCCTTTAATATATTGTGTAGAGAAGGTTAAAGGAATTTCGACCCGGAGCTCAAGAGGGCGCTGTTGGATGACGTCACAATCATCGCCATCTTAGTTCCGAACTTTGACGAGTAACGCTGTCAATCAAACTGGTAGATTGCGGATATGCGTTGCTTGCCCTTTCACGTACGTTGTGAGCGCTAGCCGAGCGAGCTATGCCAGTACACGTTTGTGCATACCGTAAACGGCGTAATGTACATGTACGTGGGCGGAGCCAGCAGGGAACAGCCGCCGAATCATGAGCCGAACTGTATTTCGGCATACCTAGATTGAGAATCGACATTCTTCGGGCATTCGGAACATGGCATTTGCGTAACCGGTGAAATTATCGAATAACATTGCCGTCATTGGACAACACGTACTGTCCGCTCATGCGCTTACATGGAATAACGCCCTCTTGAGCGCCGGGTCTGATTGTCTTTAAAGTTACAGGGAAGTCATTGAAAATTAAGGTGCCTGCAATCATTGTAGAGTTGTTCTGTCATGTACATGTATACTCCAGCTCAAAGGAATTGGCATAGGGAAAGGGAAAGGGAAGAAAGGGAAGGAGTCGCAGTTTTAAACTGTGGTATATTTTGTCCAGTTCAGCATGAAACACGATGCATTAGCCGTAAAAGCATCATGTTTCATGCTGAACTGGACAAAATAAACCATGGTTTAAAACTGTGGCTCCTTCCCTTTCTTCATTTTCCCTTTCCCTATGCCAATTCCTTTGAGCTAGAGTGTGGGTCCATTAGCTTTGTGATTTTAGGATCACATGAAGGAATCATCCCAACGTGATCAAATTCTTGAAATCAAACCAGATGTAGATCTACAAGAATACAAAATGGTTGTACCATGCTTAAAGACAGCCCGTCCCTTTTTCAGATCACCACAAAACCATCGAAACATTGGCAAAACATATAGAGAAGTGTGAGCAAGCTGTATATTCTGAATTTGAAACTGATACGTAGCGTAAAATTCAAATAATGCACGTAAACAACGTCTGATTAATAGTCTTTACGTCAGGCTCTTAGCAGTTTTTGTTGAAATATCTGCTTTATTGATTAATCTGTTTATTAAATTATAAAACGCATTATGAAAAAAAAATTGTTCTATAGAAGGAATCATCTCCAAAGTTTGGTAATTACTCATAAAATTAGGATTTCACACATGCATAATAACCACATAGATACTGTAACAAAGACTAATACTTTTTTCGTAGTACGAAAAAAGTCGGTTTGAAATTTAACGGCTGAAATTTTTACATATACAGAAAGCTTCAACATGCTATATTCTTAGAAATGGTCTTGAATCACACTTTCTTCAATTTACGATCATGATAGACGATTTCAAATTTTAAGCTTGCAAAAGGGACGGACAATCTTTAAGTGTGCCATTAGTTTTACCTCTTCCAACCTTTAATTGCCTTTATGAGAACATACGATGGACAGCATTCTTAAGTGAGTGATTAACTTGCTAATTTCAACAACGTAACCCCAAAGCTTGTCTGAGGTTTTTTCGAGTAGCAACAACTAATAGAGTTAGAGTGTGTTCCTTCCATTGAAACTGAATCACAAAATACAGGTGAATGTAATAACGTGTCACCGGGCAGTTCCAGGGAAAGTTGTGAATACATTATGAAAATGGCTCATTGATGTTTTGTTTATGATATAAATCAGGACTTTAAAAATCTTAATCAGATTAATGTTACTTGACTTGGATAACATTAGATTTTACATGTGCTTAACACATTTTCAATATTTTTTTCCTAGATCGGTTTGTAGTAATACCACTAAGTATATAGTGAGGATGTGTTATACCTCCTTGACTTATTTTCTTCAGACATGGAAGATGCTCACACACAAATTCTAGGCATCGATGACGACAAAGATGCAGCTTTCTTTGCCGTGTACGACGGTCATGGAGGTATGTAGAGATTGGAGAAATGAGAAAAATTGTGCCAAGGATGTTTCCTGTTGTGCTTTTCATGCCGCCATTGCGAAGTGATGTTGGCATCATGGTTTGGGGTTGTCTGTCTGACATATATCTGTGCACATCACTGGGGGAAAAATTACCTGAGGTTCAGGGCAATTCAGCATTCAGAATGCAAAAAAAAAAAAAAAAAAAGAGAGAGAGAAAAAGAGCCCCTATGAATAAACAAAGAACCCATATACTTGAAATATGTTTTTACCAATTGATGTCACTCAAATGTCACTTTCATACAAAATACATACTACTTATGTTAGCTGCAGAATAACTTGGGACATTTGAACTGTTAACCTTTTTATATGCCATTGAGGCAGTTCTGCAGTATGTGTGCACACAATTAAGATTGGCTGTGACTTTGTTGGCAGAGAAACACGAAGGGTTAACCTCCGTCTCTCTCCTCTTTCAGGAGCCAAAGTGGCACGGTATGCGGGACAGCACCTCCATCGGAAGCTAGCCAACCAGTCTACTTTCAAGCGGGGCGAGTTCAGGGAAGCGCTAAGAGAATCGTTCCTCAAGCTTGATGAAGACATGTTGAATGGTAAGACGTCGTTGGGATTGGCTTTTAACCAAAGAACACTCCATTTTGTTTGTCAGTCTTGCCATGTGATGCTATGTGAGCTACATTCTTAAAGGGCATATACTGTACTGGGAAGACAAGAAGGCCTTCAAAAGGTGACCGTGAGCAATCTTCTTGCCAATGGTCTTAAACTCATGTATTGTCTGTTTTAGAAACTTGGTGAAAATGATATGCTCTCAAATGATCTACATTTGGAGTAATTAATGATCAAATCACAATTTCCTGAAATGTTTGGCCCGAACATTTTGAGGATTTGTGAATAATCACAAATTACTCCAAATGTGGATCATTTAAGGGCAAATAACTTTCACCAAGTTTCTAAAACGGACAATACAGGAATTTAAGACCATTAGCAAGAACATTGCTCACGGTCACCTTTTGAAGGCCTTTTTGTCTTCCCAGTACAGTATATGCCCTTTAAGGAGAATAATAGCATAACATTCAATGTTAGACAATACAACACAATTTTAAAATGAGAACAAAAAGAAACATTTTGTGTTTTGAAATATTTACCAAGAGTTACATTATATATTTTTGTTTGTAGGCATAGACATGTGTCAGGCATAATATTGCTTGAAATGAGATTTCATGCATTGAACAATGATGTGTAATTCTTATCAGAGAAATCAGAGTTTATCAGTATTTTAAAGTATATCAGTGTTACCAATCTACTTTGTTTTATTCCTCACCCAGCCATTTGGCACCAGTGAGATTTTGAAGTCTATTATTAAATTGTTTGTTGTTCGGTTGTGCATTCACAGATTCAAATGAAAAGGGTACCAAAATATGCAAGGAGGAGAAGAAGACGTATCATGAACCCATGATTAAATGTTCATGTTGGAACAGTTTTTCTGACTCGCTCTGTAAAGTATATGCGTGACCACGCTTGTAAATCTGGGCTACACAGCCAGTGCATGTACTTATGTACACCTGCAAAGGGATTTCCCCTACTAGATACTTGTTTGCGCTGTATTTCTGGCAAGATGCACGAACCTTTTATCAACAAGTTTGTGATCAGGTGTCTTGAGAGAGAATCAAATATCATTAATTCACACTTACTCTGACAGTTGATTGACTTTATGAGCCTCTTCAAGTGTTTTCACGAACGTGTTAGACCAAAAATACGCTTTAAAGTTGGAAGCATATTAAGTGTTGCGGAAGTGATAATCCAAACAATATATTAAGATTTCAACATGATTAATGGGTTGTAGAGCAAATAAGTTCATTTTGATAAGTTCAATCAGTTTTAAATTTAAGTACATCTTTGTTCTAAAAAAATGTAATCTTTTTTGTTTGCTTTTATTATTTTTACCTCTTTCAATCTTTCTTTTTTCTCTCTCTTTTTTACCTATTCTAATTTTCTGTTTGTATGTTTATTTCTCTCTCTCTCTCTCTCTCTCTCTCTCTCTCTCTCTCTCTCCCTCTCCATCTCTCTCTCACCCTCCCCCCCCTCTCTCTCTCTCTCTCTCTCTTTTCTCTCTCTCACTCTCTCTCCCCTCCCCCCACCCTCTCTGTCTCTGTCTCTATTTATGCTTTATGCTTTTATACAGATGAAGCAATGAAAGATGAGCTTGCAGGAACCACGGCACTTGTAACTCTAATGAAAAATAACAAAGTTTATTGTGTAAGTATTTTGTATTTGGTAGTTTGTGGGGGACATGTATTCCTTTTGCAAGCCTTCAAAGTAAGGTTGTGATAATTACGCATTATGTACAAGAACCCACCTCAGAATATAAAAAACTGCTTAAATTAATTTCAGTGAAATCATATTGACCAATTCATTGCAGATTGTATTGTTGATGTGTCATCTAAAATTAGTCTAGTACATTATTCAATTTTTTCCACGGCTGATTCCATTTTTGATATGACAATCAACAAAATTGATTCTGGACTATATTGTTCTTATTGATTTTCAGTCCACTTTGTGAGAAGATATATTTTCAGGTCCTGTACTCTGAGTAGAGCTCTGAATTTGTTTTATTCTTTAAACCATGATATTTGCACAACTCTATATTTTAGACCTGGAAAAGGGATAAACATTTAACCCTTTGTATGCCAAACAAAATGGCACTCTAAGTGATTTATTTGTTTTCGTTGTGGCAGGCAAAGAGTATATCCATAATAAGAAAGAAAGAGTGACATAAGAAAGAGTGATATCCAGAATAAAACAAAGATAAGAAGAATCAGTTACATCTTGATACCAGTATATTCTAAAATGTACATACATTTTCAAGTAAAAATTTACATTCTGTAGAGTTTGCAATTCACCCCAAACCCCTGATGATGCAATACTGAATATTACAGTCATTTATTTCTCCTTCCCTGACATATAAATCAAATTTTGCATGATAATACAACACATATTCCTGTAACTAGTACTTAACATTTTCTTCAATATGTTTCTTCCCATTTTGCAATTAAAAATATTGCCTTCCCTGTTTAATTTTGTATAATAGAGTTGTTATCTCTGATTGATGACATTTTCGCTGGTACTCCCATTTTCCAGGGTAACGTTGGAGACTCTCGAGGAGTGATGAGTATTAGCGGACATGCCAAGCCCCTCTCCTTCGACCATAAACCTGGCAATGAAAACGAGAGCAAACGGATTATAGCTGCGGGTGGATGGGTGGAGTTCAACAGAGTAAATGGTGAGTTGTTGACATGTTACTCCATTCAATGTATCCCACCTTATACTGATTGTGAGATAATATCAGAATCTAGGGTGATAATCCAAAATGCTCACTAAGAAGAAATTTTATCCTTTATCTTTGTTTTCTTTTAAGTGGCACCCTAGCTATACATAACAGCCCACAAAAACCGAACAGCAATCATATGCGTAGACATGCGTACATGTGCATGCACATATTTATCCATTGACGGATTTGCATCAAACCTTCACTAAATGTTTCTTTCATGCATCTCCTTTTATTGAAATCAACTTAATTTCAGGGTGAACTGTCCCTTTAATCAATTGAGATCAGTTCTGCCATGACCAGTGGTTACATTCTTGTTTGATTTCAAGATACCAGGCAGGAATCAACTGTTGTAATGTGATAAAATTTGGAATCTAGTGATTGCTGCAGAACAGTTCTGCCATTATTATGGTCTTTTATCATTACCACAACTACCCCTAACATTGAAGTCATTGTTCTTTGAGATGAAACCAGGTCAACTACAGAATTGCCTTTTATATCTAGCAAATAGAGAGGTTGAGTAGTCATTTCTGAGTAACGTTATGTTCAAGTACCATGTAGTACTGGGAGGCAATCATATATGTTCCCTGATAAAATCGAAAGTATGTTTGGATGGTAGCATGTACTTTGACTACCTTTTCAGAGCTTCACATTCGAGATTACATTTGTGTAATGGGATATTCAAATCCAGGTGACTCTTTATATGTAATTTGTAGTCCATGACTTGTAAAAACAATGATAAATAACATTGATATAGTGCTTAATACAGTGTTTCTAAGCACTTCATGACATGAGGTCAAGTGACAAACAGTATATCTATTGCATTTGGGCAAGTCTATAGGGTTATGTCATTTTATGGAACAAATCTTAAGTGAACAACAGCGTCTCATCACTTTCATCCTATGTAAGTCTTTCTAGTCTATAATTTTACAAATTTAAAAAAAATTGCGGTGAGATATATTTGATGTTCTTTCAACGTAGTGTTGCGATAATTGACTTGAACGTTTAGGGCAATGATGTAATGTCTGTGTTACAGTGGTAAATTTAAAAATCAAATCATCAAATCTGTGACAAAAAACAAAAACAAAACTTGTCTGATTTATTGTAGCCACTCGCTCATTTAATTGCAAACAAGAAAAGAAATAGAACTAAAAAAAAGTTTGGGATTTTAAGCAAATTTTACAGGGATTTTGCACTGTTTGTTGACCCAACCCACTAGACGTATCCATCCACAGAGTGGCTTATTTTTACCTCTTGTCTGCTTCTCAACAGGAAACCTTGCATTATCAAGAGCTCTGGGAGATTTTGTCTTCAAGAGGAATGGGAGCAAAGGTCCAGAAGAACAAATTGTCACAGGTAAAGTGCCTCCAGGCTGCATTTAGGATGATCAATCAGGCAGGCATTTGTTTATGCACTGGAATATTAATGTGTATTTTTCATTGTAGATTTGTGAGAAAAGCAGCTGTGCTCTTAAAATTATTGCAGATACTCTCTCTTAAAGGTTCAATGTAATATAAATGCATGGTGACTTCAATGCATTTCTCATGACTAACCCGAAGCTTGACGGCGGTTTGTCTGACAATAACTAACAGATTGAAATTGCATTCTACCTATTGAACCTGAATCAGTGGGGACAGATATATGAAAATTTGTTACTTGGCATTCAGGAGGAAAGTTACCTTAAAATTTAGAACAGCTTCATTGACTCAATGATATTAATGCTCTCTGCTAGGGAATTGCTTATTATGTGTCTGATAAGGTATGATTTTAAGGTCAAATGGGAGTTGTTAGCTTCAACTTTCTTTGTGCATTTGGAAAAGTGACGGAATCTATGATGCTACAAAATAGTACATTGTAGGATTTTCATACATATTTTGAATTCTCTGTTACTGTTCCGTTTCAAATATCACAAATTTGATAAAAATACTGATCTTATGGTCCATGCAATGTTTTAAAGGATTGGGTTCTGCCAAGAGAGACAAATCTGTTTATAGAATATTTTGACAAACTTCCAAATTCTCACAAATTGTATCATGTCCCATACGCATTGTTCTTCTCTTTCGTCTTCCTCTTTCTCATATTTTTCTCCCCTTTATCCTCTTCTGTTTGTCCTCAATTTTACCTGCCTCTTCTCTTCTCTCCTTTTTCTTTCCTTGTCATATTATTCATCCTATAAGCTGCAAATATTGCTGAAAAGCCACATACATGTACAGTATATGGGCATAACAAAATTATGTGGTACTTGACATGATTTGGGAAACAAAGGACATCTGAACATGGTTCCATTCTTGTTTGAGGTTGGAATACCAGGGCCCTATTGCATAAAACTTACCATTGATGGTAACTTTGCTACCAATGGCAACTCCTTGAATTTGATTGGCTGTTGAGCTGTGTAACAATGATAATTACCAGTGATGGCAGAGTTACCATTAATGGTAAGTTTTATGCAATGGGGCCCAGGACGGGATGATCTCAAAATAATGAAAACTAAATTTTAAAGAATTTGGGCTCTGTTGCATGAAACTTACTATTGATGGCTACTTTGATACCAATGCCAACTTAAAAAAAACAACAGTCAATTTGATTGGCTGTTGAGCACTGTTACCATAGTAATTATCATTGATGGGAGAGTTACCAATAAAGTTTTATGCAGCAGGGCCTTGGACCCCGATGATGATGATGGGAGAACAGTCCCGCGAGTAATCATTACCACAACAACCCTTTAACTTTAACCTGTGATGTGTGCTCAATCTGTCATCCAGCTGTTCCTGATGTGACGGAGACTGAGATTGTGCCAGAGTCTGAGTTCTTATTACTAGCGTGTGACGGCATCTGGGATGTGCTCACCAATCAGGAGGTCGTGGACTTTGTGCGTACCAGAATAGCCAGCAAGATGGAGCCAGAAAAGGTGATTGAAATTGTGCAAATCTCTTAAAGGGAAAGTCCACCTTTAAGTTCAGTTGGTGTTAATAAATGCAGCAACATGAAAGAAACATAAAAGTGAAGGTTTGACAAAAATCTTTGAAAGGATAGCATAGTTATGAATTTTCAAATTTGTTATTTTGTGACTTCATTTGCAAGGTACCCCGCTAAACATATACTATTTTTAAAGATTTTTTTTTGGACATACTCATCAAACCTTTACTAAAATGCTGCTTTCATATTTATGTTATGAGTAAAACCAATCTAAACTCGGGGTAGACTTTCCCTTTAAGGTTGCAATTTATTGCAATCAACCACTGTACAAATGCATGGAGGTGACTGCCATTGATTGTAGTCATGCTGAGAAGTTTATCTCGGGCTCATATGTATAATGCTAAGTATTGCCATGAGCAAATATCAATGTACACTCTGAACATGGTCTTTTGTCACGCAGACACAATTTCAAAGGGTCCCTTTTAAATTTTGCCCGAGTAACAAAAGACCATGCTCATATGATAACTCCTTTTTGGACTAGATTTTTTAAGTCATATGGTGTGCCAATGAAAATGATCCTGTGTGTATACTTTATTTAAGTCCTTTAGCTCACATGATATAAGTTTGAATTGGGATATAGCAGTGCCATTCATGCCAAGGCATTGCTGATACAATGATATTCTCACAAAGAAATCTGCAAATACACAACACAACAACTACAGCCCACTGAAAGTTTGTAGAATGCCACAGCACTTGGCTTATTGCATGCTATTCTACCTTCATATTTGGCTTAATATGTAAATTTGATCAGCTGGATTGCCACCAAGGTATGGGCTGATCAATAGTGGTCTGGACCATGTGATATGGCACCTCTGGTGGGACCTGTAGGGGTGTCTGTGGACCGTGAGAGAATCTTAGGTATTTGTTCACAATAAGTCGTGACTCAACCATGGACCATAAATGGTCTGGTGGTCAAGTCGCTGTCTGGCAGGCAGTAGATTGTAGGTTCATATCCCGCTGGTTCCACAGTTTTCCTGTATTTTGTTTTCTTCATCAACAAGATTTAACACGCGATCTTTATTATAGCAAACCAAAGTTTATTTTATAAAAAGAGATATTTACAGTTACTAATTCATGACCAAGGCCTATTTCGAGCAACACTGATCATGAACAGGTTTCACTCTACTTGGTCCTGATTGAGTTCTTTAATGTATAACAATTCCTGCCCTTCTTGCTTATCTTGTGGGCAGATCTGCGAGGACTTGATGACGAGATGCCTGGCCCCGGACTGCCAGATGGGCGGGCTGGGCTGCGACAACATGACCGTGGTGCTTGTGTGCTTGCTGCAGGACAGGCCCTACGAAGAACTCATTGCAAAGTGCGCAAAACCAAAGTCAGACAAGTGTCCGTTCGAAACGGAATGAGGGCTCATCGAGAGCGGGGATCAGACTGGCGTTCTGGTCCCTCCTTCCATGTCCTGTCCGTCGCTTATCAGAAAAGGACAAACCACACCCAGAGAGAGAGGAAGAGAGAGAGAGAGAGAGAAAGAAATACAGTCTTCGCGGCTGCTTCATCATGTGTCACTATATAGATGAATGTGGTGACGATCCAACATAGAAATAATGGTCAAATTTCTACAGTCCCCCCCCCCCCCCCCCCCAAGTGCATTTCATGTCTTCAATGTACATTGCTTTCCCCTCATTCAAATTACGTGTTTGGTCATTATGGATGAAAATGAGCTTCAACATGTTGTGACACGCTGTCTTCGTAACGGTACCATTTTCATTGTGGACATGTGAGTTCAAATCCACCTCTTTATTTTTTCTTAGGGGAGGGGCGATAGTGTTGATCATGTCTGTTAACTGTTGCAACTACAATACCCATAATGAGTCATCTGGAAATGTTGCTTCCTACTATCATAAATCAACCAGGTTACTGGTGGGGTATTAAGTGTCATTGTTTAGGAATCTTTAGTGAATTAGGCTCGAGCTCAAGGACCGTACTTTTGAAGTATTCATTCATGTATGTTTTCAAATATGTTTGTATGCATGATTTAGCATCTTTTGAAATATTGCCTCTTTGGGCAGCATGCAAAATATAAGTACCTGGTAGAAAAAGACTGCAGCAATGTCTTTGAGGCACATTACTGAAAATCCCCCAAAACTTTTAGCACAAAGGGTTATATGCTAATCAGGTATTGCACATAACTAACTTCAGAATACTTATTTGTAAAGTAAACAGACCTACTTAATTTGATGAATTGTGATTCTGGCAAATGAAATATTTCTCTGATTGACTGCTAAGAACTGAAACTTAAGTCTGAAATGGTAATTGGTTAGAATTTCCTACCTTGGTCTCTCCTTTTACGTGTACAATAGTTTAAAGGTATTACCTCAAGTCCTATCGAGTAAAAGCACTTTGTGTTCGTATTTCTCACATATTTCACTCACATTAATTATTTTTGAATGCATCATCAGCACTTGTTGCCAATCACTTATGAGAAATTTATATCGTCAGTTCATGCTGTCATAACTTGAGAATTAATTAACAGATAAGAAACACTTCTGATGATATGTAACTTACCTGCTTCTTCTAAAATATGTCTAAAGATTGTTAGTCAGAAAGATAAATAAGTGTGCGGTTCAGCAATTCTGAGAGTACAGACTTTCCTTTGTTGTTATTATCCATGAGACCTCAAATCGAATGATTCAAGTAGATAAAGGGCTATAGTTATACACTCCTATGTGAACAGGGTATATATACTAGCCATCGTAATTTGGAATTTTTCCTATAATCGGTTTTATGCAAGTGTTAAATTTTGTTACCTTTAAATAACCATATCATGCTCTGTCACATTGTGATGTTTTTTCATTTCATTTTTCATACTTGTATGTCCGCTTGTCTCACTTTCTCAAGAGAATGTCTTACACGAATAACCCAGTGACTATCTGAGAAAAGCCTGCAAGGTTTTGCTTTCTTTCAAATGTGCATGTTGCTTATCAGATTGATTCTGCTGTTTTGTATATTATTTGATAGTACTTTACTTTATAGTAGACAGTACTTGTACCCATTTAATGCTTAATTGCTTTATTTCTTATTATTTGAATATCATACTTAAAATTTATTTGTTGTGGTTTTCTTTCCTAGATTTTTCACTTGCACACAATCACACACATAACACGGGAATGTACATCTAGGTTTAGATTCTTTGTTTTCTTAATCCAGTAAATTATAGAGTAAGAATCCAAACGTTATATCATATGTTTCTTTTTATAATGTAACAGGAGATACTGCAATGATCAGACTTTAATTTCTAAGGTTCATGACGAAGAGTAGTTATGTGTGTGAGTGAGAAGATGCACATTTTATTGATTGTCAATAATTGTAAAATATGTTCATAATGTTGACAGAACCATCCGACAGCTACGAGCTATGTGAATAAGAAAAGACATCGAGTTGGGATACAGATATGATTTCGATGTCAGGTATTCAAAGTGTGTTATCTGAATAACGAGTCGGATCCTCAATAGATTTGTGTTTTATTTTGGAGGAAATGAAATGGAAATCTTTGCATTGTGTTAAAATGTTTTGTTGTGAAATGAGTTCAGCTGTACAGGGCTGCTCCTGACTACAAACAAGGTCTTCCGACCATGTGATTGTAGATCTTTAGCAGTGAGGTGGTAAACTGATTGAGTTTTATCTTTTAATCTAGTGTAAAATCATATAAGATATTGCTCATTATGTGGTATGTAAGAAATAGGTCATATTGCTACATGTCTCTGAAATATCCTGTGTGCTAACTTTGCAAAAAGGTAATTTTTGGATTCCTGATATGATCCTGCAGCGTGCCATACCCATTTGTCACTACAATTTGTTATAAAAAAAAAATTACAGTAGTGTTTATAGTCAGTAAGCACAACAAGGGCTTTGAAAAGAAAAGAAAAAAGGACCAGTTGGATAGGCATTAATCTAGTTGTTACAAAGGTTGGCAGGGAAAAAGTGTTCTCCTTGTTTTGTGTAATAAAAGTATATTAAAAAAATAAGAGAGACAAAGAAGCAAAATGCTGTTGGCCTGGTCTTCCATGGGGGCAGTATTTGTGAAATAATTTTTGTGAAATATGTTTGCTCGCATGGGCGCATCTGTCATTTATGTCATAGTTTGTGTTTTGGGGGCTAGTTGTGTGAGCGTGTATAATAATATTTTAGTTATACAGGACAACTAATCGTGTTTTTTATCATTTGCATCCTCTATCAAGATACAAGTGATTGTTTCCATTCATAACTAGGTCAGGCATGATTAGCAGTTTTGCTCATTTAATAACCACGTCATAATTTCTTGATTACGAACACTTAACCCATTGACTTTCTGAAAGGTTGATACCATGCATCACTATGAGCTACATGTACATGCAGCTAATATATATGGAGTGTATGTGACAGAAAGAGGGATAAACTGGATTTTGGCTTAATTCAGATGTGTTGGGAGTTATAAACAGATTTCAACGGTGTATGTTAGGTATTGATGTCATTCTCAGAGGCCAGCTGACTAGAGTGTGTACATCGTGGAATGCTTTTGTTACATTACAAAGGTTGCCGGACGGGGTTTGGCTAGAAATGTGAATTTCTACTATATCACTCCTCACTGCACAATCAACACTGGAACTGCGCCAGAGTGCTGTTGTAGTGTGAGATAATCACTGCTTGTGCCTGTAGACTGCGATGAACATGCTTAAAAGGTCTAAACTTTCCATTTCCGACTGATTCCAATATATGGATACAAGTTGGTTGGTACAAGTGACAGGATTGTGTTCAGATTGAAAATGTCAACAAGTGGTGCAACAGTGTATCATGTATGTCACTGGATAAAACAGTTTGCGGGTAACATATCTACACTCAGTAACACACATTCCAGTCATGCGAGAAACATAAAGAAAGAATAAGTGGCAAACATTGAGTTAGACAAAAGTTGTGTTTTTTTTCATTTAGACAATTATGTGCCCTTTGATATGATCTGGAAGAAATATGCACAAAGATGAGTGGGATTTTTTTTTTAAATCTGTTTTTGCAGACTAGAGCATCCAAATTAGCTAAAGTGAGGATTGAATTGTCCTATGGATTCCCAGATGCAAGTTCTAAAGCATGAATGTAATGTTAAATAGGAAGCTCTGGGGCCAAATGTTGCTCTGACCAGTGAAAAGTTCATGACCTTTGTATGGCAACAACCATTTCTGCCCATGCCTCTGTGTCAACTGTGTCTTTCTTTCGATACATTTATCTTTTAACCAGTCTCTCCATTTCTGTGTATGCTGATCTGTCTATCCATCTCTACACTTTCTCCATTTAATCACTTCATGTGCAGAGATGTTCAACATTGATCTGTTGTATAAGAGCTATTTCAAAAGCTGTTATCTCATGAGCCTGTTCACCAAACAACCTTTCTTCAGTGAAAAAGGAAAGAAATTCACATGCATGTGAACACAATATTAGTATTGACTGCATACATGATGATATATGTACATGTAGTTAGAGGATACCTTCTTTTGTTATTTCAGTTAAGTTTAAGTTTTGCTAGTGTGTATTTAGATTTGAGGACTTTTGTTGATTTATCTTTTCTTTATCTTTTATTTTTTTTAAACATATTTTTCCTCCTTTGTAAAAAAGATAATGTAGATGAGACGTTGATTGTAAAATAATCTGGTGCAGTTTGTTTACCTGTATATGTATTTATGTCAGAGGAAACTTTATGATTATATCAATGTACAAATTATATTGAACTTTTATGAAAGCAGGTCCAATATTGGGTGAAGCAGTCAAGATTATAGAAGAAATCATTATTTTATGAAACTAATTTTGTTTGTCAAAATTCACCTTTTGAGTCAGCTGTCTTAATTTGTTTGACATCATTCATGTCTTTTCCCCCCTCCCCCCCCCCCCCTTCCTCCTTGACCCCTTCATCTGAGGAGCACATTGTTTAAGGTTGAGTTTGCTACTTGTACATACCACATGAACCAAATCTTGCTATGTTATGCAATCTGGTTTGTGGGTGAAGTGCAATTCTATGACACAGTGAAATTAAAAACAGCTTATTCTCAGATATCTTAACCCTGTTTATGATGACCGGCACTCCCTGCAATCTAGGTGATTGATGGAACGTAACGTAACAATGCATTTACAGGTTGTGGTTTTTAGCAAGATGGGGAGATACATGGTTGCAAAATAAAACTGGCTTGTGGCCTACAGACCATTTCCGTTATGTATTCAAAATTTAAGAACACCATTAAAACCATATGTTACTAATGGTAACCCTAAAGCTTGTACGAGTAGTAATAGCTTATAAGTTCAGTGCGGATTCCACTGATTGAAACTGAATCATGAAATACAGGTGAATGTAACAATGCATTACTATGCAGTTAGGGGAAAAGTTGGGTGTACATTTAAAAAATGGTCTATTGTTAAGGTGAACTGTCCCTTTACAAAATATTAAATAATCATAAAGACCCCTTTCAGGTGATAGTGTTCATCAGATTTTGTAAAAGACATCTGAATAAAGCCTAATATGGCTGACAAAGTCTCAAACATGAATGACTGATTAAATTTTGTCCTAAATGTGTTACCAGTAGTGTACAGTAACTGATGCTGTTGTAATTACTCAAGATCATTATAAAAATTAATTGAGGAAAGTTTTTGTAAGATTAAAAGCATTGCTCAGCCATTCAAATGAACAATAAAACAATGGAAAGTGTTTGTCTTTGTGCATTTTTTTCAAAGGTTTGCTTGGGGACATGGAATTGCGCAAAGCTGCATCTATGTATGAAGTGAACTTTGCTAATAAAATTGTGATACATGTGCGTGCCTAATGTGCGGATGGATCAGTGGTCAGCAAAGAATTTGCACTATTTCTCAGATGTTTTTGACATAAAATAAAAAATTTGCAAAAATCTGACGGCTTTTCATAATTCAAATGTTCAACTGAGAATGACAATGTATAGTCTTGTGTTTATGTTCTTTTTCCTATAGTTTCTGTCATTGTTGTGGGATAAACCGGGATTGAAACTGAGATTGACAGTGGCTTAGTTTGTTCCTGCTATTGATAAGCGTATGTGGAGATTTAAGATCACATATACTTTTATAGTGAATTCTGTCCCCATCTGTCATTCTGTTCTCTGGTACAACAGAGCATATTGGGTGTTTATAAGAATGTTTTTCTTTGTTCTAATAACGTGTTTCAAACACTAACTGTTATTATTCAATGCACTATGCATGTGCAAAGTCAAGAGGAATTGTCAAAGTATCCTTGTGGCTTCAAACTGACAAAATCAGACATTTTGTACAGAATGCGTTTCAGTATTTCATTTGCATCATTTGATGTTGTGTTGATGCCCATTTCCCCTAACTTCTAATGCAAAAGCATTTTCAAATCTTTTATATAGTCCCTGTTGGTCATGTTCATGTTTGTTAGTGATTTTGATGAAATTTGTTTCATATTGTTTGTAATGAGAACCATTCATTCAAAGTGACAAAGGTCAATGAATTTGTGTGTGTCCAGTCTCATATGCAGATGCCTATGCAGAGTGGATATCTACAGAATATGTGCTGTGCTTGTATAGGTGTGTTCTGTACAGCAAAACCGAATTCAATGATTATATTTGAATTTGCATAGTACCCGTCTTTAGCTTACCGATGTTCTAGAGAGTACTGCGTTTAAATATTTTTGAAGAAAAATAATAATTATGGACATAATGTGTGTATGTGATCACTATGTAAATAAAAATTTAAACCCATTTTGGTTTGGCTTAGAAGAGATATTTTTATTTTAATTGGAAATATAATATTAAGCAAAGGATAATGTTATCTATATTGAGTTAGGGTCATGTCAGAAATTTTACTGAGAAAAGACGCCGAAAGTTAATACATGTACATAGGGAGGGAGCATGAATAGCGAAAAGGAGAGTAGAATAGAGAAATTTGGAGAAAGAAAGGAAGAAGAAAGCGAGAGAGAGCGCTATAGAGGGAAGAGAAGGAGAAAGTGAGCAAGTGAAAGAGAAGTGTTTGACAGATAATGTGTGATACAAAGTGATTTACTGATCCTGCTGGTAAAACGAGTGAGAGAGGTTTAAAAATATAACCAGCTAAAACAGTTTGAACGCTGTAACATTCTCCATTCAACATTCAGATTAATGTGGTTTATAGGCTGTTGGGCATTTCTAAACCAATCTATTGAATAAAGAAGTCTGGTTGCAGTAGAATAATGATTCTCACTGTCTTCTCCAGCTCCAGGGCCCAGTTGCATGAAATGTACCATTAATGGTAAGTTTGCAACCAATGACAACTTCTATATATGGAAAACTTGAATTTGATTGGCTGCCGAGCGTTATTACCATGGTAGTTACCATTGATGGCAGAGTTACCATTAATGGTAACTTGTAAGCAATGGGGCCCAGAATGATAAAATGGCAAGTCTGATAGTGCGAGACTTATTTTTCAGTTTGGATAAAAAATGTCCGATACAGCCTGGGATCCAGGCTACATTCACTTTGAAAGCTCCTTTCTCAAAGTGATCTAAAATGTGATAGAAATAATCTTAATTGAACAACATGTTGTTCTGATTTTTCTCAAATATTTAACAACATTTCTTTTATCATGTTGGTGCTGTTATTCAATTCAATAAGAGGATTTCAGAATTCTAGAATTGACTGTATGAACATGTAATACATAAATAAGAAAATATATAGAGGTAGGATACATGAACACATGAGCACAAGAAGGAGAACATGCATAGCATATGGACATGATCACCATATAATACATGGGTTAGTTGATATAAATAGAGGGGTGGACATATAGATATGGAGACATATCAATATAGAGACATAGAGATCAAGATATATATAAATATATATATATATATATATATATACAGAGAGAGAGGGGGGAGAGAGAGAGATGAGAAAGACGTCTGAGAGAAAGAGTTATACATTTGAGGGAATCAAATTTCTTTCTGCCATTTGGCTTTGGCCTATACAGTGTGTCCCAGAAAAAAGGAAACCGAGATTCTGTGTTATTTCTCTAGTTGACTGAAAAAAATCATGGAACATTATACACATCATTAGATAGCACGGTGTTTCTTCTTTTATTTGACACCTCAAATGATAGATAAGAGTCATGCGTTGAGGAGCAACACTCGGGTGCTTAAAAAATAATTGTCAAAATCAATTTACGCAGAACAAATAGCCAAAATTTGTAAGGAAGCATCGACGTAGTGCAAACAAAATTCATTATTCTGCGCAAAACGTTTCTGACATCGAGCACTTGTAATTGCTTGAAATCAGTCATGCGTGAACAATTCATCGTGAATTTGGTACCAAGCGAAAGAAGATACTTCACTCTCAATATTGCTGTCATTTTTATAATAATGTAATATTTTATGATTACGTTATCGACCTCGAAAAACGGGTTTCCTTTTTTCTGGGACACATTGTATAGTTATACATGTACTAACACAATAGCAGAACTCTTTTCTTTCCATTTTAATTATACAGTATTTCACCAAACTTTGCCTCTCAAACAAATGAAAATGGGAGCATTCACCCTGAAGATAAGTTGGTTTCAATCAAAGCATAAAGAAAGAAACATATTAGTGAAGGTTTGACAAAAATCCATTAATAAGAAAGTTATGATCTCTTGAAATTTCAATTAGGCCTATGACATCACGAGCGAGGTGCTCTCCCATACGTTGTGTAAGTATTATTACATAAATTGCTCTTTTTCTGTTTTTGACAATTAAGAGAATGATTTTTTTCTTCATATAGTTATTTGTGTACAAACGTATTTCTAATGATGTACAAATGCACAGGTAGAAGGGTGCATTTTGTTTTGGAGATAATGTAAATTTTCGAGAAAAGTTAAATACAGCATATATACATGTACACGGAAAGATCATAACTTTCTTATTATACCGGCTTTTCATCCTTCACAAAATGTTTCTTTAATGTGTCTGCTTTCTTTTTTTAAAACAGAGTGATCAGGGTGAACCAAACCTTTATCTTCCTGAGTGGTATCAACACAACCAGTCAGAGGACGTTCATGCCCATGGGCGGAAATCCCGAGGGGGGGGGGGGACCACCAATTCAAAGAGGGGGGACACAATATCAAATGTCCCCCCCCCCCACACCACCACTATTTTCGGATCTATACCCCCCCCCCCCCCCAAAAAAAAAAAAAAAAAAATATATATATATATGAATGTCCCTCCACCATTTTCGGTCCTGTACACACACATTATGTATCGTCCCCCACTATTTGCGCCCCTCCCCCCCCCCCCCCCCCCACCAACCGAGACTGGGCGGGATAAAACTTCTTGAGGAAAAACATGCCCCCCCCCCCCCCCCCCCCCCCCCCACCTTCGGGGAGCGATTTCCGCCCATGTTCAGGCCCTTTAAAAAAAAAAAAAAAAAAAAAAAAACAATCCGAACAAATTTATAGCCCATTGCTGAATAGAGATTGATTCTCTCTGCTTTATTGAATCATATGATATACAATCAATCATTCATTTACTTCTAGTAAAGCAGATTTCCTTTCTATATTGCAACCTTTCGCAACGGGTCTGTTTAGCAGTTTTTAGTGTCAACATACATGTATTATTTTGCTTCAATATACAGTACTTCAGTGAGTCAGTCATGCAGCGCAGTAGGCGGCAGCCACTGAGATCAGCGGCGGCAGCGCAGCAACCATCAAGCGAACAAGGAATAATTTGCAACATTAATTTTGATTGGTCTACATGGTTGCACACCCAAGGATTAAGCCATTCACAATGTACTTCGTTTTGCAATCACTCTGAAAGATCTGCGCATGAACGTGCGCGGTTGAATAACATTATTGCATGCAGCAGCCATTGTAGATTTCGTTGACGAAACGTGAAGTCGAGTCGACTCAAGCAGCTTAACGCCGACGATGAAGGGGCGAAATACACTCTTTTGCTGCCTCTTCATTTGCTAGCACCAGCGACAACTCAATCAGTGATCATCGGCGGTCCTTGTTGACCGTGGAGCCGACTTTCAGCCATGGAAGACACCGTCCGGAGAGAATATGGGTCTACTTTGGAAGACCTCAAAATTAACAGCAAGCCGCACATCAACACGCTTACAACGCTTGCTGAAGAATACATGGCACACGCACCGGAGGTTGTGCGACTCATCGAAACCCGTCTCCAGAAGGTTCATTTCTTCCTCGGGATTTTTCTTATTTGTTTATAATGATTCGTATAAATCTTCTGTCCTACAGATAATCTAGTATTTTAAGAATAATAATGTAATGTTAATGAGTATTTCAATGTTGTACATGTTGGGAATGAAGCGATTTTTAAATTGTGTTTAGATTGAAATTTCAACCATTCGACGACATTTTTTGCCCTCTTGCTTGCTTTTGTCACGTGACGTTGCTGAAATCGTGTCACGAGATAGGCTTGAGCAGTGTGTGTGGTATGGTAGGTTCTGGATTTATCTGGATGTGTCTGGCTGGCTAACTAAAATGATATGACATCTTTCAACGTTAGATTAACATGAGTAAAGCTAGGCAAATGGAGAGATGATTAATGACTTTTGGCTCTTCAATAACAATGAATTGGAAGGAATAACATTGACAAAATAAAATTGAATATGATATCCAATTCATTTTTTAGCGATTTCCTAGTCATGCCAGTCGGTTTGGTAGGCTAGATCTATTTGATTGCCCTGAAGTCTCCCAAGTGCGAATTTATTTCAAATATGCAGACATGATCCCTGCCCATAATGCACCTCACATACTCATTCTGATGAGACTCCAACAGGTTTTTTTTTTTCAGATTTTCAATTTGTTATAAATTCTACAAACCTGGGCACAAAGTTTTTCCAATTTTTTTTTACCCAATTTTATTTGACATTCCATTAAATTAATCAGAATTGTTGCTGATATCGACCCATGATACACAGAATCTACATAAACTGTGAATTCTCTATGTTCGATATAATTTTGAGGTTTAAAATTTTTCAGCCGGGTGCGAATCCAGTTTCTAGAATTTTGATAGAGTATATTATTGGAGTGTTAAAAAATGTCAGCATCATTGAACATGTACATGCACATTCTAGTTGCTTTTTAAATATTTATTCTGGCATCCTGCAATGAGTGCAATGAGTATGATGAGTAGAAACTGCATCCTGGGCGCAAAACCTATTCTTTGTCTAATGAAATGCATTTATTTGTGATTGTCAACATGAATGCAGATAACTCTGCTCCAGCAGGATGGCAGAATAATGATGTAACTCTTTTTTTTTTATCACTGTGCTTTTCCCTTTTTCTTTAATTATGAATTAATGGCCTTGATAACGATCTGGGTTTGGGTTGGATAAACAGGAAATTGAGTGTCACAATCTATTGAAAAAATTGATGTGTAGTCATAAAAAGAAATAGATTGTTTTTATATACTGATTAGGACATTCAAAACTGTATGATATTCAGGACAAATAGGATTTTGTTGAATTGGACTACAATAAGTAACATTATTTTACCAGTCTAGTTTCTAAAATTAAAAACTTTGGGAAGTAAACATATTTCGAAAAATGATAGTGTTGACATGTACATGATCTTTTTTCTTATTTTTATAGATATTTTTGTCATGTTTTTTGTAATTTTGACTTGGAATAATAAAATGTTGCTGCAGAAAATTATCACTCTTTTGTGTTATTATCTGTAGCTTTTGATTGAAGTGAACATTGTATATTATGTAATAGTTTTAAGCACATATTTAATTTATTACTATAGTATTTTCAGCTTCACATACACTGTATCCACTCACATCGTCACATTAAGCTATCATTTTTTAGATGAGACACAACTCAAGTTGCACCCAAATCTGTTTAAAAGGTTCCCTTTCATCAGTTGATTTAATGATGTAAGTAAATTGCTTGTATTTCTTTGTTTTGTACTTCAATATAATTATATCTGTTTTAAATTTATGGATGAATTTTTGAAGTTGGCAATAACATAATGTGGTTGTTACATAATTGAGTCATCTGAATGTAAGGTTATTTTAAACAGGTTTGACTGGAACCAATATCTGGGTGTTACAAAATTAATACCGGTACATAAAATCATGTATCGCTTTGCTATACATTAATGAAAAAAAAATTACAGTGTATATGTTGGAACAATATCGAGTTATAAGAAGAGAATAGTGGAGGAATATTTGGTATTGCGCCAATAGTTTTGTAAACATTTGCATACATGTACGTGCATTGAGAGTGTTGTGGTGATGTGATATGGGAGTTGTGTGGAATGTATATTTTGTTTATACATGTACAAAGACATAGTTTCTTGAACTCTTGTAGATTGAACTTGCTTGACTGTTGTGTATGATTGCTGTTGATGAGATGTATTCTGTGTACATTCATTATGAAACAGAGATATGATTGGTGTTGCTGATGTGTACCATTCTGAAGTTAGTCACATTTTACAGCAAGGCCACAAAGACTAAAACTATTCTTGACACATGTCAAAACAAGTGGGACATGTACAGTGATACCCATTTGTTACAATTTGTGTGGAGAGCCGAACATGACACTTGCTTTGAAAACGATGCTGGAGGGATACTGGGCAACTGGAGGAGGTTCTGCCAGAAGACTGCAGGAGCTATCTCGATTCTTGGAAGGCCATTGGACCAGCGCCCAAGTGGTAGAAGTGACCAGTGCTACATGTAGGCTGCTCCCCTGTTTGACACTGAAGACGTGCTGAACCCTGAGGGCCCACCGAGAAGAAAATGATGGACGAAGATTCTTTTTCCTGTCACCTAAGCTGAATAACAAAATGTCTTAAATTTATTTCCCAGTTTAGCGTGTATAATCTTTAGAACTTCATCAATTTTCGCACTGCAATCCATGTTCTAGTGAATTTCCGAACAAGTGACCATACTTGTTTTTTCCCAGCAACATTTTATATCCTTGCTAATCTTTGTCCGGAAAATATTTTTACAGCATACATATACATGTACACACACCGCTGAAACATATTTGTTTTTTTTTTCAGAGACCCATTTTGATTGAAGTATGGCATCCCCTCGTGGTTGAATGTTCTATAGAATGTTCATTATCAAATTGAAACTATTTGGAGACTTCAGTTTGAGAACAGCTGTACCATAATTGAGGATATGAGTTGGATGTGGGAGAGGACGTTAGGGAAGGATAAATGAGAGATTTGAACAAGAGATTTAGTGCAAAGTGTGCAAGAGCAGTGCTAAATGTGAACAGGAAGTTGTGTTGAGACTAGTATGTGTGTCCAGTATGAAGTCTACATGACCTCTGCATTGTGTGAATGTTCCGTGCAGTGATATGTATGTAGATCATTGTTCGCTTCTGTGTGTTGGGTATGTTTCTGTGTTTGTGGGTAGGTCTCAGGGTGTGTGTCTTGATATTTTTTTTTACATTGTGTAACAATATCTTTCTATTGATATTTCTATTGTTTTACTTTTCATATAAGATTAATTCAAAGAGCTGTACATATGTTTATATGTTTACTAGCTAATGAATTTCCATTTAATGTTTATAGTTAACATTTAAAATTACTGTCTAAAAGTTTCTTATCATGCATACAGGTTATATTCAGCTCTACTGCAATACATTTGTTTACAATTTAATGATGTGTATATTTGATATGAACACTATACAGGTAATTCTGAAAAGCAAGTACACCTGTAGTGGAAGTATCAAAAATAAGTGAACTTGTTAGTTAACTATGTAATGTTGGCATACTTAATATTCCTATATTAGATGCATTGTACTGTTGTTGATTGTTACTCATGTCCAAAGTTAAATTGCATTGACAGCTCGTGAGCTTATGCGAAGAACTGGCTCATACACGAGACAATGCAAGTATTGACCTCATTGACAATGCAGTCGGGGTACTAATTGAGATGTATCACACTTACATCTATGTTCTGATGTCTAACACTGGTTAAATGTAAAGAATAGAACTTGGCAAAATACACATGGAAGGGTTAAGTCTGTTGAATTTAAGATCTTAATTTTAAAATGGCAAATGCAGATGAGTATGATAACATTGACATGCATTGCTTTTTAGTCCCATATACAGTATTTTATGCTAGTTACATGCTTGTTACATGCCTAGTGACTGGCTACTGCAATATGTGAGGAGACGGAAGCTGGGATATTTTGGTTATGTCACGAGACATTGTCTAGAGAAGAGGGTCCTTAGGGCACACATTCCTGGTAAATGTAGTAGAGGAAGACCAAGATGTAAATGGGACAAAGCAGTGAAGGAGGTATTTGGTAGCATGGAGAAAGCAAGTAGAATGGCTCAAAATAGATAGTTGTACCACACTGCCATTGGGGAAGCTACGCTCTGATTAGAGTATGCTGTGACAACGACATGCTTAATTTGTTTTTATTGGCACAGGAGAGAAAGGCAGTCCTACACTTCTGAAGCAGAATCAATATTTGTCAGAAAATTTTGTAGTACCACCTGGATGACAAAAAAGATGTACAGTAAATGTACTATCTTTGATTTTATTGATTTGTAGAAGCAAAGCTTCCAAATTATCATGATGTTAAGAGAACTGTATCCCAACAAATACATGTACAGGTGTAATTGATTGAGTGCAATTGAATCGGCAAGAAGTGATCAATTAACAATCGCTTTGAAGGGACACAGTAATAGCGATGGCCTTTGCTCATCGTTGCTGTTACCAGTAGTTGAAAGTTCTGCTTTTCTCTGCTGTGCAATTTTGTAAGGCTGAGCAGTAAGACGAAGGCAACAAGCATCAAGGAAGTCCTGCGTGATTGAGGTTGTGCAGTCAGCTGTCCAACGGATATATTTGAAGACAAGGATTCAGCGGTCAAAATACTGGTGTGATGGTGGATTCAGCCTTCAAACATCCAAAATAGCCCTGTGAAGAATTCACTTAATTTTTTGGAGTAAAATGGTTACACGCTGAAGGTCAAATAGATATGAAAGAAAAATGTATTTAATTGTACCCTGTGTAACTTAATATCATACTTCAGGAGTTGGAAACTAAATTCCTAGTCTTTTGTGATTTTCATAGCATATTTCAGTGCGTCAATCATGTTTTGTTCACTTCATACATGTATTTTATTGCCTCTGATATTTGTTGATATGGTGGCAGTAAATTATGTGTTTGAAACTAGCTAAGTGTAAAATGTATTGTAGTACAAGAACATGCACTTGTTCACAAGGAAGAAGTTATTACATGTATTATGGTGGGTTTAGTAATGTACAGTGCTCATCAAATTGATAGTCGTAAAAGTACATGAAATGGTACATTACAGTACCTTACATTTGTGATACATGTACTGCATAGAGGTACATCTAGTACATGAGCGTGGAGTAGAGGAAGCATATGTGTATGTATGATGTACCAGCAAAAATTGTGTTTATTTCAGTAGCTATACTTCATAGATTCACATTAAATTACCAATCTATGGGAAAGGGAGACTAAAAGCGGAGGGAGACTTACTTGATAGATAGACATGTGCAAGTATGTGATGAAGCTTAAATTTTGTTAAAAAGAATCTCTAATGCATGCACTATTGTCCATTCAGTGAATATTTGCCAAGCCAGATTCATTCACCGATCGGTAACTTGGCAACCCAAGGAACTGCTGATTGTTCGGTACCATTACACTTCAACTGACACACTTCCAATATGCCAAGGATGCCTATTGTACTGCATGTCATGAGGTTTATTGCTGGCTTAATGGATATTTTTGTCTCATGATACAGAATTAAAAGAAGGGTACATGTACTGTACATGCTACTTGTCCGTACCTACACACCAGTGAAAAATGTGAATTACAAATGCAATGCATGGACAAGTCATGTACATGTATGCAAATAGTATTTAGAGGCACTGCATGATTATAAAGAGTAATGTACCTGATGTGTGTTTTATATTTTACAACTGTAATTACTGGAGGAAATTATAGATTCATAAAGTACCAGTAGATATTCTCAATTCAGTCACCTTATGGTAAACAGTTTAGTTGCTATAATGTGTAATATGACGCATATGTCTGATAATAAGTGCAGTGTTCTGTTTCACTTCCTCTGTTACTGTACTTGTTTTGAGCATTTGCTAGTGAGCTGCTTGTCACGGATCTGTAGGCCCCATATTGCTCTTCCGATGATTGACGGTCTGCTCGTATGTTTCAGTTGAGTGGGCTGTAAATACGATTAGTGTAATACACAACACACTGTACATTGTACTGTGGCATTCCCAGTAGGCTCTATGATGTACATGTATACTGTTGTGAACACAAGATCTCTAAACAGTATGGTAATGAACATGTATTTTGGCCTTTGTTTTTTATAATGTATGTTTTTTTTCTCTCTGAAGTATGGATGGTGTTTGCTTAGTGACAAAATGGTGTTTGTGTGGTTAAGAGAAAGGATGTGGAAATGGTGTTATTGAGGAAGGAGAGAGAGAGAGAGAGAGAGAAAGAGAAAAAAAAAAGAGGAATTGAGCATATGGAAATGATCGAGGTGTGACATGTATGTTTGCAACCGAGTACAGTATAGATTGCGTGTATGAGTGTGTATGTGTGTGTAAGTGTGTGTGTGTGTGTGTACATGTGCATGTGACTGGTGCTGTACCTTTGTTTCTACTTATACCTTCCTGTGTGATTGTGTTGAATGTGTTTCTGTGAAAGAGAGAGGGACATATGAAATGGAAAGAGAGGATGTGTAAAAGGAAACTTGATTCCTTAACACTGTAATGGTCAATATATCCGCACATCTCACTGTGCATTTTTTAACATGGAATTTGTGACCTTTTCCTTCCAAGGAACAAATTCAAGATTCACTACAGTACTTGCTCACTAAAAACATGAAATCGAAAATTACTTCTATATTTATCCCAATTTGATGATTCATATGATCGCTTTTGTCTTTTCTTCCCCAATAGATTTCACTTACGAGAAGTTCACTGTAAATATGTATATTAATTTTTTTTATTATCCCAATCAAATTCTAAATTTTTATTGAATTACTTTTTGTTTCCTTACCAAAAGAAATTCAATAAAATGACAGTCTGGAAATTATGGATGTATAAATGCCTAATCTTGTGATTTCATTTGGAGACTTTTCTTTATTTCTGATCTAGGCCCCACCTCATGAGAAGTTGCCCACTATGTACCTGATGGACTCGATAGTGAAGAATGTGAAGAAAGGCCCTTATCAGCAACTATTTGCAAAAAACCTTACCAACAGCTTTTGTGGCGTGTTTTCAAAGGTAAGTTGATGACCGTTTGAGCTAACAAGATGTTCTGTATGAAGGTTGGTTGTGGAGCGAGTGTGATGATTAGCATATGTAGGTGAGAAGTTGATGCTGAGTGCCCTAGCCTTCCCCCCCCCCCCCCCCCCCCCCCCGAAAAAAAGGAAGGAAATAAATGACCAACAAATTTGGTGTTTGTGTGTGTGATTGGCAGGGTACCCTGAAGTATGCCCAGTAGTCTCAGAAATACTTAATTTTTCATTTTCAAGTTGTGAAACAAAAATGGAAAAGTTGAGGACCGGTGAGCACCAAAATGTACGCTTTCCACCTAACCCTTTTTGTCATTTTGTTGTTCGATTGAACATCATTGGAACTAACAACCAAATTTGGATCGGGTCATTTACTTAAAGAACTATTTATTATTGACTTATTCAGTCATTTATGCAGGGTAGCCCCATCAGTAAACCTGTACTGTTCTCCATGGGGGGGGCCCTGTGTTAAAATGATACAATACAGTACATATGACATGAACAAAGTTCACACAAAATGGTGCTTATACATATAATAAGGCTATAAACAATAAGGCCAACAAAGATCAACTGATGAAGAATTTCATAGAAAAAGGAGAAGAGGGGAATGGGGACACTAGCAATAATTAGTTTCAGATGAATGATTGCTCTGAAGGTTGTGTGTTTATCACTTTGTCATAAATGCACTAATGATGCCTAAAGTGTAATAAAGAGACTTCTTGTGATGGTCATCTGTAAAGCTTACACTTGGGACATGTGTTGTGAGCGTTCACTTTGGCAGTATTTCATTATAGAATATAACGTGTGTCACTCCCTAATGTAGGTGCCCGAGAAGACGCGTGCCGCCCTGTTCAAGCTGCGGTCCACATGGAATCAATACTTTGCCTCCGGGATCCTGCATGCCCTGGACGTACGGGTGCAGCAGATTGACCCAGCCTGGCCTGTCATGGCAGCCTCGTCCACTGCAGCCTCCATCCATATCAACCCAAGGTTCATCAAGAAGGTATAACAAAAGGGTTGCCTTGTACAATCATTACTGATCTTTATTTCATGAATAGACATAAATGTCTCTCTCCCTTTCTTTTTCGTCTATTTCTCCCCCTCTTCCTTAAATCCTTTCTCTCCCTTTCTGTTTCTGTCTCTTTCACTCTTAACTGCTCTCTCTCTCTCTCTGTTTCACTTTTGCACCTTCTTTTTATCAAGTGTTTCATTTGTGTGTCTATTGTCTCCTTAACCTCTTTCTCCCCTTTGTCTTCATCTCATCTCTTCATTTTCTCTTGTTCCCTGTCCCTCTCTTTTTCACTGTCTCTATCTCGTTCTATCTATCTTACTGCATATCTCTTTTCCTCTTCTGCTATATCTGTTTCTTATTCTCTCTTCCTCACTCACATATAAACCTGAGAATAATCACTGGTCAGAGGAGTCCGGTCATCCAACATAAGCCGTAACTTAAACCATGTTCACAACTTAATAAAACTCAATTAAATAGATTAAGATTAACTGAACTAAAATATATATAAAATATATAAAATACATATACACCATCAGCATTATAAACATCACAATCTTGATTAAGGTTCAAAAAATGTTTACACTAACACAAGTGAATCTTACCACCAGTCATTACTCAACGGCTACATTTTTTTCAATCAGTATTTTGAAACATTGAATTTTTGTGAAGCATTGGCTTGAATTCAAATTCAAAGGGGATTCGCAATTAGACTGAACGTCCATACAGCAGTGATGTCCTGGGTTGCATCAGGGACTCCAAGGAAAGCTGCTGAAGTTGTAGCAACCACCACTTCAGTCTACGATGTCACAATACATGTATCTCCTTGAGAACACTGCAGCACCTAGCTAGCCCATCTGGAGGGCGGTTGGTCATAGGGGTTATATCCGAACTCTACTAATAACCTGCTCCTTATCCTAAGCATAATCCTAGGCATATTAATTGGCACTCAATCAACCAGTATACTGAATTTCTAAACCTGCCTGTAGGTGGGATATGACCCCTGTGTGAGAATGTGGAATATATTGATACGGTGGAAGATTATCTTGTGTGTAATACCCCTGTCATCTGTTGTGCTCTATTGACACAAACATTCACTATCACTCTGAGTACCAGTACCAGTGCCAATATTAGTAACAGTTCCAGTGCCATCACCAGTACTGGTTGAATATAAGTATGTAGGAAGTGTGTCTGTAACACATTGGTTATGTTATCTTCCATCACTCACTAGCCTGCCCCTATGGAAACAGCAGCAGCAGCAACACCACCACAAGTGGCACCTGCAGGTCCTGCAGCCCTGGCCCCACCCACCGTGGCTGCGGAGCTGTCTGAGAAGGAGAAGCAGGAGCAGGAGATGAGGCAGAGCCTGATTGCCAAGCAGCAGGAGCTCTTAGAGATCCAGCAGAAGAGACTGGAGCTGGAGCTGGAACAGACCAAGGCCAAGCTGCAGTCACAGGTAAAGACCCGTTGTCGCATCCATAGAGTACCAAAGTCGTGTCATCATACATGTATGACCATGTTGTCAAGACAGCTGGTTCTAAACAAAATCACCTTACCGGTCTGATATTGTCTAGCGGGCCAGCGCCAGGCACTCACAATTAGAGTCCCCAATGTGATCACTGCTCCTTGCTCTACCTGCATACTTCAGAACCAGCTGTCTTGACACTTTTGCTTAAATAACGTCACACTTCAGTACTCTATAGTGCCTGTGCATTAATATGTGCCTTAACTCTTTGGCCCACAGTCAACAAGGAGTTTAAGATTGACCTGTATATAAAGACTACATATGAATGGTAGATGGAGTAATTAGGCAAGCACTCTTAGTTCCTGTGCACTTTCAGTTCCTGGGCAGAACTATTTTTAAGGCTAAACAAACTTCTGTGGTCAGGGTCGGTGTTACTCGCCTGTTTTGCAGTATGTGTGTCCTTTCCACTGTGTTTACACTCATTGATGCTGAGTGAATTTGACTCCACAGTGTGGAAACAGTGGGATACTATACAGAGACATCTATTTTAATGACGTACAGAATGTTAATTCCAGAGGGGGAGGCAAGCTTTACTTATGAACATAAGTCTGAGAACACCATTTAAACAAATTTTTCATAATTACACATACATGTACATGTGACCAGTTTCAGAGTCTCTCTGTGTATTTGAGAGTAATGTACATGATAGACTTGATACCAAGAGTGGATACTGATTAAAAAATTTAATTCATAAAAAATATCAAAATATGGGTAACTTAATCCTGTACCAACATGACATAGAATCGTGATATGACGGACCATTTATTAATGACTGGGTATATTCATTTGATGATAGCAAGGTCTGTTCAAAATCTGTAAGCATTCAGCCAATGAATGTTGGATTACAAGAGGATTCATCTTTATTAAAATACTGATTGGAATGTCCTAAATGTTCAATATTAATTTTAAGTTGGAAGAAAATCAACATCCGTGTCCACTTTGGTTTTGTTGGCGAATGTTTGTCTGGGTCTTGAAGAACAATTCCCACAGAGATCACAGCTTGATATCAAATAGTTTGCATGCAGATGAATCTGTACCATAATGTGGTGAAAGTGTCCATTGATTCCAGACCACACAAACATCTTGATTTTCATTTATTTTCTTTAAATTACAAATACTATGCAAGCCAATATTTTTTTTATCACAGATAGGACTAGGTCATAGACATTTTTTCAAGTCGTTTTCATGATTGACCCACAAAAATGAGACCCTCAAACAAAAGCCAGTTTTAGCGGTAGTGATATTTCTCTGTGTGTCAATATTTAAAGTACATCTTCCTTTTCTTTGCAGGCGAGAGAGCTAGAGGTAAAAAATCAAGCCCTTGCCCAACAGCAAGTCCAACTCAGTCAGATGACAGCTCCAAGCCTAGCATCAGCTACACCCCCATCCCAGCCGGACACTGCTCTGGCTAACACCTACCCAAAGCACCCTCTCCTCCCCAACCCTGTGGATCAAGTTGGTGGTGGTATGCCTCCTGCAACCAAACCTGCAAAAAAGCCTGCAACAACGACTGCGGTAGGGCCTGCAAAGCCAACTGGGACCGGGTTTGGGATCCTAGGGAATGCACCCAAGCCCAAGACCAAAATGCAAGGCATCCTGGGCGCTGCACCCGGTGCCAAGCCTGGTGGAGCTGGGCCACCATTCACCACTGGAACTGCCCAGGTAAGGATGATAAGTGATATGAAACTTCTCGTGACACCACCTTATTCTGCAATGGAGTCACATCTGTTACAAGTTCAATGAATGGTTAATCATTCATGATAAATTACCTTTGCTTTCCCTGTAGTTAGTATCATATGCCATTTTGGGACATGGTTCACGGTACACTGAATTAATTAAATTAGACAAGAACATCAGAGTGATTATAGAACCATAACCAAGGTACTGCAATTTAGTAACATTTACTGAATTTTCTAGCCACAGAAGAGGAACAGTGTCTGAGATCTTTTCTTATTTGTTGGTTATACACAGTCAATATCATTCCAAATATTTTTTCCCATCACCATTTTTTGTTTGAAAGTGTGGTGGAAATGTGTCAAAACACATATCACTATTAGTAAATGATTCAACTTGTATCTTTTTCCCACAGGCCACTACATCCAATGCGGTAAGTGCTCCTATGGTCTCTCGTGATCCACGTCGAGCTGCTGCTGCCGCCCGAGACCCCAGGCTCTCCAAGGACCCTCGCCGCCGCCCCGCCATGGAGCAGCAACAGCTGCAGCAACAGCAACAGCAGCAGCAACAGCAGCAGCAACATCAACAGCAGCAGCAGCAGCAGCAAGAACAGCTGAATCTCCTGCAACATTCAAAGAATGAGTTGCAGCAACAACATCTTCAGCAGCAACAAGAACTTGGGCAGCAACAGCAGCAGCAGGAGCTGTTGGCCAAGTTGCGAAGCCAGGTGCTAACGGGCAACGTGCCGCTCCAAGAGCTCTCTGTCCTTTTGGCTCAAATGACACCACAAGTTGAGCCCACAGGCAGCACCGCCCCGGCAGTTACAAGAGAACTACCCTCTGTTGTTACTACTGCTGCGAGCCAGCCAGTAGACAATAAGCCTACTGGCAGCGTCCCTACCTCACAAGCCTCATCTGTGAAGGATGCTGCACGGAAAGGGAAATCTAACAGCAGTAGGCCTGAAAAGCCGGGAGTAAAACTTGACCATTTAGATCTGTCGGGTAAAACCAAAGTGAAGGAGGGCAATTCAGGGGAAAAAGATACCAAACCGACAAAGTCTAAAAAGATCAAATCACCTGTGGATAAGGCGGTAGAGAGAGATGCCAGTAAGCGTGGCATGAGGTCTTCTACCAGATCCTACCGGAAGACCTCCAAGGATGACAAAGATGATAAGGCAAAGAGTGAGACGCGCTCATCACAACGTGGTTCTGCTTCTTCGGACTCGCCCTCTAACTCCAGATCCCGATCTCGATCCCGCTCCCGTTCCCCAAGAACAGGCTCTTCATCTCCTAGGTCCCAGGAAAGGCACGAGCGGGAGAGGCGGGGGCACAAATCGGACAGCCGCAGGAAGGATAGCAAGGAGAACAAGGAAGAGGCTAAATCAGATAAGAGGAAGTCTTCGTCGCCAGAGAGAGCTGATGAGGAGAAATCGGTATCCAAGAAATCCAGCAAGCAGGATCAGCTACCCCCAAAGAAGAGAGCCAAGCTCATTGAGAAAGAGCAGCAAGAAGCTGAACGGGAGAGAGAGAACAGATTAGCTAGCAAGTGAGTCAGAACTTTTTTTTTTCTTTTTTTTTTGTTCTTACTATACACATATTCCAAGTCATTTTCATTGAGGACATATCCAATTAAGTTAAGTCATATAAAAATGATTCTTGAAACAAATTCCATCTGCTAAGCATTGCACACTTGTGAAGATAAACAGCTTTGAGTTAGTCAGTATGAACTGTATTGACTAGGTCAACCACACGAGGCATAGTTGCATACTCATGCAGACTAGTAAACAGACATGTGGAATGTGGTCTTAAACTGAAAATGTAGTAACAATCTAAAAGCTGTTTACCAAAGAACAATGAAGAGTGATGGATATTGAAGAAAACAAATAGAATGGCAGTCTGAGTATGCACAGAAGTGATGATCATTCAAGTTACACCTGAAACATTTAAGTTAAACTCTTTCTCATCCATGCTGTTGTTGCAGGAGCAGGAGCGAGCGTGAGAAGGCAGCTGGCTGGGTGCGTAGCAGTACTAAGGGCCGCCCAGCGCACAGACCACCACCACCACCACAACCTCGGAGACCTAGTCTGCAGGATTCAGGTGTCAAGATACCTCAGGAGCTCTCCACACATAAACTGGCTAAAGTCCTTGAAGAGGTAAATGACTCACTTAATATGAGCTACACGTAGCATTGAAATATACTAAATTTTTTACTTGCCCCATCTGGCCCCATCTGGTCTTTGATGTCAATCATAATTGAAGGCATGATTTTTAGTGGGTTAATTTGTTAAACGATTTTAATGAAATAGGTTACCTTGAAAAAAATGAATTGGGTTGATTAAAACAGGGGTTGTAGTTTCAAAGTTGACTGGACCCATAACTAATAGAATGCTCTTCTGCCATGAACATGGGTCCCGTCCAACTTCGATATCTTGATACTAGGAAGGAATCATCTCAATATGATGAAATTATTGAAATAAAATCAAACCCAGACCCCAATGATGACAGCTGAACAATCCTACCATGCTTACGGTCAATTATCATTAACGCATCTATCCTTTGCCTTGAAATAGTTTGAAACATGCATATTGATGCTGACTCTATTCTTAACTGTGTCATTATGCAGGCAGAGAAGCAGCTGAAAGCTGGAGCGCTGACCCATGAACAGCACCAAGAACTTCTTCGAGACTTGAACCATGTGTACAACCTCCAGCGGCAGAGACGGATTGAAGAGAAGTTTGCACGGCCACCTCCCCCCCATCCCAGCTATGGACAGAATGATTGGCCTCCGTTTGATGGCAGGGATCCCAGAGAACACAGGGACACCAGGGATCCGAGAAATCCTCACATGATGAGGGACCCGTACGATCCCAGAGACCCCCGGGATCCTAGACAGAGAGACCCCCGAGCCTTCCGCGACCAGCATGGACCCTGGGATCCAAGAGACCCCAGAGCACCATATGACAACAGAGAGCCACCGTTTCCCCAGGACGTGGCTGACATGAGAGATCCAAGGGGTGCAGGAGCTCATGGGGACAGCAGAGAACAGAGACAGCGGTCTCTCCTGGAAGATCCGAGAATGAGGAAGTTCCCTCCACGCCATGAATTAACAAAGGGGGAAGGGCTCCCTGAGAGAGACTTAAGAATGAGACCAGATCCCAGGATGAAGGATGAACCACTTATTGGTGGGAAACCAATGCCTGATGGTAGACTGATGGAGCCACCTCCTACAGACATGGACGTAGATGAAAGAAAACCTCTATATAGAAAATTTGGTGGACCTGTTGACGAAAACCAACTCTTCCCTCCGAAAGATACTGATGAGAGGGATTTGCAACAGTTTGCAAAACATGGAGACATGGACTTGCGCAAGAAGCCATCTGCTGCTGGCCAAATGGACGTTGATTATCGAGTGCTTCCAGGTGCCTTCCAGGGTGATACACAAACCGCTGTGCAAGGTCCATGTGATACCGATGATAGACAACTGCTGAAAACAGACAAAAAGCCAGGGAACATTCCAGAAAAAGACAAGGCTTCTAAAGATTCAGTTGACTCAACAGATAAAAAAGAAGATGGAGATGCAAGCAGAATTGAAGAAATCCAAATTGACAGTAATAAAAATGCAAAGGCAACCTCAAAAGCAAAGAGAGGAGCTAAGGCTGAGTGGGATGCTTCATCTGGTAAAACCAAATCAGAACAAGACATCGATATGCGACCAAAGGCAGATATCAAAGCAGAAGAGAAAGATCGAGCCATTTCCACAGAAAGGAGGAGCTCTGTTGAAGCCAAACAGAATGCACTAGAAAAAGAAAAACAAAGTGCTAGTGACAAAGATGAGCGGCAAAGGAAAGAGGGAATTCCAGATGTCAAAGAAGAGGAGAAGATGGATGAAAAAGCTGAAGAATCAGTTGATGATATTAATCTACCCACTGATGATATTGATCTTCGCCAACGAAAGCCAGGTGTGGGTCTACTCCCTGAGCCTACATTGGCTCAACAGTATGAAAGTGTTTCTCCAAAGCCGTTATTAGATGTGCCTTTTGATGGACCGGAGGGCAAAATGAAGGATGATGATTTCAGGCGTGAGGCCATTCTTGGACCAGCCCCACCCCACTTTAGGTATCGAGGCCCTCATGGCAAGTGGCAGAAGTGGAAGGAGGAACATCCAGAGGAGGTTAGTGCTCCACACATGGATGAGGAGATGGGTGAAATAGATCCACGGGACGTCAGGCATCCACATCATCGAATGGGCCGTGGTATGCCCATGATGGATCCACGGCACAGAGAGTTCAGAGACATGCCCTTGAGAGGGCCACCACACTTTGAAGAAAGGGGTATGCCTCCCATGAGGGAAGGGTTCCATCCTGAAATGGGTGGCATGCCCAGAGAGGGCCCTCATGGATTCAGACCTTCAGACCCCAGAGAAGATGATGGGCCTCCTCGGCTAGAACGACAGGATGCCGGACCAGATGTGGAACCTAGGAATGGTCCAGCGCGTGTGAGAAGGAACCCTGAGCATCCCCCTGACATTGCTCCTGCAGATACCCCACAGTCCCCTGAGCCAGAAGACCGATTCCCACCAATGTATGTTGTCCGTCCTAAAGATGTGATACCAAGGGATCTGCCAAACCAAAGACCACCTCATGAGCATGGGTGAGATTTTGTTTCTGTATAGCAATTACAGATTAAATATACATCCAATATCCTTGAGCAAAATGAAAACAAAACCTGATACTCAAACCAAAATGTAAATCATTTAATAATGTCCTAGATCCTATGACAAAATTTGTGATATGTGTCAAGATTAAGTGATGTGTCCGTTTGTCGTTCAATTATTACACATTTCAAACAACAATACATCATTATGTATGTCATGTATAGTCAAAAGAATGGAATGTCTTTTCTGTTTATCAGAACTAATGGATATTGTTAACTTACACTGTGCTTTATGTTTTGTGTGTCCATTGATGTAGGGAACCACATCCACCTATGCATCGTGAGAGGCCACCTTTTAGAGGACCACATCCCGAGGGATTCCCTCATCAAGATGGACCACGTTTCAGTCTTCCTGGCCCAGATGGAATGCCTCCTAGAGGTGGTCCATCTTTTAGAGTACCTGGAGAAGGACCACAATTCCGAGGGCCTCATCCTGAGGATGATCACCCAGGTGATGGCCCGCCCTTTAGAAGACCAGGACCAGAAGGCATGTTTCCTGGAGATGGACCAGAATTCAGAGGACCCCACCATGAGGGTATGCATCCAGGTGATGGACCCCCATTTCAAGGACCTCGACCAGAGGGTATGCATCCAGATGGACCCCAATTTCAAGGACCTCGACCAGAGGGTATGCATCCAGGAGATGGACCCCAATTCCGTGGGCCAGGACCTGAAGGCTTGCCTCATAGAGATGGTTCACCATTCAAAGGACCTGGGCCAGAAGGAGAACGTCCACCTTTCAGAGGACATGGTGATGAAAGCATCCCACCTGGAGGCCCAGACGGCCCGCAAGGTGGTCCGAACATGCCAGAGGGTGGGCCTGAAAGAATGGGACCAGAGGGACGAATGATGGGACCAAGAGGTCCTATGATGCCAGGTCCTATGGGACCTGGTGGCCCAAGATTTGTAAATGGACCTCAAGGTCCGGGGATGATGAGAATGCAAAGACCAACTGGTCCCCAAGGACCTAATCAAGGACCTAGAAATCAGTTTGGTATGCGTCCAAATAGTCCACCAGTTTCTTCTGCTATGCCGAGAAATGGACCCGCAACCAATCTTCCAGCTCAGATTTTGCCAAACTTGGGTAATCTCCAGCAAATTGTCCAGAATGTTAGCCAGCAAGTGCTGAATAATTTGAGACAGCAGATGGGTTCCGCAAATCCTCTCCAGCAGCAAAGATTCGGACAACAAGTGCCTGCTCAGAATCTCATTCGTAATGCTCTGCAGAACTTGGGTATCCAGGGCAATGTATCGAGCAATGTCATGCAGGCTGCACAGAATAACCTCCTTCAGCAAATGCAATCTTTGCCAAACATGAATATGTTGAGGATGATGAGACCACATATGGGGAACCTTCAAGCACAGCCTGGTCCTAACTCACAGATGCGACCTACCTTCCCACAAGGCGGAATGCCTCCAAACAGTATGCAGCAAGGCGGAATGCCTCTGAACAATATGCAGCAAAGTGGAATTCCCCCTAACAATATGCAGCAACAAGGAGGGATGCCTCCGAACAGTATGTCATCGCAGGGACCAGGAATGATCCAGGCAGGCCAGCAAGGTCCAGGAATGATGCATCAAGGTCCTCAAGGACCTGGTGGTATGATGCCTCAAGGTCCACAGGGACACGGTATGATGCCTGGACCAGGAATGATGCACACAGGTCCACAGGGACCTGGTATGATGCCCACAGGACCTGCAGGACCCATGGGTATGCAGCAAGGTGGCCCCGGTCCAGGAAGCGGGGCACCAGGACCATTCCTAGGAGGTCCGGCAAGCATGGGAATGCCAAGAGGACCAGAACCATCAGGTGGGCTTTTATGCAAGCAATATTATGAGACTGTGGGATAACCATCTGTCTCAGAGTGTAACAGCATTTGTAAAAGTAGATGTTTCAATCACAGTGCCATTAACTGGCAAATATTTATGTGTAACATAAAGAACAGACTTTGAAAGATGTTTAAGAAATCAATTGTAAATTGGAATAAAAACAAGGGATGCCTGTCTTATGTACCTGATGTAATTAAAGCAAGAAAAAAAATTAACAAAATTTGATTTCCCACCATCAGTACTATGCTTTAGTTAATGTACTTAATAACCACAAAGGAAGGAAATACAGACACAAATTGCATTGAGGATTGCTTCTTGTATAGAAAGATTATCATTGTTTACTCATCTGAATCCTTGCAGGACCATCGGGTGGAAGCGCCCCATCAACGCCCTTCAACATCAACTCTCTCTTCTCCAAGCTGGTATCATCCGGCATCATCAAAGGCACTGGGCAGCCCGGGTCACCCCACCCTGAGCAGACCTCCACCCCACCCCCAGGGGGAGACCAGGCCAAAGATGGAGAGGGGAATGCGGAGAGGGATGAGGAATCGCAGGAGATGGAGGATGATGGCATCTATGACATTCCACCAATAGCGCTCGTTGTTGACGAGCTCAAGGCGTAAGTTGTACAACTCTTTTTGTAGTAGAGTCTATATGGCAAACAACCCAATTCTGATAATTCACAATTGGGACACAAGAAGGTGATGCTCACCTAACACAGTGCAGAATTTATATTTTGACTTAAATTTATGGTTTAAATATGGTTGAAAAATGATATCAATATCAAACATAAATCATAAGAACATTCTTTTAAATACAATTGGTTAAAGAAAAGAAAACTTAGCTTAAATTGATTGTGTCAATTAATGATTGAGCAAATCTATGAGAGGTCAATTGAATTGGGAACATTTCCACTTATGATTTAACTCCATTTATTACCCTGGACTATATAGAGAAAAAGATGGGAGAGACGTTTTTATCGCTTATGGATACCAGGTATATATTGCCTCTGTAGCAAAGTTGATGTGATAAATCCTTTCACTACCAGGCCTTCAACAACTCATTGGCTCACTACACATCTTAAATTATGATTCTTAATGCCAATGTTAATGAGAGACTTAACCATTTGTGTGCCAGGCAAAATGCTGCAACAGTATATGGGAATAGTGTGTGGCACTCGTAAAAGTAATAATGTGTGGCACACAAATGATCAATGCTCAATTTTTTTTTTTTCTGTGGATGACAGGAGACAGCCCGGACTAATCAAGCGCATGTATAGCGGCATGCAGTGCACATCTTGCGGGCAGCGCTTCGTGATTGCCCAGATGGACCGGTACCGCAAGCATCTGGACTGGCACTTCAGGCAGAATCGGCGCAAGCAGGACGGCATCAAGGCCAAGACCTCCAGGAAGTGGTTCTACGAGGTGGACGAATGGCTGGAGTATGAGGAGATCAACGACGGCGAGGATGGTGAGTCACATGACTTGGCACTTGAGTCTTAAAGGGAGCGTCAAGCAATGTGAACATGGGAGAAGTTTAGCACTTGCCATAATTATCCATGCTGTATTATCAACTTGTAAATGCTCAGGTGTTCCACTGCTGAACTGGAGGGAAAAGCTTTGTCAATGGTGCAGTAGATCTGCAATTTTCCATACCGCACATTGGGGGAAGTCATTCCATCATGCACCGCGCAGCGACATCCAAATTATTTTTGCAGTCCTATCTCGTACCTTAGAAAACTAGACCAGAAGTCAACAAGACTGCAAACAAAATTCATTTTGGCTCTGAGGAGAATTTTGGGGACAATTTTCCTATATGTGGTTTGGATGATTGCACTTTTTTTTTTGCCTTTGACAGAGTTTCCCCCTTCAAGCAGCAGCAGGGGCAAAACCGCTTTATTGTGTGAATGTGTGGACATTTCTTTTTGCAGCCTGTTAAGACACAGACTTTTATCAACCATTTGACTGAAGAGCTTCATAGTAAAAGAGTTTCAGTGATTTGGGATAGATTTATTTTTGGTTAGGACTGTTGTGATTGGAAAACTAAAGCAAAACAGACAATGAATCCTTTGTTTTGACTTGTATACTGCATGATAATATAAGGGGGCAATTTCAGCAAGTGTAAGTCATCTCTTTTGCTGCACTGCAAAGTCTGCAACAAAACTTAAATTAAAAAGTATTTTGATTGGAAAGGTGGAATTGAAATTTAATTTGTCAAGTAATCAGCTCGATCGCTCTGTTTGACTTTGTGTTCTTGCACATGACAGCTCGCAGCAGCTTCTTTGATGAACAGGCTCAGGAGTTTGCTGAGAGAGCACGAGGAGACTGCAGTGTTCCAGTCACCACTGACTCCACTGACGAGGTTAGTGACTTCTTCCTTACTTAAATCAGAAGATTTTGTGTATTGTATTGGGCAAATAGATTGTCAATCTACAAAATCCCTAGAGAGTTGATGTCATAATGTTGTTCAGTGAAATTCAAAATGTTGGCAATTTGTTAATACTTTTGCAGTATGGAGTCTGGCAGAGGAGTTAAGTCAATATTTCTTCATAAAACTGTCAGTGTATTAAAGTGATCAAAGAATGAAGAATATGTTGTTTGTTCTTATATCACTCTGCTATGCATGTTTGATCTGCTTGATTTTGCAGTACTGCAAGATTTGCCGCGAGTCCTTTGAGCAGTTCTTTGATGAGGAGACAGAGGAGTGGCATCTCAGGGATGCTATTAGAGTGGAGGGCAAGGTGAGCATCAGTGCTACAGCACATCTTTGTCATATTTCCATGTAGTGTTGTGGTCGAGTCCTCAAGTTTCCAGGCCAAAACCGCAATGAAGCATTACTCTATACATTGTGACTCAATGTCGAATCAGAGTCACAAGGCTATTCAGATCTGTCACAAGTCCCGCCTTGATTATAATACAGTGATTGTTTTTGACAAAGAAAATGAAAGGTACATATACTGGTAGTGTAAATTTGTGTGAAAGAGAACATATCCTGTCCTATTGGCAAGTTTACATGTCAGAAAAAGCCAACAGTTGATTTATTAAACTTTTGTTCAAAGTAATGTGAAGAAGTGATAAGGTATGATACCCATCATCACATAAGAATGGCTCTGCAGTGATCACAAGGTCCCGTACTATTATGTAAAAAATGGCTGACACACCATGAGGGTATTTCATTTAAATAAGATTTAAATGATAATAAGATGTTATGATAATAAACTAGTTATAAATTTCAAAATCATACAGTATGTATCCATGACTGTAATTGAGTGCATTTGTTTTTATTTCAGACTTTTCATCCATCATGTTACGATGATGCCAAAGATGTAAGTATGAAGGCTTTTTGTTGGCTTTATTAATCATTTAGGAAATATAATTAAGGTTAAATCATGACAAGCAGAGTATGCCTGGAATGGAATCTTTATTTTGTGTACATTTGTATATGTATACTTGTATCCCATGCAGTAGATGAATTTAATGCAACAATGCTAGTTATCCTTTTTCTAATTCCAATGATAGTTGGCGAAAGGGCATTTTTCTCTGTTGGCGAAAGGGCATTTTTCTCTGTCAAAGGCAAAACATGTTTTGAATTAAGAGGTTCATGCTGACATGGCCGTAGGTCATGTGCACTTTATCTATAAATGTAAGTTTTCCAATAGCTTGTGAGGATCAAAATGTGAATTTTAATTCTGCAAAATACATATCCATGGAAGGTTTATAAGATGGTTGCTTATTTACAAATTACATGATGCATTTTTGGTGATTCTTAAGGTGTTTTTTCTTATACGTGTTTGTTTTGTCTTTTATACAGACTTCAGGCTTCTTGGATGCCTCTACGGATGACCTACACAGCCCACCATTTGTGCGGACACGGAACATTTCTTTCAGCGGTGTACCTGTCATTCCAGGCGCCAACCCGATTACGTCACAACCACCGCTCGTTGCGCCAGGCAAGATCAGCTGGGGTGACGTCAAAGTCGCCAAGGAAGAGGCAGCGTCCACCAGTGAGGCTGGTATCAAAGCAGATCCAGACAAGGGTCTGGTCACTCCTAAGACTGAGACCGTCACTGTGAAGATGGAACCTGATGAGCCAATGGAGACTGCTCCTTCAGAAGCAGCTGGTCAGCCTCAAATCAAGACAGAGCCACAGGGGGATGTCCCAAGTGTTACCATCAACACATCCTCCCCCGTTCCTTTCCTGGAGGAAGTATCCCCTCAGAAGCCAGAGCCAATGGACACCGCCCCAGCCGCAGATGCCCCCAGTGAAGACACAAGTATGAATCAAGAAGATGTACAGACAGAGTCTGGAATTCTCGCAAGCAGTGAATCTGTGCCACCAACCACAAAAGAGGGGGAAGTCCCAAGCAGCAATGAGGAATTGACATTGCCAACAGCTGAAAGCGACATCTCACCTTCTGACAAATCAGGCATTCATGCATCAAGTCAAGGAACAATACCTGGTACTGACCCCGCTGTACCGTCAGACACCGCTATGGCAGAAGTCTCTGCCATACAGTCACTGGTACCACCGGTCGCTGCTATCCCATCACTTGTACCGCCAGTGGCTGCTGCACAAACACCTGCACCACCAGAAGGCTCTGCTGTCACCATTAAGCAACCCCTGATGGATGCTGTGGCCTCCATGCGAGACTCCAGCCAGTCCTCTGAGCCGCCCGTCCTGGAGGCCATGAGCCCTCTCCCGACGACCGGCCAGGAAACCGAGCCACCAGCAGACGCCCAGCCCGCATCTCGCAGCATCTTCGATAAGCTAACGCCACCACCAGTTCTCACCAGCGCCGAAGGTGAAGGCACAGAGCCGCAACCTGCTACTGACACCACGGCTCAAGCCACAGCCCCAGCTACAGTGGATGAGAAGTCCAATGGTTCAAACACGGAGGAGCCAACCCCTTCAGGTGATGCAGCCACAGAAAATTGAATCACATTAGGATGTTGAACGCTTGGCGTGTACATCAACTGTTACTCCCCAAAGAAGATGATAATTAAAGCTTGGATTGAGTGTAATTGATTCATTCTGGCATATCCGACTAAAGTCTAAAAGCATTGGTATCTTAAGATATTTTCATGTTAAAAAGATCAATCATGAGAGAAGTTACAGTTGTGTTGATTTAAAAATTTTGTTGTTAGTTGCGAAAGAATTTCATCATAGCTAGAATTATCTTTAAGCAGTTATGTAGTGTATGAAAGCTAGTCCAGACAGAAGAGATTGATTCTTTGTTAATGTTTGTCATTTAAGACCTTGAATTGATATTTTGCTTGGAATTGATTCAGAATAATTGAGCAAATATGGCTATATTTATAACAGGCAGCGTTATATTTATGATGTGATTGTTCAAATAAAAGGAAATCTTTAAAATAGTGCATTCATACTTCTGGTGATTTTTTTAAAAGAATGCATTAATGCCTGCCATTTTTTTGTATGTGCATTAATATATTTTTTACAAGTTTGTTAATCCTATTTTCTTTTTAATTCATCCATATAATGGTTCATGCTCAGAATGTGATTTAAATTTGAATACAGCTGTGCCTGTGCTTGTGCAGGCTCTTACTGGTCTCTCCTATATGATGTATTTTGTTCTGAATTTAAGCATAACATTTCATGTGTGAATATGTAATATGTCAACTACAGCAGGATTTGATTTATAAAGTTACTATTTTGATTTTGAAGTCGTGTGAGAAGAGGAAGAAGTGTATTTTGTGCTATTCCAGAGAGCAGTATTTGATCCTAGACATATTTACTAGAAAGTGGCGTATATGTATATGAAAAATGTGACTGTCCAGTACATATATATTTATTTTGGCACGATTCAAAGAAGATGTTTGAACGGGTTCTTGCTACTCAGAAACAGATGAAATAGTGTATTGCACTGCCACTAGAAGTATGTCAGTTAAAGGTACATTTTGTTTCTTGATTAGCATGGTTACGTAGTTTGTTTTGTATTCGCTTAGTATTTCATTGTAGCAGCACATTCCACAGATTTTTGACATATTTGAAGTCACCGATTTTTACTAGCCAAAGTTCAAGATGCATTTATTATAATTGGTGATTTATTTATGATTATGCATATACTGGTATTTGATTGTTATAACAGGAACGAAATGAAAAAATTGGACAAACATGACTGCTGCAATAGGACTTTATGCATAGCCATTGATTACCCTTGTATATGGATTTGTTACGTTAACATTTTTTGTTTCACTTTCAGAACCATTATCTGTACATTTCGTCTTCCCATTTATCCTAGAATCCTGAACTTATCAGATAGAATAGAATGTAAATGATGTAGGAGTGTATCTTTATTTATACATGTATCATGTTTGGTGATTATACTGTCATTAAATGTCAGAATTGCTTGAAAATATTTCATTTTAAGTATAAAAAAGAAGTCTGGTTTTTATTAAAGATATATGTTTTGTACTCTTTTATTCTTTAATAAAAATATGGAATTCAACACCTCATTTGTTAGTTTTTGTTCATGGTTGTAGTCATCATACAGAAGGTAGAGAAGTCTAGTGTTTCCAGGATTAGGCACTTATGCTAAAATGTGTAAACAAAATTTGTTAAGTGTCTTTTCCACTCTCGTGCTCTTTCTCTGTGAAGTTCTAATTCTGAAGTATTTTTAGTTGCACATAGAGCATTTAAACCTTCACATTTTCATTTCATATATGACTTGTATACACGGATAAGGAGCGGTGCTTTGGTTCCTTTGTATTCTTCTAAAAAAGTCACAATTATGCCTCATATGTGAGAGCATGGATTATTTCCAGTGCTTGATATTATGGCTATACAAGACTGAAGAAGAATGAAAAAAAATATAAATCTTAGAACTAGTGATTGTGCTGTATTTGTTAAATACTGTATGCCTGAACAAGTTTATCTCACCATTGATTTCTTGGTTTTTGTCATGTTTCATCCTTTGTAAATAATGATTTATTCTTCATGATCCAGATTAGTTTTGAGTGTAAATATTACACAATTAAAAAAAGAATATAAATAAATGATTGCATTATTTGCATAATTTGTCATTCTTACTGTGTTGAGAAGGAAGTGTGTGTGTGTGTGTGTGTGTGTGTGTGTGTGTGTGTGTGTGTGTGTGTGTGTGTGTGTGTGTGTGTGTGTGTGTGTGTGTGTGTGTGTGTGTGTGTGTGTGTGTGTGTGTGTGTGTGTGTGTGTGTGTAAGTATGAAAGAAGGATGGGGAGAGAAAGAAGGGATAGAGAGAATGTAAGTTGAAAAGGGAGAAAGAGTTGAAGGAAGACCAAACATAAAGATGGGAAATGTGAGAGAGAAAAAGAAAAAGAAAGAAAGAAAGGTAAGAAGGATATGAAGAAAAACACCACAAGTCCAGGGAAAGATTGAGAGACAAAACTGATTTAATAATTTCTACATACATGTATAAACCATAAATATTGGAACAGGAATCATGAGGTTGCACAATTCTGTAGGAAGGTCCTACAATCTTTCAGTATGAGGTCACGTTCATCAAATACAGAGTATTGAATGAATTATGCTTCTTATCTTCTGGCCAAATGAAAACTGAATGCAGTTGCTCACTACATTCATAATGCATATGGACACAAAGCACAATGTAACAAAATAAAACAATGGGAGGTCTGCTATGTCCATGAACTTGACCTATGCCTGTGACACGGGGATACATGTAAAGTTCATGCCCATTATGAGACTTATGATTGTACGCATTGTTACATATCTATCTCTTTTAGCGACAAGTGTCCCTGTTTGTCATTAAATTGGGGATGTCAGATGGATCCTGCTGGATGTCTCGAGCAATCACATCAATGTAGTTAAAAGGACGACGACCCCTTTTTTGGCAAGGTAACTTCCAACATGTGACATCTGAGACTACTTGATTGACAGCACGATAACAGTGACCAGCAAATCGTGCACGGCGTTGGGCAACAGAAGATGAAATTGGGGGGATAACTCCATATATCTGTGCTTTGGTCTTATGCTCACACCAGGATATGTTTTGAACTCGCATGAGAAGCTTGGTGTAGGTGCCATCCAGTCTATCCTGTAGTTCTTTCTTCATGGTGCAGGTCTCAGAGCCATATAAGAGAATACTATCTACACAGGTCAAAATTCTGTCTTCTTGTTAAATAAGAGGTACCCATAATGTAAATACATGTATTGGGCAAAGCTGATTATTATACTTGCTGCTCTTACATACACTCTCAAACAAAGCTACACTGTAGCCATAGTATCACATAATCACAAATGTATACATAACATGAATTTTATCATTCTCATGTACAGTTAAACATTGTAAAAGTCTGATTAGTTCTTCTTGTGACAAGATAATCTTGCTCACCCCAGACATTGGGCCGTATGCATAAAAAATACCAATAGCTGGTGCTGAACTTTTGCTTGAATTTGGACGAATAAAAGCTATGCAGATTCAAGCAAAAGGCTAGCACAAGTAACTGCTTCTTCTTATACAGACTGCCCAATGTCTTGATGTTCTCTTGTATTTTCACAGAGCACATATGCTATCGATTAGAAGAAGGTTGTACATTGGTGTGTTTTTCCCAAAATCCAGCTGTCTCTTTCAGGCCGATGCTCTTGAAAGTTAGTTATGATGTTGCAAAAATAGACTTCTTATTCAATGTCAAGTACATGTATTCAAATCATGTAGCATTAAAACATTAAGAGCACATTTCTAACTAATAGTAAAAACATTTCAGGTACCAGTCAAAGGATGCAAAATGCCTATTTTTGTCCAAATTGTATATTTATATCAGCACCTTTGTGTGGGATATGCGAGGAGAGGTCATGCTTGTGACACTGGAAGCCTTCAGTTTAACCCTGTCAGTGCCACTGTTGCATGTTTGTACAGGTAATACACAGTACTTAAACACAGATCCGATAGAGAAGCATGTCATCCAGCATTGAGAGATTTAATGAGAGGTAGAATGCATCTGGGCCTAAGTGGAGTTCCTCCATGTGTGAAGGAATTGAATTGCCACGTGAATGGATGCTGCATATCGCACACATGGCTTGCAGAATCCACAAGACCTATCCACATCCTTGCCAAGTAGGAGATGTACACTGCAGTCATCAGTACACTTGGCATGACATTCCTGAACAACCTCATAATTGTAACAATCATTCACAAAAAACACATTTACCAAAAGGATACATGTTGATAAACTGTTTGTCTGCAAATGTGACATATCAGCTGCTCTCTCACGATCGTGAAGGTAGCAAAATGCGATACTTATCATTATGGTTCTTCTGAACAACCTCATGATTGTAATGATCATTCACAAAAACATATCTACCAAAGGCATGCACATTGATAAAGTGTTTGTCTGCAAATGTGACACATCAGCTGCTCTGTCTTACAATCGTCATGGTAGCTGAATGCTACACTTGTGGTGTATAGAATGCCCCATTATCGTTATGGTACTGCCGAACAACCTCACGATTGTATTCACAAAAACACATCTACACAACACATGCATGTTGATAAAATGTAAGTCTGCAAATTTCAAAAATTAGCTGATGTCCTGCGTTGTCCAAAATACAAGAGAAAGAATTTGATCGGTCCGTACTGCTCTGGGACTAGCTGAATCGTTGCACCTGGTCACCGAATTTGAGCAAGGAGGTGACGGCACATCTTCAGGCGTAGGCAGAATCCTGGCAAAATTCTGTCATCTTTGGTGGCCTTGAAGGTGGCTGAATGCGAAACTGGATGGTGTATGTAGCTTCTGCTATCGTCATGAAGTGGCGTCACGAGATCGAATCTGTCTGGAGCCCCCTTTCCTCTTCTTGAAAGCCACGTTCCCACCCTTGTCCCTGGGGCCAGTGCTGATGCTGCCAACGATCTTCTCCTTGATGACTAGCTTCTCTTTGGGCTCAAACTGGACTGCTTGGGGTACATAGGAGCTCATGTAGAGAGGGTTGGACTCGGGGAGCTGCAGGTCTGTAGTCCTGTCCACAGCAAACAACAATCCAAATTTTAAGCCCGACGTTAGAAAATGGACATCCTGGACAGTATAGTGCATTTTGGGGCTTTAGCCAGGATAGCGATATTGCAGGTCAAAAGAAAAATGGTAACAATTATTGTATCAGAACTCCCCTTCCAATAATATTTAACCAATGTCCTATTTTTCAAATGTAAATAAGGTTGGTTTTTCACTTATCCCAAAAAGTTTCAAAAAGTTACGGCTGTGAGATTTCATACATGTTATTGTTAGGGTATACTTCTGATCCATGCCGGGTTTCAGGACTTTGTAAAAGCACCACCCTGTCTTGCCGGCTAAAATATTTGTTACCACTATGAGCCATTCTGCCGTGATCATGTTCCTGTTATCCTGATATTTTAGATGATAAAAATTTATGTTTACTTCTATAGCCTGGAAATAATCAGTAAACATAGATAGAAATGGAGTCAGATTATGTGAATGGCGAGGGAATCAAACTTACTCTTCTGCTCCAGTGGAAACAGTAGACCATCCTCCATATGCATCATTTTTCCTCTTCGTTCCTCTGGACGTCTCATCTGTTTTTTCTTTCTTCGCTTCATCACCATCACTGTCACTTGAGTCTCCTTCCTTCTTGTTATCTTCCTCATCCTAATAAAATGAACAACACAAATACAAACACAAACACAAACACAATTGATAATCATTTACCAGGAAATTATAATTAAACTGCGACTATATTTAATAGCTGATTGATACATTAGGATATTAAGTTATTGAACACTGATTGAAATCAAGCCTGAAATATTTTCCATTCAGGGTTCAATTCCAACTCTTTACAATATCAATTTACGTGTCAACATTCTGAACAACATAATTTCTTTTTTGAAAGGAAATTTTAAGCATACACCCAGTGGTAGTAAGGATAGCATACTCCATCCTATAAATGAATGAAAAACAAGTCAGAAAAAAAGCTTTGAAAAGGATTTCTGGGGAAATTTTAATTTTGTAAGGAAATTTTAGGCATACAACCAGTAGTAGTAAGGAGAGCATACTTCATCCTGTAAATAAATGAAAAAAATTATCATTTTAGAGTCATGTGTTATTTGTTAGTCATTAATCATTTGTTAGTTGTTGTCCGTTGGTGCTCTTACCTCTGATTCGGATGATTCACCTTTCTTGGCAGAACTTGTTAGAGGGGTAAAATTCTCTGGCTTCTCCCACTGTGTCACTGTAGTGAGAGGAAAAAATGCTTATTCACAACAGTCGACATGATTAGGAAAGTTATACTGACACTAGGTATGCTTGATAGGTGTCATTATCATTCTAGCATCACCCTTTTCATTGCATGCCCCATCTGCTCATCGTTATCATCACTATCATCAATGTCATAATTTTTGTTTAACATACTGGTAACCAACATCAAACAATTTGAACATCATATCAATATAACTACCACTACTTCTATCTTCTTCAAGTCTTCATTATCACCACCTCTTTGCTAATCATAATCAAAATCATACAATTTTAAAACCTTATCAATACCAGTACCACTAATTCTATTTTCTTCATGTCTTCAATACCACCACCACTACTAGTATTACCATCACCACTGTCATCATACATTTTTGAATTTTTAATTACCACAGGATAATCCAAGTCCATATGGCAGCAAAATAAAACTGCAGATACATAAACAGCTTTGCATAGTTGAAAGGGCTATTCAGCCAATGACTAGAAAATAACTAAGAGAATAAACTCAAATAAACCATTTTCTTACCTGCAGTCTTTGTATTCCAGTAGTAGGTGTGGCCCTCTGGACTGAGTGCCTCCACCCAGTCACTCTGGCCCTGAGAGGTGGAAGCAGTAGCAGAGGAAGACGAGGAGGAGGCAATGGCATCCGCTGAGGTCCCGGCTGGTGAAGGGTCGTACCGTGAACTGGGAAGCGATGATGTGGGAGTCTCTGTGAAAATAGATAAATGGACAGAAATGAAGCATGGATTGAAACTTGTAGACAATGTCAGGAAGGATTGTACTATGACTCGGGCAGCTAAGATGTTAGCTCCTCTGTGCAGAAAGAAGAATGGACGGCGATACAGGCAAACCCCGTTATAACGAGCACGGGTATAGCAAGAACCCTGTTATTACAAGGAAATTTCTGCTGTTAGACACTTTAGTGAATTGTCAGCTAGTGATTTCAATTTAGAATGCTGGCAAAGCCATTAAAAGATTACAGTACTAGCGGTTAATATGTTGTTGTTTGTGTAGTCCTATATATGCATGTTTTCTGTATGTAATGGTCATGTACTGGTAAAGCGAGCAATCGGCTATAGCGAGTAAAAAGCGTGGGTCCCGACCCCCTCATATTAATGGGTTTTCCTTGTATAGTATGAATTGAGACATGGACACAAAGTCATGAAAGATTGTACTGTAATCTGGGCAGTGATGATGTCAGCTCCTCGGTGAAGAAAGAAGAATGAACAAATACATGATATGAATTGATGGGCAATTACGGGCATTATTTGATATGAGTGATAAAAGTGAGAAGTAATATTCAAAGTCAGTCATATTCATTTCATTGGGATTCCCAGCATATGCACTAAAAAAAAAACCATGACTTGTCCTTCCTGGCTGGCTAGGCTTCATTTGTACACTCACCTTCCTCCTGTCTGATTCTGTTCTCCACTAGAGCCACTTTATACTCTGGTATCAGGTTGGGGTTTGCTGCAACATCTTTCTTGAAAGCACTCATGGCACCCTGTAATCAAGATAACAATCATGTTCAATATGGAAAAAAACAATAATCTTCTTGGTTTCGAGGTTTCCTGACTAGTTAACTCATTCATCCACAAAACAAGCATGCAATCTCTATCACTAGCTGTATCAAATCTAAACCCTGGCTTTCCCCCTTTTGTCTACTAAATTCTCCCACATCTCCATTACTAGTGTTGTGTTGTTGGTACTACAGGATTACTATAAAAAAAGTAATGTACTTTCTCCACTTTCTTTTTTCTGTTTTCTTTCACACTCTCTCCTTATCATTCAAAATGTCCAACATCCTTGAAATTCAGGCTCTTTTTTATATCAAACGTGAACCATAGCCAACCCAAATACATCAATAAATGAATCAATAAGAATGACTGACCTCCTCCATCTGCTTGAGGAAGCCACTGAGTTGCTGCTGAGTCTCATACTGCTTCTGGCCTTTCTTCCGTAGCTCCCCAATCTTCTTCTCTACGTTCTCCTTGTGCCGCTTCCCTCTCTCATGGAACTCCCTGCTCTGTTACCCAGATCAATCAATCATATCGAATCAAAATGAAATAAATTAACTTATATGACACAAATCATGTACACATAGCATAAACACATCAATATATATCATACAACAAAGAAATCAATATATTTTTTTAATTTTGTATTTAATGACAAACAATCTAGTCAACGTACCTGTTGAAAATTGTATCTTGTCAAATATGTTTACTATGAGGGCAATACGAGACTAGCACTTGTGCTATTTGTTTGTCCTTATCATTAACGCCTATACATGTACACGATTACATACAATAACATTGAAGACATAAGAACAGGCCAGATGCTTGTCAAAGATGAATGCACTGGGACATAAAAATCAAATCAGAGAAAAACATGAACAAATATAACAGATTTTATTTAATACACATCAATGTAAAGAAAAAAAAACTATAATTGATTTTAATACAAATAAATCTATGAAGGTATTTTTTGTTTTAATCACAATTTGCTTGTACACATACTAATACACTTGCAATCTTACAATCAATAATTCTAATTTACTTCACGTTATAAAATAACAACTCTTATATTAATTGTTACTTATTTCCTGAGTCTGTAATAGATCATGCTGCAGTCTGCTATTCTTCCTGTCTCCGGACCAACATGTTTAGACGCAGCACTTACCGATTTGTTGTCTGCAAACCAACACTGGCAAAAATCACAAAACTTCCTTGGATTTGACTTCCAGTAATCCGCCCTATAGTGATAGAGAAATAGACAAAATCCCTTTTTAAATGATATTAACAAAAGAACACCAAATCGCTGTGAGTAGTAAATACTTTGATTGTTTCATAACTAGATAGACCCTATAACTCATTTCCTTGCCAGCTCATTCTGAGAGGCTCTCTTGATTTTTCACACTATATGTTTCTGTCATACCCTTGATATCAGTTTGATATACATCGTATAGCCTTTACTTGTAAGGTTGAAACTCGATACGTGCCTTTACGGTTCTTGCATCGCAATGCATGATGGGATGGAATTCTTGTACGCGAGCGTTCAGCGATCGCTGCGATCATATTGTTTACAAAGCCCATGACGCTAGCCGCGTCGAGCGCGAAGTTCAATATTATTATATTCATGTTAAAAATTTGTTATGTGGATCGGTTCCGACGCGATTACTTTCAGTAAATTTGAATCATATTTTAACGATAAGATTTTGATTCGTATTATTGTACTTTTTATTTATTTATTTAATTTCACACATAACATCGCAACACACACATCTTTGTACATATGGGACTACAGCCTGAGTCTCGACGACGTCTCGAAGGTTCCTCTCTTTGCTTATCAGTTTCTCAACAAACCCTTTATAAATCATTATTTGGATACAATAATAAGAATCAAGAGTTCTCATCGTAAAAATACAATACAGATTTACTGAAAATTATCACGTCGGAACCGATCCACGTAACAAATCTGTAACATGAAAATGACATTGTAGTCAATGCCCGCAGCGATCACTTCACGCTCGCGTACTAGAATTCCGTCTCATAATGCCTTGCGATACAACAACCGTCAGGTACGTATTGACGGTCATGACCTTTATCACCGATAATAATAATGAAAACTCTAGACTCTCATAACTTTTTCTACACATCATTAATGTGTTTACACTTAAAAACAACAAATATTACCTCTTTTTTTGTGTGTTTTTAGAAATGCAGAATGCATAATAACATAGGATTTGTCTCAATGAAGCCACATTGTTACTGTGCAGCAGCAGCAACAGCACGCACTCCGTACGGTACACTGACCAACTGGCAGCCCGGAGCGTCGGGGGAGATTTGCGCTCCATGACCGGTAGAAGGCTGAGCAACAACAATATTTCAATGTAACAGAAACAAAGGTTTGTTTTCGTTGATCTCCATGTAAATAAAAATCTACACAATGTTAACGTCCCTGTCCAATACACACGTGCTACATAATGTAAAACAATGTTTGGATCTACTTACATCTTCTCCTATATCGTCAATCTAATTTAGCGGTCAGGCGAGTCAGCTCCTTTTTCGTTAGTTGAAATCGATACCGTAAACGGAGGAGCAGAGTTGGTCACCTGACATGAATCGACATCGCCTTTCTGGATGTATGCATCAGTGAGAATGGAGGAATTTCCAAGATCCGTTCAAATTATTTTCCAGTTGATTATCCATGGGATTGTGTGCAAAATACTATAAGGGCAACTGAAAGCTCGTTGTTAGCTGTAAATAACACTATTTGAAAAATATGTTGGGCCTGAAAGAAAATAGCTACGAAAAAGTATATAAAGCCTAGGCCTAGATGTTGTTTCCCCCCCCCCCCCCAAAAAAAAAAAAAAAAAAAAAAAAAAAAAAATTTAATCTTACATCATTGTTAACTTGAAGTGTTGCATTTAATCAAGTTGATCTATACTGATGTATGTGTAGTCAATGCATTAAATGGATAGCAATAGCACATGACAGACATCTTTGGCAATCAACTTGCATGGGGAGCCAGGCGCCTTCGCCCTGCAGTGGGCCGATCTTGGCTGATGATCAGTGATGATGATGATGATGATGATGATGATGATGATGATGATGATGATGATGATGATGATGATGATATGTAAATTCAATTTTGTTAGATTTTTGTCAAGAGCTTAGGAGCGGGGGAGGGGGGGGGGGGGGGGGCTCCTTGCGCCGTGATCATGTATGTAGCCCTATACAGCTAAATGTTAACAGGTTATTAAACACTTTTTTTTTCTTAAGATCCAAAATGTCTGAGCAAGTTGTGTGGGCCAGGTACTACAACAATTTGATGGTCCGAGTAAGAACTTTTTGTTTTTCGAGACAATTGGACAAAAAAGTTCTATCAGGCATCAAGTATATTTTGTCTGATACAATTATAAATTGGCGACAAATAGTCAATAACTTGTGATACAGCACAACATAATTCACATTTCATCTTTCATGAAAGAACATAACTCCGTAATGCTGAGTATTAATTACGATTCAAAGACAATGTGCTTATTGCTCGGAGCCATCCTGCCACTTCAAATGTTAAATGTTATACCGAATGTTATTTTTCTTGAAGAGCGACATGATTGTGGTAACAGGTGCACATGGGTAGAACGCCATCACAGAGGTACCAACTAGATTGAACATTCGCCTTTTAATAGCTAGCACGGAAAAGGCACTGTAACTCGTGAGAGGGATTATTGCGCATCGAATCGAATTCATTCAATCAGCTAGCAAACAACAATCTGACAGTAGAGCACTCGTATTGGTAGACCTCAACTAAAGTCTTGTTTTGCGTAATTGTTCCGATATTGTCATTTATCGTCAACACATTCTATCTCCGGATAACTAAACATGGAACCAGGGAGTGACCAAGCTAACGGCAAAAGTGTTGCAGTCGACCCAAATGATAAAAATCGTCGCATCTTCAAGATCATCGTCATCGGAGATTCGAACGTGGGGAAGACGTGCCTAACGTACCGATTCTGCGGCGGCCAGTTCCCCGAGAAGACAGAGGCAACGATTGGGGTGGATTTTCGCGAGAAGAATGTGACGATAGAAGGTGAAACCATCAAGGTAAGTGCTATTGTAGTGGACCTTGAGCTCAACCACCGAAAAAAATTATCTGTGAGCGTGATGTATTAATTTGAAATGGATGAAATATCTTGCAACAAAAAAACAAAAAGCTCAATAGACTCTGGCTGGGTCTTGTGAGATGGATTGCATGTTTGCACCTGCCCAGTGTATGTATGTGGTGTGTTGCCATGCTCCTGGTTTTACAAAATGCTGTTGCCTCAGTTTGTTAGACACTACATTTGGATGATTTTGATAAATCAGTCATTGAAAAGTACATTCATTCGCATTTGAAATAAAATGTTTCTTTTTAGGAAAAACATTATGGAAATACATATATATATTTGGGAATTAAGTCCATAGCAATGTGATATAGTCCCATTCCAGGGTTGCCAGTTTTACAAAATTTTAGTTAACCAAACTTCTCTCTCTCTCTCTCTCTCTTTCTCTGTCTCTCTCCATTTATAGAATCCCATGCCTCCTCCTTTGCCTGTCTGTTTTTCCTCATTTAAGACTAGTAAGCAAATAATCAACGTTGGTGAAGGTTATAGGACGCACTATCACTTCTGAGGCGATCTGGATGTAGCTATCTTTCCGAAGCGTAGCTGAGGAAAGATAGCGTATACATTCAGATCACCGAGGAAGTGATAGTTCGTCTCATTGCCTGAAACCAAAAGTTGATTATTTGCTTCATATTCCACATCTGAAACCAACTATCTTTACCAAAAATGTCAATTTGACGTACAAAAGTAATATTTACTTCTCTACCTAGACCTGAGCTGCTACCATGGGGAACACGCGTATAGGACGCGTGTTAGGACGTGTTAGTAGGAGCTACTCTTAGTCAATTGATAGTGCGAGTATAATGCACTTTTATTTTGCTCGTGCTCAAAATATTGATCACATGTTAGGACTGTGAGGAGTGAAGAGATCAGCGAAACCAAAAAGTACTATCACCTGGAGTGTAACAAACTTTTCTTCTCAGGTGATCAGATGAGCAAAACTACCCTTTATCACGTTATCAACTCTTGACCAATCATATAGCAACATTCTTAATATGTGGAATATAAATGAAATTAACCTCAAGTGGGTCATTTCTATCGATTCACAAAAATTCTAAATACAATACGTATGTAAGCTCTTCAGCTTTGTGGAAGCTGTGCAATTACATATCATTCTTATTTATGTTTTATTGATATGAAATTCCTGTACACCCATCCTTTAACAGGAGGGAATAAAGACTTGTGTCTGCATTTGATGTATCAATTACATTCTGGCCAAGATGTGACCTTCAACTGGTCTATTCAGCAAATGACTGGCTTGAAATATAATTGTGACAACAATGTAAAATACCAGTGTGTATAGAACAATTACTGCATGAATGTATGAAATTCATTTTTTTATGGATTGCCGAATGGACTCTAAATATAGAGTTCTGGCAGACCATTAAAGTATCTTTTTTTTTACATCAAACTCTTATTGGTGTAAATAGGGATGTTTCTTGTCAACTGAGTGATAAAATGACAAAGTAAGACGTTGCTTGCTTTAACTTTCAAATTGCATTTTATAAAGGATCTGAGCCTGAGTGGCAGAGTGTGCCTTTTATGCCTTATCAGGATTGTATGTCACAAGTCAGTTTCACATTTCAGAAACTTGATGCTGTTATTGTGCTAATTGCAATATCCTTAAATATTTGGTTTAGTCTGAAAAAGGAGTACACCAGCTTAAAAAAAATAATACAGAAACATTTCTTTTTTTACATGAATACATGAATTGGTACTATAGCTTGTATGCATAGATACAAACTTTACTCTATACATACAGACGCAGCATCAGTTTTGTCTCCTTGCAATGTGCAGTCAACTATGATAATCCATAGTAATCATTAAGCCATAGTGTAGTCCTTAAGTCTGATATATTTACAATGAAATACACTAACGACTCTATGTCTAGACTGAACTAAAATCTATTCTATAAGGAACTGTTTGAATTTGTTAATGTCTACAAGAATCCCTGGAGTTTTAAAGAAGAACTTTGACTAACTGTAACAAATGAAAAGTCTTAACAATATGAGGAACATCCACACCAATACCATTTTGGTAGCCATATGTAAATTCATACCTTATTAAGTTTCTAGTCTACCAGAAGAAAGATTTGTCCAGGCATTTTTTTAATGTGCATGATAATATCTAATTTTGTTCAATATTTTCCCAAGCCATTTCTCTGCTATTTCTACCTGTATTCCATTCAACTTTAGGGGTTCCATTCCCCTTGAAGTCGAGTATGTTGACTAGCCTGATTCCTTAAAACCTGCCGTTATGTAGCCTGGCTACCAGGCTGTCAGACATTTCTGATCCCAATTAAAAAACTTAGTCTAATACTCTAAGACTAGTCACTGCATTATTCTCCTCTTTTCTCATACGAGGCGGAGTAGGAATTGAGAATGATTAGTGTACTGCAGCCAGACCTGTTTATTGAATATTGTAGTTTGGATTGAAAATACCTGACAGCCTGGAAGCCAGGCTAGCAGGGATGTAATGGGAAGTAATTGGCAGGTCTCTCTTGTACTGATTTGATATGGATCATAGCAGTTTTACTTGTACATGTTTGAAGTACATGCCTCTCACCAAGTATAGAGAGTGCAGGTACAAGGTATGATTTCCAGTACAGTACGGTTCTACATTGTAACTTGTATAGATTACATACAGCTGTGGCGGCTGCAGACTTCTCCAAACTGCTATTTAAAAAAAAAAATCTCCCTGCCGCTGCAAGTGCAGTATGTCTAACTGCGCAGCGCTCACATGATTTAAAGTACCGTAAAAGCTTGCTTGTTCTTGCTCTGCATAATGTGAGGCGGCTCTAGCTAGCTGGCAGGTCTCTCATATGTCTTGCCTTCTTCTCAGATTCCACGTCAACTACAAATGCAAACAGAAGTCTTGAAATTGACTCTAGGCAGTCGACGACAACGTGACTGTCAGATTCCTGGGAAGACGAGGCGCATTTGAATATGGATGGGAGCGGTTAGTGCATTTAGGCTGGCAGTTTGTGGCAGTAGGGCATGTTGGTGTAGGGCTCTGAATAAGTATTCATGCATCGTTCACACAAGGCATTCCATGTAATTTGACACCTGCACCTCTTGCTTGCACTCTGAGTCTCCCTGTCTCCCCTCCCCTCCCAATATCCCCAACTCTTCCACACAACGGCCACATCCCCCTCATGTTCTTTTTGCAAAGCAAACACAGTTTTGACTACATGTACACAGGATCCTGATACACATCTCCCCCTCCCTCTCTCTCTTTCTTTCTCACACACATTCAAACACACACACACACAAATGCAATGTACGTAGCTTCCTACACTAACTCCCTCTCTCTCTCTCTTTTTAACACACACACAACACACACACAAACACAAGCACATACAGTAGCTCCCTTCAATATGTCTCTCTCTTTCCCTCGCTGATTTTCGCTAATTGCAGGCATCTCTCTACCCCCTTTCTTGCATTTGCTCTTTCTTGCTGCACTTCCCTTCCTCTGTAGTTCTGTTTTGCTTCTGTCTCTATTTTGCTACATCTCCATTAGTTTATTTAATCACAGAGCTGAAGATTTATCAATGGTTCATTTCATGTCATATATCAGTTTCTGTGTTTCCCCCCTCCCGTAATCCTCTCAGTTGTGCGTTTGCTTGAAATTGCTTTCTATTTTTTACAATTCTCACAGAAGCTGTAGAGCATTCATTCTTGATTACTCTCATCAATTTAGGGCACTTACTGTGTACCAGCAAGAATCTTCAAACATCTAAATCATCAAAAGTTTAGTGTAGAAGGTAACTTTATGTGACAGCCACCATGCCTTGTATTAGTGTTGAACTGTCAGCGATGAGATGAATTATGAGCCGAGCTCCGTGCTGTGGCATGACAGCTCAAATTTACCATCTTGTGGCTGGGCTAAAAATATAATTTGAAATGCTGATAATGTCATGTCATGGTGCTCAGGACTATTTCGGTCTCATATACTATAAGTACAAAAGGAAATAATGTTCATTGGAGCGTAAAATATGAAATTCTAGAACTGCCATGATAACAGGTTATAATATTTCACAGGTACAGGCATTATTTAAACATGCATACATTTTGTACTAACTACACAATGTGCTGACAGTGGAAGCAGGGTACCTGTATTATTTGTGATAGAATGCAGTGTGCAAGCATTTTAGTGCACAGAATGTACTAGAATTCCTGCCTAATTGAACATGCTGTAGCATGTGATAGATATATATGCACATGTAGTCATGTACCTGCATTTTATTATTAGCTCATAATAGTGGATGCATTTTATTGAATGCCGCTAACCACTTTATGGGGATATAAACATATTAAATAAATTATACTAAATGCTAGCATAGCATAGCATCCTTTGGTCATGTCAACATTTCTAAAAGCTAGTGCCATTTGCAGACATAAAATATAGAGTTATAAACACAATTGTAAAAAAGGAAATATTGTTTAAGAACCTCCTTCAGAGTAGATATGGAGGGCTGCAGCAATTACATTTAATGGGTTGAAAATGGCCCTCATATTTTACAAGGATATGTAGGCGGGTTGCCTAAAGTATAGTTCAGTGCGTGTGCTGTTATTGCTGCTGTACATGACATTTGAACTGCATTGTAAGTTTCATATTTAACCATTTGATTTTGCTTGCAAAGTGACACAATTTCTTAAAAACATTTTAAGTCATCAAGAAAAGCTGGAAGGGGAAGATTCATTCAAATGTTGATCTTTATGAATATCCTTCAGAATTTCCATTCCATTGTCAAATATTAATTTGTTCACATTATTTGGTGAAAAAACATGCCTTCCCATTTTTGATTCCCATCATTTTTTGGCAGAAGCAGTAATATTTTATGAGATGTATGTGTCGGGGAAAAATTATGCATGCATGTAGTTTTCAAGCCTTATGCCTTGAAATGGACACCCTGAAGTATTTAATGTACATAGCACCTCAAGAGGTTGTAGTGAAATTCATGGGCACACAGTGACTTTGATTGTACTATTTGTATGAGTGGAATGACGTCAGAATATATCGAAAAATAGAACGGGGTATGACGTCAAGCAATGTTCGTTTCCCCGCCCCCTTTTTTTTATGGTGTAGAGGGTCTTTACTCTTTCCTATTTTGCAGTCCGGAGACTGATTTACGAGGGATGTTACAATTAATGCCCTGGTTGCTGGATACAAGAACCTATCATGCACACCATGTGCACCATCTCCACTCCCGTGTATTCATTGCCCACTGCAAGATATCGGTGCTGGGTCAAGATCATTCGCATAATCATCCACCTACCAGGTACCCATTTATACTCTTGGGTGGAGAGCAGCAATGTGGATAAAGTATCTTGCTGAAGAACACAAGTGCCCTTCGGTGGGCATGAACCTTTGACCTCAAGATCTTTAATCGTTGTTAACAACCATTTGACCATTTCATTCATTTCATTTATTTCCACACGTAAAAAAAACCATACAAAATATAAAGAAGTAGACAAACATTAACTTACATAGTGGCGGAGTCATTGAGGAAGTTACAAAAACTTGTGTGAAAATGACACCGTTACAAAAAACAAAGAACAGAACATTACAATACAGCAAAATAAAAACGAGAAACAGCACAACCGACATTAAAAAGGGAAGGATGAGAACCAGGACACCTCCACTAAAAATTCATGCTAGAATTATATTCTGTCACATGATGAGCTCCCTGCCAATCATAGTTCAGCAATTTTCAGAGTTGGGATAAAGTGCATTATACCCTACTAAGGGGGGGGGGGGGGATCACAGGGGCAATTTTGTTATTCACAGATCTTTTTTTGCATTATGGGGGCTGAATTGCTCTGAGCCCCATGTAATTTTTCACTGGAGTCGTGCATATTTCATGCTTCTACAAATGTCCAACTCTCTTGATATAAATCTCTAGTGTTTGAGAACAACAATGCTATATTATCTCATTATTATCAATAAGATATCATCAGTATCTCAGTGGTTCAAGTAATTGCTTTTAATCCCAACTTTTATATATTTTTACATTTTCATACACATACTGCATCATACTACTAATTGCATGTTATGTCTTCATAATGCATGAATATATGAATTGCAGAAGTAATTGCTTTTTATTCCCATATTATATTTGATAGCACATTTTACACATACAACATATTGATTGCGCATTTTCATACACTTAAAACATATCAATTACACATTTTCATACACCTCATTATATTTTATTCATGTTCATACACACACATCATACTAATGTCACATATTGATACGCATACATCATACATAAAACCCTGGGAAAGGATGATAGTTATTCACCCAGACAATGTCCATATATACTCATACGGTATGGCATTTCCATCCCTGTGTACACCATGTATCAGTGGAAAATGCACAGCTGGCCTGCATGACGAGTTGAGGTATTAAGAGAAAAGGGGCGGAGATGGAGAGTTGGTTTGTTTCTACAGTATGTATTTGTGAATATTGATTTTTTTTCTTTGATCCAGCTCGTTATTGTTTTGTTCATTGTCTACCGATATGTATTGAATTCTGGCCTTGAGAGAGCTGCATTGTCTTTATAAGGCCAGTGTTAGAGACTGCGTGGAGTTTTTTTTTTTAATGGATACCGAAGGTATGTGGAAAAGATCCTTCAAAACAGGGAAAAAAATACACGGGGGCTCGGGGCGATTTCGCCCCAGAAATGCTTCAAAGAACCCTGGAAAATGTTAAAAGAGCCCCCGAAATTCCCATACACACATTTTACAATTGTAGCCAAATTGGGCAATGTGCTCAAAAAGTAGCCCCGAAAATTTTAAATTAATTTTTTCCCTGCTTCAAAACATATGACACACAGTGTACACTGCATCAAACATACTGACAGTTGTAACATGATTGCTGTATTATTGCATGAATACTGCTATATGGCTGCTTGTAATGGTAATTTCACTGCTACTACATAGTAAGATTTTATAGGTATGATAATAGGAAACGATGATAATTGTTAATAAAAATACATTATTGCCTATCATTGTCATCATGATATTCCTGTTATTATCCCCATCATTATCATCACAATCACAATCACAATCACAGAATGTTCCATCTGCCCATTTATGTACTTTTTAGGTACCATTGTTTTTCTTGTACCTTTTCTACCTTCTTTTTACATATTTACATATCGTATCCATAGAGTGAAACACCGTTCCATGGAAAATGAACGTAGGTGTGAGTTTTATGATGCAGAGCTGTAGCTGTAATCAAATATCAATTTGATATGAGGAATGATTGCTTGAAATCCAATTTCCCTGTCCTGACGCGATACCCATTTGAATCATCGCATTGAGATACCAGTGAAGGAATGGCTTCATTCTTCATATTAGTCCCACAGTATTCAGATAGGATGTGACTGGAATATTAATCAGCCAGAAAGTGTTTCCTTTTTAACACTTTGCAATTTTTAAAGTATTGCCTGACTTCCCTCGGTCATTCTCCTTTAATTGCTTGTTTTTGTTTTTTCCCCTCCCTTTCCTGTTTTTTTTTAATAATGTGCAATAACAAAGGACAATGTAGTCCCTATGGGATCAGCTTTTGACGGGGTAATGGCCTCTACTGATACTAATACATAGCACTCTAAGAGTTAAATAATTCTGTTTTGAATAAAGTGAGAAGGTTTCACCAGCCTTGTAGTTATTGATTCTGAGAGGAGAAATCTGAACTTTGAATAGAACCAGGTGGTGTTTGTGCGGTAGGTGACCGAATCACACCTCAGGTTTTCAACAAGGGTTACTTACGTGTACGTGCATGGGTGGGGCAGTAGGAGAGAGATGTACTCTACAATTTGCAGGCACAAATAAGTGGGGAAAATGCATGGGTCCTCAGGCCTGAGGGCGATTTATCCCCTAAAATGCACAGAACAGCCTATTTCTCATACAGTATAATACCAAGCATGGATCAGTGTGCTTGTTATATAAGGCTGAACAAGCTTGAAAAATAGTCCCAGAAATGATTCATCAATATTTTTTTAACTGGCACATACTCATAAGCTCTCTGTGCTTACCTATTTTATACTTTTACGGGTGTATGTATTAATATGTCACACAAATCTTAATGACTGCTTTTATCTTGACAAAATGAGTTAAAGGTGATGTTTACAGTCGACTGACAGTACTGTTGTCATGCATTGAGACGATCAGGTGCTGTATGATCACATGCAAGACACAATTGGCAAGTAATGTTGTAGTCTTATTCTACCAGAGTCATGTTTAGAGACATCGTCATACATACATGTTTATACATTGTATAAAACACAAGTGGATATTAACCTCTTTAATTTACGAAGGTTGACAACCACAACCTCATGGTGTGCCTGAGGCTTCTCTGTCATAGCAACAATTAAGATGAAAACTACATCTTCCTGATCAAACAAAATTGAGCTGTTTGAAACAAATCTGAATTGTAATGTCATGTTACATGGAAGTAATATATTTCACGGCAAGATCAGATAACTATTGCAACAGGGCTCCCGTTAATCGTCTTAAAGTAGATATCATGGCCACTTGAGTATGAGATTCAGGTGGCCCAATGGATTTTCAGGTGGCCCAGACTGAGGGCAATGAATGATTTTTTGGTGGGCAGCCAGCTGTGCCAGGGCTAGCCCTGCACACTCTACATTCTTGTGAATTTATAAACATGGAACTAAACTAATGGTCATATAAACATATGAAGAGCAAGGGTACAGGGCATGGAGGGTTGTAACAGCTATGCCAGATATTCCCTGAATGATATCTCTGGGATGCATCGGTACAGGGGCAGGGTTTGGGGCATGTTTGAAGGCTCACTGCGAGAGGTCCTGCTAATTGTGATGGATTGTTTCCACAGTCAGAAGCTTGTATTATCTTTTACTGCATATTTTAAGGGCATAAATGGATCATTGCTGTTTTATAATTCAAAGCATATCATGAGATGGAAATGATAGTATGGATAACTAGGACATGAAGTATGCTAATAAACTCATCCCACCAAATAACATAGAAGATGTATCAGCTGCTATGTGAAATCTAATGTAAAAAAGAAAAGAAAAAAAAGAATAGTTACATATGAAAGTACAGAAAGAAAAATAATTCTACCCAAGCAACAGCATGTCCTCCCTATACCCCCACCACCAGCCATGTCATCTCCTCTTACTCACCCACCACCCCACATGCCTCACCCCCCCCCCCACCCCCATCGCCCCTTCATACCTCTTACCTACCCAACCCTCACACCCCTTACCTACCCAACCCTCACACCCCTCACCAAAGCGACCCCCACGCAGAGTTTCTCCAGAAGCGAGGTGAACCCAGACATTTGGTGAGCTCAGATTGCCCATCTTCCCTCTCCTCCTGCATCAGTAATGAAGGGAGCTGGAAGGAGTTGGATGGAGGTCAGCCAACAAGCCTGATAACCATGGCTCATGTACATGGCTAATTTGAATGATTTAGCTGTCTCCCTACGGACTCAAGTGTCTGTTCTCTTAACCCCCCCTCCATGCCAAGCAAAGTGTCGCTCTCCAGCGAACCAAACACACCATTTTTTAAATGTATGCAAATAAAAACAAAAATGTTCTGATCAGATCAGATCAAATACCAACCTTAAGCTGTTGACAAAATTCAGAACTCACCAACTTGAGTGTCTTGGATACTGTCTGCGAAAAAAAAAGACTTGAAAAACTGACTCTGAGAGGGAAATTGTAGGGAAAGAGAGCAAGATGAAGAGGAAAACAATGGACTACATCTCAAGAGAATTGCAGATTGGAGAGGAAAGTCCACTCTGGAACTGATAAATCACATACGCAACAGAAATCATGAGCAAAAAATGGTCGCCTATATCACTAGATAATGGTTCTAACAGAAGAAGAAATGCAAATTTTATGCATGTAATTCAAACATTTTATTACTAATGGTAACTCCAAGCTTGTCCAAGGATTGTCTGACTAGCAACAACTAATAGATTTAGGGGCCATTTCACATGTTACCAAGCAGTTAATACTTTACCAAAGCAGTATATTAGTCTCATCCCATCCATTGTTTCTGGCTCTCAACATCACTCAAACAAGAGGTTCTCTCATCTAACATTATCTAATGGCCTAGTGCCGGACATTGTCAAGTGGAGACCTCACAGTGCGCACCCAACTCGCTCTGCATACATGTAGTTTAGAACCAATTGCCTTGACAACATGCTCATGCGACGTCACATTTCCATCCTCTAGAGGAACCGCCTCATTTCATTGCCTTCTGGTCTAGATTTCCTGTTCTCAATTACTTCATAAAAAGGAACAGGATTTCCTATTCCACCCGTGATTTGATGTCTGCGGTTCTCTCAAGACTCCTCAATATTCCGTTCTCATTGAAAGCGCCCCTTTAAAGGGAGCTTGACGCTTGCATAAATTGGGATTCGGAACACATTCACTGGCTGCACACGTCGCTGCACCCCAACTCCGCGTGAACACTGCACGGTTTCTCTTTTGATTAGACTGCTCATAAATTGTACTAGAAGTGGGCTTGATCTTTCGGTGGCTCGACCTTCCTTGTTCGTTGTCGGCTTCAGAGCATACAGCAGTACACAATTCAAACTCTCTGTACATGGTGACTTTATCCAACTTTACACCCTCTTAAAGATCCAAAATATAGTTGATGTAATTATCAGTTGATACAGATTTTTTCTCCATCCATCCATCCATCCATCCATCCATCCATCCAGTCTTCCTGATATTACTGAATGACGCTGGTGGGTGAATCAATTAGGAGCGATCTGGTTTCTGTCCTCACAACCTGAATCTTGAATGATTTTTTAGTAGCTCACATTTGCTTGTTCACTCTCAATGAATAATGACTAAACACCCCCTTTAAGATGCAAAATATAGTTGATCTAATCATCAGTAGATACAGATTGTTTCCCCATCCAGTCTTCTTGATATTGGATTGAGGCTGGTGGGTGAATCAATTATGAGTTATCTGGGTACTGTCCCCCAAACTCAATCTTGAGTGATCTTTCATTAGCTCATCCTTATTTGTTCACTCTCAATGAATAATGACTAAACACCCCCTTTAAGATGCAAAATATAGTTGATCTAATCATCAGTAGATACAGATTGTTTCCCCATCCAGTCTTCCTGATATTGGATTGAGGCTGGTGGGTGAATCAATTAGGAGTTATCTGGTTACTGTCCCCCCAAACTCACTCTTGAGTGGTCTTTCATTAGCTCATCCTTATTTGTTCACTCTCAATGAATAATGACTGAACACCTCCTTTAAGATGCAAAATATAGTTGATACAATCATAAGTTGATACAGATTTTTCTCCATCAATCCATCCATCCATCCATGCAGTCGTCCTGATATTATTGGATTGACGCTGGTGGGTGAATCAATTAGTAGATATCTGGTTACTGTCCTCACAATCTCATCTTCCATGCAATCTTTCATGAGAGGCACAGCTGCACAGAGCACCGGAGGTCGTCGGGCAGAGCTTGACAACTCTCCATTGTTGCTTGCTAATCTCGCATCGATCTCACTGTCATTCTCCTTATCCCTCATCATTCATGCACACAAAGTGCTTCAGGCCGAGCATGTGATTGTACGCAGTACATGTACTTTGTATTTGTCAGGTTAATGTTTAAATTAACAGGAACGCACTTGCTTCCAAGAAACGGGTGTCTTCGTTATTGGATTAACATGAATGTTTAATTGTTTTGAAGTATTTCTGTGAAGGAATTGGCATACTCGTTTATTGTGCTTCCATTTTGAATTTTTAAAGATGGAACAATGTTTAGAATGTTTAGAATTGCACCCAACATTCTTACTACCATACAGTATATACGTTTTATAGCCCGCGTTGCATGCATGTTGTACAAACTCCATGGAACGTAAACACACATCTTGCAAATCTAGTGCAAAGATGATAAGCAAGGCATCAGCAAGTGGAAAACACACAAAAAATATTTTAGAAGGTTACTTTCTATGTCTGACATCATGAAAGGGTCAAACTGAACCATGAAGTACATCATACCATTAAAGGGCATATACTGTATTGGGAGGGCAAAAAAGCCTTTAAAATGTAATTGTTAGCAATCTTCTTGCCAATGGTCTTAAATTCATGTATTGGCCATTTAAGAAGCTTGCTGAAAAGTATTTGCCCTCAAATGATCCACATTTGGAGTAATTAATGATTAATGATTAAGTCCTCAAAATGTTCGGGCCGAACATTTTGAGAATATGTGATTTAATCACTCATTACTCCAAATGTAGATCATTTGAGGGCAAATAACTTTCAGCAAGCTTCTTAAATAGACAATACATGAATTTAAGACCATTGGCAAGAAGATTGCTAACAATAACATTTTGAAGGCTATTTTTTCTTCCCAGTACAGTATATGCCCTTTAAAGACAAACTTAAAAAATCATTGGGCTCTTTTGTCATCTACAGGGGCTCTTAGTTGAGGTCTACATCACCTTTAGCCCCATGTGTTTTATTCACTAGGCTTCTGTGTTATTGTGTTTAGAGACTATCTGTAACCCAGAAATATGTGTTCATTCTGGCTTTCAAGAGGAGGACAGTATGAAACGGTGTATCATGAGATGCTGTTGCGGTGAATCGATTGCGAGGAGAGAGAGTGTGTGCGGAGTACTTTTCCTCCACATCTTGATTGTGTGCGTGGTAAATAAAGGCAGCTGTGGTATAGGTCAAGCTCTAGCCAGCTCTGCTTTCCTTCACCTTCCCTCCAGAGTCTCTAACTCAAACCGATCATGCCGACAGGGACTGTTACTTAGCAATGCTGGTTACCAAGTGGATATTTGAATACAGGGTTGCTTTTAAATGAGGTTTCCATTGTGCATCACTGTCTTATATGCTTTGTGTGGTAGAATCAGAAGAAGCAAGACCACTGTGAGGGTGACAGAGGTTGGTCTTTATGGACAGGTGGTCTTTCTTGACAGGTGCAAGAGCAAGCAAACTATAGGGTATAACTGTTCAGTGGTCTTAACAGACAGGTGATCTTTATTGACACTAGTCTTTGTTGACTCCAGTTAGAAAAAAAGTATTCACACTTCTGCTCACCTTGGCACATACATGTGAACATGTGAATACTTTTTTGTTTAAAGAGAGAGATTGTATGCAAGTATGAATAATACAAACATTACAAGCAAGATTGAGCCTAATGTGTTTGTATCAGCTCTTTCAAAAATCTAACTCATGAAAATGATTGATTTTTAAAACTTTTTTTTAAAATATGTATACGAGCTCACTGTACGACTACGATCACAAATTGGATTGTTGTTCCTAGTCATGAAGTTACGCCGTAGCTGTACAATTTACCGAGTAATTTAGATAGTTGCTATCTGAATTTATTAGATAAGGCGAGAGAAACATGTAATATAATTATGTGCAAGTGATGACTGGCAAAGACTCTGAAGGAGAATGGTGGCTTGAGTGGTGTGCTGGGAGAAAATGGAATATAAATTATATCAAGAGAGGGGATAGAGAAGTAAGAAAGGAGAATAGATGGGGGGGGGGGGGTACGGGGTGAAAAAAGGTACATGTGATGAAAGTGTGTGTACATAGTTGGAAGGAAAGGGGAAGAAAGGGAGACAGACATGCAGAGAGGGAGAAAAAGAAAGAGAGAAAGATAAAGGCAAAGAGAGAGAGAGAGAGAGAGAGGGGGGGATAAAGAGGGAGATAGTAAGGTAAAGACAGAGAGAGAGAGAGAGAGAGAGATAGAGAGAGAGAGAGAGAGAGAAAGGTAAGGGGGTGAAATTAACAGGAGTGGAAATGGCAACATAACATGAAAGTGTATGTACATCTACATGTATATTATGGGGAGGAAAAGGGGGAAAAGACAAACAGACAAACAGAGAGAGAGAGAGAGAAAGAGAGAGAGAGAGAGGAGTTGAAATAAACATGAGTGGGGAGAGAAGTAGGAATTGAGAGTGTGAAGAGCAGGGGAGGAGAAAGTGAGGGGAAGGGGAGATGGAGAGGAGGAGGAGATAGAAAAGGATGGAGGGAGATACTGATTGGGGAAGATGAGCTAGGGGGTGATGGATGTGAGACAATTGGAGAGGGTGGGAGACAGGGGGATTCAGGTGAGGTATATCGAGGAAGAGAGAGAGAGAGAGCAATGTGCGTCACAGAGCTTGGTTGCCATGGAAATACTGAAGAACGAACCTCATTAAGGTAATGGCAGTCCAGTTACTGACTAAATGGAAGCAGAATATTCGCCTCCCTGGGAACAAATTGCCCCCATTTAATCTCTTTGTCACTTTGCTTCATTGAATGTATATCGATCATAGCAGCGTGAAAGAGAGCATATTCTAGTTAACCAATTGTTTAGGTTTTCAAAAGTGTGTGATTGCATTGTTTCATTCATCATTTCTTTCTTTAGGGTGAGGCAGAATTGTGTTTGCACATGCCAGATGGAACACAGTGCTGTTTTTTAAACGTCATTAAGACTGATTACTCTGCACAAACAGTTATGATATAACGTAATTGAGTGCAATTAATCATTGGAATTGATATTATTTTAAGTATGTAAGTGTCACTGTAAATAATTGGTATTGATATGGAGGCTTTTGAGAAAAAGTTGAGTTATGAGACATATACAAATCATTAACTGTTGATTGCACACTGTGTTATGTGCACAGATGTGTTTTTCTTTCAAGAAGGGTGTGTCCACATCTAATGCAGATATGATAATAAACATATATTTATTATATTATTCGGGTTACTCGAGTATTGATTACTGATTGGTTGAATGCGGTCATGTGTCAGCAAGATAAATCTGTATGTTACCCGCTGACGTCATTTTGCCAGTCAACATAACCATGACAATGCCGATACTAGTGTTATGTTTCCCTAGGAAAACATTTTGCATGCAAGTGAACGCGCTGATACGCGCTGATAGATGCGCTGCGTTCATCCCCCTTGTTGTGCGCATTTTACCGGCCTAGCCTGTGTGCATATTTGATACATTGTGTGCGTGTTTTAACCACACAGACACATGCAGTGGGCCTACCGACGCGAGGTGGATTGACTTTATTCCAACACATTTTACTATAGTATATGTTCGACTAAATGTTCGGTAGACTAACCTGAAAAATATATCAGATGTTGGCTTTGTTGTTATAAACATCACAAAATATTTAAACTTCAGGGTTTTTGTACTGCTGCCTTGGGAACAAATAAGTCCCTCGCCTTTGGCTCGTGACTTATTTACGTTTCCTCAGTGCAGTGCAAATCCCCTCGGTATGAACATTCTGTGATGTTTCCTCCAGCGGCAGCCAACATCTATATGTACAGTATATACGATGGAGAATTGAAGTACAGAAACTCTCCCTCTGAAAAGTGATCAAACACACACACACACACCAGCATCAACAAGCTAATTGGCAAGGGGAGTGTACTTTGCTCCTGTATGCAGTCAGCAAATTTAAATCAATTAAACCTGCATTCATTCACCAATATCAACACATATTAGGATACCTTACTATTACTAAGAGGAACATTCAGTATCTACAATACAACTTTATTTCTTCTGTTCAGTCAGAAGAATAACATAATGCATAGCTGATGATATGCCAGCCATACTTCAGTCATGTTTAATACAAAGGGCTTTGCACTGCTATTGGTCATGCAGCTGGTATTCATCTATGATAGGGTGGGTACATTTATTTCCAGTAAAGCTGCTAGCAAACCTTTGTTTACAATATAGATACAGCGCTACATGTCAGAGCATCTCACTTATGCAGCATACATCTGTATTCCCAGGTTTAAATGCGCCGTTTTTTGTGTACTTGTTGAGTCTTGCAGATGTACACATGTATATATTCTAATAAGTATGCATACAAAGTATATTGCAGGCGATGTCATTGTATTTGCAAGGGCCGTAGCTGCATAGCATAGCTTTTTAATAGTACACTACACTGACTGCAATGACATATAGAGATGTGGGCTACATGTCTTTTCTCATTACGCTATGCCCATCCCTTGAAGGACATCCCTACTGGCGTCACTAATGTACTCTCAATTTAGATGGTGGGATGCAGATGAACAGTCAAGATCACAGTTTACGTACTACTTGAAATATGAACTATGCTTAGGAAAGCTCTGGGATAGGACTATCTTCCTTCTACCCCCCCCCCCCTCCCTAAAAAAAGGTGGGGGGGGGGGGGGAGTAAAGATAGTATGTAGGTGAAGAATGACAATGGTGTGCACTTAACTGTATGTTGTTCGTTTTCTGCCGCTAGTGCATTAAACATATTTTATGGCAGAGATTAACGGTACCTGAAACTGCTGCAGGTACCTTTTCAGCCCCCCCCCCCCCCCCAACACCCCACTTATGTCTGTGTGTATGTATGTTTGTCTTTCTCTCTTTCTCTTTATCTGTCCCTGTATCCTTGCTATCCTCACCCTTAATCAAGCTGTCACATAAATTCCACCCTCAGACAAACACACCTCGATTTAGACACAGTAACACGTACAGGTACTCCATATCTACATGTTAGACTGTTCATAACTACTCCTCACTTTTATGCAATGCCGTGAATTATTCCTCTCGTATTCTGATCAAGTAGGAGTGACAGATCATGCAAATCATCACCTGCGGTATGAGTCACGCGATCCATAGGTCCAAACTTAAGGAGCACTCTCTCTTTCTTAGGCTCCCTCTTTTTTTCTTTTTCCTCCTACCCATCCTCCTCCTCCTCCACCTTCTCATCTTTCTCCATTATTCTGCTCCTTCTCCACTTCTCACCCCCCCCCCTCCCTCCATCCTCCCATGCTTTACCTCTGTTTCTTCCTCTCATTCTTCCTACTCTTTGCCCCTTCTATTCTATTCTTCATGTATGGCTCATCCTGCTCCATGTTCTTCTCTTCTTCTCTTCATATTTCCCCCCTCTATTTAGTTTTTCCCCTCCTCTTCCACCTCCTTTCCTCCTCCTTTCCTCCCTTCCTCCCTTCCTCCTCCCCTCCCTTCCTCCTCCCCTCCCTTCCTCCTCCCCTCCCTTCCTTCTCCCCTCCCTTTCTCCTCCCCTCCCTTCCTCATCCCCTCCCTTCCTCCTCCCCTCCCTTCCTCCTCCCCTCCCTTCCTCCTCCCCTCCCTTCCTCATCCCCTCCCTTCCTCATCCCCTCCCTTCCTCCTCCCCTCCCTTTCTCCTCCCCTTCCACTCCCATTATACACTTCATCCCCCTCCATTCCCCCTCCTCCTCCTCCTCCTCCTCCTCCTATGCCTCCTCCTTCTACTCCACCACCTCTTCCTCTTCCTCCTCCTTTCCTTGTCCTCCTCCTCCTCCTCCTCCTCTGCCAACTATTTCAAATCCTCTTCTTTCCTCTTCTATCTCCTGTTGTATCTCCATCTCCTCTTCTTCCTCCTCCTTTTCGGGAACCTATGGCGTGAAACGGGTTAGAGAAATAGCCTGGGGAGTTTGACATCTTCCTCTTTCTCTCGGTTTCCCTAGCAACCCACTTCCTCTGTCTGCTCAAAGCAGGTCATGTAACTCAAACTGCTCCCTCTGTGGCGATATATCATCTGTTGAATGTGTGGAGTAGGTCTACATCGTAATTGTGTTATCTAGGACTGTCTTAAGGACCAGCCAAATCTATGTATCACTTTCTCACTTTAATATTGCAGTGACTGCAATTCCAATGGCACTCTAAATGTAAAATGCATTCATGCAATCTGCATGAAGATCATTAATGAACAGAATGTATATCAGATCTATTGCTAACTCCCAGAAGCAGTCCGCATGTACTTGATACTCCCTTTTACCCAGTGCAATATAGAAAGACCTCCCTTTTATACCACATTCCATTCAACCTGCACAAAGGTGGCCTGTATGGAAGTATTTTTTCTACTTTCTCCCTCCAGATAATTAAAAGAAAATGTCCATATTTGTTTATTTATTTCCCAGGACCTTACAAGCTTTGCTGCCCCCTCCCCCCCCCCCCTCCCTCCTACTTCATTAACTGGGAAATATAACATTCTCTTGGAGAACTTGGAGATGCCAATCCTTCTTATTATGTCCTGTCATTTATATGAAGTGGGGAATATGTTTACCCTGTTCTGTTGAAACGGTACATGATATATTGTCTCATGCCTTAGGTACAGTAATATGTCAAACTTGTTATTGTCATTCATGCATAGGTCACAGGTGTATTGTAGTTTGAAAAAAAAATCCTTTTTACTTTAATGTTTCAAGTCTCAAGTTAATTTATTTTACTCACTGAATCATAAGCAAAGAGGATAAAAACATAACAGTACTATTGCACAAATACACAGATATTGATAAATTAAGTTAGTGGGTAGCAGCCAGGAAGGACACAGCCTCATAAATAGCTGTATATTAAGATACATGAATGTCAAATTGTTGGGAATGAATCATGTCCTATGTGAACTATCTCACTTCTTTGAAATGTGCCTCCCTACCAGCTACATGTACTAGAACCAGCAGGGTCAATCACCTATGCTGTATTAAAAGTGCATGATCATTAGTATTGATGGGGTAAGGTGCGTACGGGCTTTGCCAATGGCCTGTTGACCTGTACACATCGCTTGCGTGTGTTACATGCTGGTAATATAAGAGATCAATTTCCACAAAGTTGCCCGGTGCTACTCGAAGGTTTAGTGGGATGGCTATGCTGCAATGCACACACAAACATGCACACACCGCTCATTGTGTGTATATATGCATCATCGTACCATATTAAAGATTGCTGCTGATATTTCAAGCGCATGAGATTGCGACTGTCAAAGTTTTATTCTTGGTCGTACCTATCTTGAAGGTGGGGCTGATACGACCTCCGGCGAACACAGCGCCACTCTAAACTATATTGTTCCATAAGAGCTCAGTTGTCTCGGCCTTTAAGTGTACTCTATTAAAATGCAAGTCATTTTACCTGATGCTGGGTGATAAAGATACAATACCCACACTTCATAAGAGAATTTTGGGTAGAGGTTAGCATAATTCTGGCCCCAGGTCTTCCTATTCAATTTTACCTACTCTTATCTAGGAGCCTATCATACAAAGGAACACTTAAGTATTCCACTCACACTGTCGATATACATAGCACACATCCATTTATATTCAAAGGCCACTTTTGACCACTTATCTATCATTAATAATGATATTGATATTGATTCATATTCATGATAAAGACAATGATAATAATAACAATAACTGTTTCTAATACATATCTGAAGGGTAATTTACAATTAATTCTCATTGTGCTGTTAGGAAACATAGAACAGGAGGGAGGAGGACAATGTGATATATGCAGGAGAATCGGTAAGAAGAAAAAAGTTATACAGTGAAAAGTGAAAGCGAAAGTTTGATAATTCATAGTGATAGATATTTGTTTGACCTTGATTCATGCGCACTTATATTTCCTTTGTTTTGATGAAGTTTCAGCAATCATAAATACATCTTATTTTATTTGGATAGATGTTCATGGGTATTCCCAAATACTGAATGGGCCATGCATTGTACAGGATATGGACCACATTGACTGGTATATGATAAACATGTATGCAGGAACTATTGGTAATATAGATTTGTGACATGCAGTACCGTGCCAGCATTTTTGACTGGGAATTTATTGCTTCATTTCCCATGATGATTAAACAGATATAGAACTTAAGTACCTGGGATAGAAATATACTTATGAAATTAACAATTTATATTGATGGTGCTTTCAATTGAAATGAAGATGTTATACAACATTACATTTGGTGAGTTATGACTGTTGTATTTGGTTCATTGAATCATAAATGTAATATTGTATTTAAAATTAAAGGATATGAGGAGACTAGTGCAATTGAGAATGCATGATACAGTCAAACCTGTCTTAGCAGCCACCTTTCTATAGCAGCCAACCTGTCTATAGTGGCCACTAGAATGATTCCCCCGAAGAGAGATCATTTGTTAAATAACCTGTTTATGGCAGCCACTTGTCTACAAAGGCCACAATTTGTGTTTCCCTTGGGTGACCACTATAGAAAGGTTTCACTGTACTTCATACTTGAAGTGGTAATCCCTATAGCAGCTTGCACAAAAAGCTAGACTGGAATTGTAAATGTAATATTCAAATTATTCAAAACGTTCATATAGTGTAGGTCATCACACCACTGTGCAGTGTGACAAGCCCTGTTGTGTGCTATTGTGTATTGCTTATTTCGTATTATGGTCTCCAGTATCTCGGCTATAGGTTTGGATGATCCGTCCAAAACCAACTCAAAATCTAACGATTGCTATAATTCCACTCCCGAGTCATTTTCCAGGTCTATCATTGGGAGGGAAGTTGTTAGACAGCATTTTACTTCCATTTTTCATGGTTTTAACACAATTTTGTTTATTTGTTTATTTGTTTGACCTGCGAAAGGGCTACCCTGTCTTTAAAGGGCATATACTGTGCTGGGAAGACAAAAAGGCCTTCAAAAGGTGATCTTAAGCAATCTTCTTGCCAATGGTCTTAAATTCATGTATTGTCCATTTTAGAAACATGCTGAAAGTTATTTGCCCTCAAATGATCCACATTTGGAAAATAAATGATTAAATCACAAATCCTCAAATCATTCGGACCGAACAATTTGAGGATCTGTGATTTCATGTTAAAACACTCCAGATGTAGATCATTTAAGGGCAAGCAACTTTCAGCACATTTGTAAAAACGGACAATTCATGAATTTAAGACCATTGGCAAGAAGATTGCTCACGATCACCTTTTGAAGGCTATTTTGTCTTCCCAGTACAGTATATTCCCTTAAAATCAACTGTACTACATAGTCTACACTAGATGTAAAACAGAAATACCAGTAATGTACATCAAGGAATAGACATCAATATCATGAGATGATTAGTAACCAGTGCAGACCGTCATTATTGTATAATGATGATCGTACAGTAGGTAATTAACTTTGAGTGGTTATCCATTTAAGTTGTTAAAATCCGGAAGGCTTGCGGACATAACACTAACTATGAATTAATTTCTCCTGTATGTTGTTTGCATGTGTACTACAAGTGGCATGCTTACATGCACATGTACAATAGGCATGATTATGTGTGCATGAATACTCTTAAAATGCTGAATATCACATTGAAAGGTCCCTGCGTACAAATGGATTTGTGTAGATTGTTGTATTCTGTGTGAATTTGATGTACTATCTGTCTCCTCAGGCAGTTCTCAAAAGTCATCGTACATGATCAACATCTTCTATGAAAACGTGTGTATTGGGTTATGATCAACAGCATGCCATTTGCCTCTTGATAGCGTTCAATTCAAGGAATTATGAAAGAACGAAGCACAAACATTACTTACAGCTCTGTTTTATGAGAAGCAAACGCTCTTTACACAAATAGGTTTGTGTAGCAGTGATCATATTCATGACAATTGGACATGCTGTATTTCAGAGCAAAAGTTGGAACATGATTTCTGAATCATGTTTTGAGACTGGTTCACACAAATTGTGAATAATAGCGCAAGATTTGAAGCCTTGAAAATGAAACTAAATCCACAATTTCCATAATCTGGGCATTCTTGCACATTTCCTGTACATGTTTATGGTGCAGTGATAATTGTGTGCCACTTTTCACCTTCATAATCGTGAAAAGTTTGCTGAATGACTGAACCATGAAACCACAGACCCTTTTTCAAACAGACAAGTGTATTAGCCACAAAACCCAAATTTCAATCAATAGATGGAAAAAAGAGCAAAATCTTAAATTCCCATGAATATGTGTTTGTTGATCTGCCATCATGGACGTGGATATACATGCTACATGTAGTTGCACTTTCTTCTCTCTTTGGGAGAAGATTTCACTTCATTTCTCTTTAAATTTCTGTCTACCGCTGTACATGCTGATTGAATGTGGTTGTGTTTGTACTTTATTTAAACTTACAATCTGATGCTGTTTTGTTCAGTACTGTAGTACATAAGAGTTCCTTTTAAAATCACATATTGACATGTATATACAGAAGTTATATGAAGTATTGAAGTTGGGAAGTAGGCATGTCTGTGCAGACTGGTCACTGTTATCAACATACAAAGTGTATGATGTCATGCAACCTTTTTTTTATTGGTTGTATTGCACGTACGTCAAGTCCACTAAAAATAGATCTGAGCATTTTTCCTCTAGCTGTGGGTTTTCCTGTATATGTACATGTTTCTGCATGAAAAGCCTGCGAAGTGTATATTTCAGAGATACGACAAAAACATTTATAAACAGAGGAACTATGCAATAGGAAATGCTGCAGACAAGAAATGGAACTATCAAAGGTCATGTGACAAAGTATACTTATATAGGTGTAGAGGATGGATCATAATTGTGAAAGTATTACACGCACTTGTGTTTCATAAGTTCATATTAAAGACACAGCCCTTTTGTAGATAAAAAAAAAAAGTTTTTGTAAAACACAAGGAAAAATGGAAGAAATTGCCTAACAGTATTAGAAGTGGAAGTTGCCTTTGAGTGGAATTAGAGTGATATTAATATTTTGTCAGTCCGTGATTCCCCTAGCCTAGAGATTGAGTCCCCAATCAGCATACATAGAACTCAGTTCTCCACTCCAAACTCTCCACACTGAGGTAAGTGATTGCCTGCCGTTATGCGAGCAGTGTGTGCAAAACAAGCTGCATCGCTAGCTACTGCAATGCAGTATATATATATATATGAACAGACTATGGTCGCTATGTTTGAATAAAAAACAAGGATAGTTTTTCACTTTTTCAAAACATATTTGTGACTGGGAAATTTCATGCTGATTCCTGACGAGTTTCATGACTTTTGCAAATGGGCTACCCTGTCTTTTATGGGCTGGCCTATCATTGAAGTCTGCAGTGCACATACAAGTCTCTAGTATTGCATATAAGTATGATATGTCAACATCCCTGGAGATGTATACAAATGCGGTACTGCCATATCATATACTGTCGGTCAAGTAGCACAGGGTAGATGTAACTACAGGACTTGAGTCTACACTGTATTCCATTCATTTCTGACTTCTGAATTGGCTGGGAATTGATGTGCTGATAATATTCTAACCTTGGGGGAGAGCAGAGAGACCAACAAAATGAGCAGACGAAGAACAACACATCAGTCCTTGTTGGACACTGGGTTGTATACAGGGAGATAGGTCACTCATTGTTATTTTTTATCTCAGGTGTTGATCATTATCCATTACTGCCAGTGTTGAGACCTATGTTTTGAGTACCTGTCTGTTATAATTAGTATTTTTCCTCTGAGTGATTGTTATGCTGTGTTTACATAAAGAAGTTATTCTATTTTGAGAGTAGTCAGTATATAGCCCTGTTCATATACCGTATTGCCACAATATTTCCAATGCTCGTCGATGCACAAGTTTCCATCAAGCCTCTTAGGAATACTGTTCATATACACCAAAAAAAGTTGTAATATTGTAGTATATTGGATGATAGATTCTCCCCTACATCCTATAGCTAGAATGAACACACTATAATGATATATTCTGCTGAGCAATACATGTATGAGCGCTGCGATTAGCGAATCACATGCCAGAGCGCGATGCACAAGCCGCACCATTTCCTGCTATTTTACGCTCTGTATTGTTTAACGCAGGAAGTGCTTTTACATGATATCAAGTTTCAAGAAGATATCCTTTGCTCTGTTGGATTGCCTGGATTAAAACGTTTTTAACAATGGCTGAAATGTGCAGTTGGATGAAATTATGCACTTATTGCAATTACCTATACTTATGTATAAGTTTCATAAGTGTTCAGTTGCTAAGTAGATAATTATCAAAATGAGCATTGACAGGGCAAAACCATGGAAACGTTTTATTCAGCAGATCAAGATAGTGTTCATTCTGCCATTTGTAACACACGATACAAGTCAGTTGGGACATGCAATGCCATTTTCAGATCAAATCATTCAAAGTGGTAAATTAAAGTCAGTGTTCAAGATTGTGCAAATTTCCTAACTTCCAGTAGTGAAGTACTTGCAGAGTTTCTCTCATTCTCTCTTGTAATATCAAGACTGCCTTAGTGACTTCACCCTTAAAGGCATGTATTTCATTTAAACAGCACAAATGTCAGATCTTAATAACATCCCTGGACAATTCAGAAAGGTAATCAATTTTGTTGAAGGTTACGAGACTCACTGTGCAAGCACCCAGACATGTACATCTGCACTCTCCTAGTGAAAGAATGCCCGATAGTACAATACTATCAGAGCTTTATACATGTTTGTTTCATAAATGACCAAAATGCATGTTTCTGCATTGCAGATATTACTATTGGTGACCTTTAAAACCTGTTTACGGCTTGCCGAACATTGCAGCAAGCAATTGTCACATACTCCCATGTTTGTTCTCCCGAAGGAAAATACTACAAATTCCTACGAATTAAAAGGATGACTAATCGCAGAGTTATGTTGGGATGAAAGAAGGCAGTGTAGTATGGTAGTGCACATTTTGGAATTCATGGTTTTCCAGTGGTGCATGGCTTTTCCATAGTTAAAGGGCCCCTGTCATCAAAATGTATGTTGACTTCTATTGATGCTTAATATAATCTATTGAACTTAATATGTATATAATAAAATCACTAACTGTTCAATGGAAATATGTTTCCTATATTTGAAAATAATTTTTGTTTATTTTTTCTTATCACTGATAAGCCTCGCCTCCAAAATATCCTCCAACTCAAGATTCACCCTGTGAGGTAGAAATTAGCAGGATAATAGACATAATTCATGCACAAACTAAACATTGCAATGACTACCTGCAAGTGCTTATAATAGCATCACATAGCTAGCACATTTCTGACATTAGGAAACGATTATTCCCACATGAAAGGTTGTTAGATGGTATTGTGTGAAGACATGTATGTGATGCTCTTGTGGGCAGGTGGAGGTAGTCATTGCAATGTTTAAATTTGTGCATGAATTCTGCTTATTATCCTGCTAATTTCTACCTTTGATGATGTCACAGGGGGAATCTTGAGTTGGAGGATATTTTGGAGGCGGTGCTTATCAGTGCTGAGAAAAAATAAAGAAAAATTATTTTAAAATATAGGACACATATTTCCATTGTACAGTTAGTCATTTTGTTATGTACATATTATGTTGCATCAACGTAAGTCAACATACATTTTGATGACAGGGGACCTTTAACTAATACTTGGAAGCAGCAAAAATGCCTGGCGAGACAAATTACTTTTAAATCTACACGCTCTGATGGACATGGCTCCAAGCTAAATCTGACAGATGAATACTTGTTGATTCAATGCTGTCCATTAGAGCTCATTTTATTGAAACATATTGATACGGATATTTTTTATTACCGGTACAGACAACTTGGTGAATCTTTTGTATCATGAAATGCTTATTCATATCAATATCAATTAACTGTAACATTTAGCAGTCTACCTTCAGCTGTGATGGAAAAACAGTTCTTTTTAGGCGGTCTGTCATGAAATGACAGTGCATGAATTTGCCATTGCAGACCACCTTATACTTGTCCACAAGTATGTCTCGTTAGATTTCCTTGATGAACATCACATACAACATCATGTCTCGCATTCAAATCAGGCACATTGAAGTGAAAGATTATCCAATGTATAGGGTCAAGAGCCATTAAACTGAAAGCAAATCTGGCAATTTTTCCTGCCTTTCCAGAAGCGTAATCAATTTTGAGCCGCAACATGAGCTCACATATCCCTTGAATCATTTTTTGATGTACTACTGTGGGTGTGGGTGGAGTTGGGGGGGGGGGGGGGCAAAAATCAGGTATTTGCTGACTGTATAATGTAAGTAAGTCTGTGTTAATTGATAATTTCAGTCAGTTTTGTATCTAGAGCATTGTTTGTATATATCCCACATATTATATAGATCCAGCTTTTATCTCTATAAATCTACCCATTTTCCACCTCTCTTTATGCATCTATCCATTTCTCCATATTTCTGTTTCTTCCCCTTTTCCCTTTACATTCAAATAGAGTGAAACCTGTTTGTAAAGACCACATTACTTGTGTCCCTTGAACAATGTGTTTAGGCCCATTTTCACTGGGCAGCTAAATTCATGATTTTTCTAAGATCACGATCTTTGGTTGTAAGTTGCTAGGCAACTTTCACTAATTTGCTTATGGAAGCCAACTTCTGTAACTTAATGGTGGACTTTCCCTTAAAGGGATACTTCACCCTGAAAAATTGAGTTGGTTTCAATAAAAGCAGAATCAGGAAAGAAACAAACATGGTTTGATGGAAATCTTTCAAAGGATAAGAAAGTTCTGATCTTTTAAAATTTTGATTTTGTGACGTCACATGAGAGGTACTCTCTTGTATGTTGTGTACAATATTTTTCAAAAATGTGCATTTTCTAAAAAAAAATATTTATCCTTTTACCTGTGCATTTATTGAATCATTCAGCACACAACATATGGGAGAGTACCTCTCACCTGATATCACAAGATAGAAATTTCAAAAGATCATAACCTTCTTATCCTTTGACAGGTTTTTGTCAAACCTTCACTAATATGTTTCTTTCGTATTTCTGCATTTATTGAAACCAACTTATTTTCAGGGTGAACTATCCCTTTAAAGAAGCCAGCTCATGAAGACCCCTTCTCTTGTCTCCCTTGAGCACTATTTACTGTTTAAACATATTTGTTTCTACTGTATATACATCACTCCATCTGAATTCTAATTATACGTTCTGCTTCCAAAGTCATGACGTCACACTGTTTCCTTACAAGTCACCGCCGCAGCAGTAGATGAAACCTGTGCGACCAGCCAGCTGCAAGATGAAAGATGCTTTCTAAAAGCATCTTGGGGGTCACAAATTAGATTTAGCCCCAATTTAGCTACTGGATGTAGGTCCATTGGGTGCAATCTCCGCATCTGGGCTCTAGCCCTATGTCGTGTACGTAAACGCTCCTCTCTGTTTTGTGTGTATAAGTTGCGTAGGCTGCGATGGTGCGAAACAGGGAGTTATATTATGTTGACTTTTACCAGGGAGTCGACTTTATTATGTCAACATAATCCAGGTTTAGTGGCATTGCTCGAATATCTTGGAATGTACGTATGGTGCGTGCGCTGGCTGTGTTTGGATCCACATGGAAAAGGGTCTTTATCATGGGCTTAGATGTGTGGTCAATACAGAGACAAGATAAAGTGTTTTACACAGCAATAAGGCATGTGTTTGTGACGTCATTGACCTTGTTAGAGGAAACCTGCAAAACAACTTTGAATTGTAAAAACAAATGTGAACTGTTTTTCACAAATGACACACTATCTAGTCATGTTGCATCAACAGGTGATTCCTCAAGTTTATTTTGGAAAGCGACATTATGGGCATATCACTAGCGCAGTAAAAAAAAAAACATTACAAAGAGGGTCGTCTTTTATTGTCTTAGATTTGTATCATGCAATATAAAATAGTTCAAAGCAGCAAAATCATGAATTGTGTGAATAGTCATTCTAATTAAGTCGAGCCTAGGTAGAATGGTTTTGTCTAAAATGTTCAAAATGCCAAATAATTTCTGAGTAGAATATTAATCTCTGTTACTCTCTGCCACTATATATGATGAAGGCATGAATCTGAGGGCATGTTGAAGTAAGATTTATTTGAAATCTGCTCTACATACTATTTTCATTATCAACACTTGTGTTTTGATCTTAGATCTAAAATTTGTTAGTAGGTCGAACGGATACGATACACAATCTGGTCACAGACTACGGAGATGGTCAAAAACATGCCTGAACTTGAAGCTATAAAGGAAATGACATTTTAATGATAAGTGGAATTTAAGTACTGGTAGGAAAAGGAGCAGAGAAAAAACATTGGGATAATCTTGAGATGAATCAGATGTATTTTAAGAAGTTATTAAAATTGGAATATCATGAACAAGCACTGAACCGTGATCATAAACTTTCATAGGTACATGTGATATTACTTCATTGGTCTGTAATAACAGACTGTACAGTATGTCATTATGCCTGCCATGCATAAACGAGACGATACTCAGCACATCACTTGAATCATATCTACCACAGATTTACAGAGCAGTATTGCAGGGCATGCATCCTAGCAGTAGTTTGTACTCTCCACAATGATAGCAGTAATTTAGAAACCTGACTTTGATTGATTAATGGCAACGTCTTGCTCCATACCTCAGGGGTCATATTTCAAAGAGCTGTGGACCAAAGAATTGAAGGGGTCACTGTTTGCCTTAGCTTCCATACCAGTCAGCGATAGCTGGCAGGCACAAACTCTTGTCAGTAAACCGGAATCAAATGGGTCTGAAAGCAGAGACTAGCTTTGATATATTAGTATGCCTCTTGCCTGATTACGGTGTAGGTCATGACTATAGCAAGACAGGCTGTAGCCTTTTCTGGGGACATATATATGTTTTGAGATGGTGTCTGCAGAATATAAAGTTAAAGGGATAGTCCAACCTGAAATTTAGTTGGTTTCAATAGGAGACACATGAAAAAACACACATATTACTGAAGGTTTGTTGAAAATCCGTCAAAGAATAAGAGAGTTGTGATCTTGTAAAGTTTAGATTTTGTCATGTGCAAGGTGCTCTCCCATATGTTGTGTACAATTTTTTTTTTTTGAAAATGTGCATTTTTTCAAAAAGATATGCATCTAGCTTTTACCTTTGCATTTGACACATCTTTAGAAATATGTTTTTACGTATATACCTGTCTGGAAAAAAAATAATTCCGTCATCACAAAAAAAAGACAATTTATGTAATTATATCGTACACAACATAGGGAGAGCACCTCACACGTGACATCACAAAATTGAAATTTCAAAAGATCATAACTATCTTATCCTCATCTTTCAATGGATTTTTGTAAAACCTTCACTAATATGTTTCTTTCATGTTTCTGCTTTTATTGAAACCAACTTTTCTTCAGGGTGAACTATCCCTTCAAGGATTAGTAGCTTCTGTACTGTATGTTCTTCTTCTCAGTTTGATTCTTGTTTATGTCTCATTATGTAGAATGCAAATGCTGGGGTGCCTCCACATATATATGCGCGTTACATAGATGCAATTGTTTTCAAGCTCACCATTGTGCATAAATCGCGCAAAGCATAACTGTGTACCATAATATAAAAGAGGATTTCAATTGTGAATGTAAATATAAACATGTTTGGGCACAGATTTGTGAATTGTGATTATGCCATTGAGCACTGTTACCACTCACCACAAATGCATGGTAGAAGTTCCTTCAACCCTTTGGGTGGCAGATAACATGCTGCTATATGGGATTTATGTGTATTGATGATGAGATAATCCACCAGTGGCACATTCAGGGTTAACTCTATGTATATGCATGTCACACTGAATTAATTCACAGCACACAAACCCCATGATAGATGTATCCCAGGTGTAGCATGTGAAATGAAACCATTCCCATAAGCCTGCATGCATTTTAGTGGTACTATCACAAACTTGTAAACATATATTATCATGCAGGTTTGTACACATGTTTTAAGGTGGAAATAAATTGAAAATGAATACTATATTTACAAAGAAATTTTAGGTATATATACACCCAATAGTAAGGATAGCGTGCTCCATCCTGTAAATGAATGGGGAAAAAAAGTCAGAATACCATTTTATTGGACATTTTTGATCCCAACTTACACTATTAATAGAGTCTAGTACTCTCAGACTAGTCAATACACATAAAGGGATAATGGAAATCAATGTCACAGGAAGAGAACATGGTCTGCAATGGGTAGACAGACATAGCTTCGTTTCCAGGCTGTTGCACATTTCTGATCCCAACTTACACTATTAATAGAGTCTAGTACTCTCAGACTAGTCACTGTATCATTCCCCTCTTTTCCTCAATCGTGTCGGGGGAGATGGACACAGAAGGGGAATGATTAGTCTACTGCAGCCAGACCCCTTTGTTGAATAGTTTGGTTTTTAAAAATGTCCTACAGCCTGGAAGACAGGCTTAAACAGACATTGCAATGTGTTTGTGCTGCCTACATATGGTACATAATGTGCTTGTACTACATCGTATGTGGAGTGTTGTGTACATGAAATTTTGTGCTTGGTTAAGTGCAAGGTTTACTCAGCGATATGTTCAGCCAGGGATAAATAATGAGAGTTTGCTGCTGACGTGAAGTCAGTGCCTTGCAGAGCAGCATTATTCATTTGCATCCATAAACAAGCAGTGGCATGAAGTTGTGACTGAGAATTGTGTACAATTAATCAGATGCATAATTATCATCCACAGATGAGTGTTATATGCATGGTGCATAGTGTTAAATGCAATGTGTGGTATCAAAATGAATTGGCCATTGTTTTGGTTAGTGTAAATATGCAGGTTTCTCATAGGTGTGAGAGTCACTAAATTACCATAATTGGGAATATAGGCTAATCTAGTATTTATGTTCTGGGGTACCTTCCACACAGCATAGTTAGCTTCTCTAGTTTAATCAGAATGACTCTGCTCTCTCTTATGTAAACATACTCAACCAAAAAAATACACGGGGGCGGCGGGCGAATTCGCCCCGGAAACACCTAAAAGAGCCCCCGAAACAGGCCAAAATTGCAATTTCGTGGGCGACACAAAAATAGGAAATCGCCCCCGTAACATTTGCCACACGACTACTACAAGCAGCCAATCCTAGCTTGACGGCCGCGCACTGCACTGCGGCAATTTGCACAGCGAAGATTGAGAGCGCGCAAGCAAACACAGCATGTTTCACCGACTCACTGTACTGCTGAATGCATGCTGTGTGTAGTGCAGTATCCATCGCAGGTGGAGCGTTTCTTCCATGCGCGCGCGCCCGATATATATGGTAAGCCGTTCCCGCCATAATGCGTGCCAAAAACCATACGCGTACGTTCTGACCTGCACGCATATGGTTTTGGCACGCGTTTTGGCGGGAACGGCTTTTCATAGTTTCTTCCATGCGCGCGCGCCCGATACGAATGCATAGTGCATACCTAGCTAGGCCTAGGCTAGGCGCTGGGCTAGACGGCCAGTCGGCCATGCATATGATCGTACGTGTACTGTGTAGTGAATGCAAAGCATACGGGGCGCCGGGGTACATGAATTATGAATGCTTACGTGGCGAGCTTTGAAGTTTGAGAAGAACATGGATAAATTCCTGGTTCGAGCGGAAACAACAGGGGATCAGTATCTAATGACCCGTTCGTTAGCGGTACGACTAAAGCAAAGAAGTTTTCGGCTTCCCGTACAGCCGCTCGAACCAGGAATTTACCCATGTTTTTCTCAAACTTCAAACTAGCTTAAAAACTTCGGCCGTCAAGCTGCTAGTGCTATGCTATGCATGGCATAGTCAGACGTCAACGACTCAGCTCAGTCAGAGCCAGGGGCATGAACGTAAACATGCACAGTACATACGGTACGGTAAGTACAATTTGATATAAATCTTGTGATCTAAATTTAAGATTTGATAAATGTTATGTAGATCTAATGTAGTTGAATTTTGAAGATTTTCAATGTCAAGGAATGTGAAAAAAAAAATGCACGGCAAACTGTGTTGCCCATGAATGGTCACAACGGGATAGTCACAATAGCTCTCCCGTAGTTACGGCCGCCTTACTAGTCGGCAAACGGGTATGGCAGCTGCTGTGGCATACCAGTTTGCCGACTAGTAAGGCGGCCGTAACTACGGGAGAGCTATTATTTGATTGTGACTATCCCGTTGTGACCATTTATGGCCGGGCAACACAGTTTGCCGTGCATTTTTTTTTTTCATATTCCTTGACATTGAAAATCTTCAGAGTTTAACTACATTAGATCGACATAACATTGATCAAGTCTTAATTGCAGATTACAAGATCTATATCAAATTGTACTTACCGTATGCACGTTTGTGCCCCTGGCCCTGGCTAGTCTGACTATGCCTGAAAGCCGAAAACTTCTTTGCATTAGTCATATCGCCAATGAAATATTTAACCTGAATCAACTTTTTAATTTGTTAACTCCTCCCCCCCCCCCCCCCCCTTTTCGTTTTTTTTTTTGGGTCAACCCCCCCCCCTCCTCTTTAGCATCCAATTTTTTAAGATTTTTTGGCTGAACCCCCCCCCCCCCCCATGCTCATCAACTTCTCGTAACCCCCCCCCCCCCATCCCCCCCCCCTCCCTTACAAAAATCCTGTGTACGCACCTGACACACGCAAACACACACACAAAAAAAAAAACGCAAACAAAACCGCGAAATAGCTCCAGAAATTGTAGCCCTGGAAAGTGGAAAAAGAGCCCTGGAAAATGAAAAAGTAGCCCTGGAAAATTTTTAAGTTTCTCCAAAAAGAGCCCTGGAAAGAAAAAAAGTAATTTTTTGGTTGAACATACTGTATGTCTGTTTAATTTGATGTTAATACAATGTTATTTTGCTAACATCATGAAGCTTTGCTTTCCAGGTTCGCAGCTCATGTTCATACCTCTTGAATGTATGTATGTATGTATGAATGTACCTCAGTTATAATGATAATGATAATGATAAAAAGGGAATTGAACATACAGCTTTTCAAACCTGGTGTAAAGAAACAAAATTGCCCTGAACCATTTTGTGCATTTGTATAAAGATTGCTTTACATGGGGTCCTATTTGCATTGTGAGGACAAATGTACCCTGAATATCATATCATGTCATTTCCTGCCCTGTTCATGTCGGAAGTACATGTGTGTACATCTTAGCACCATATATAAAATCTCTTTTTGTCTTCGAATCTTTTCAGCTGCAACTGTGGGACACGGCTGGGCAGGAGCGCTTCCGTAAGAGCATGGTGCAGCACTACTACCGCAACGTCCACGCCGTCATCTTTGTCTACGACGTCACCAAGATGAGCACCTTCGAAAGCCTGCCGACGTGGATCGACGAGTGCGACCGCCACTCCCTCGCGCCAGACACGCCCCGCGTCCTCGTCGGCAACAAGTGCGACATGGCAGACCGCAAGGTCGTCACCTCGGGCATCGCGCAGAAGTTCTCCGACGCCAACAACATGCCTTTCTTCGAGACGTCGGCCAAGACGGAGGAGGAGGGCGACAAGATCAACAATATCTTCATGACGCTGGCCCACAAACTCAGGGACCATAAGCCTCTGCTGCCCCCTAAGCTCGACTCAACCGACTCTCGGGGCAAGTCGATTAAGTTACGACCAAGCAAGGATGAAATCGATGGAGACGACGACTCAACCCAGGAGAGCTCATGCGCGTGTTAATAACACCATTGTAAAGGCGAACTTTGTATAAAAAAAAGAATTATCAAAAAGAAAGAGAGAAAGGTCTATTGAATTTACATTACAGAAGTGCAGTATATGACCAGTTTTATTAAACGGTCCTTGTACATAGTAAGTAGATATATTATTAACTGTACATACCAAAATATAAAATACTTAACAGGATCATGATTTTGCATATTTTGTTCTGTTATTATGTATTGTTGAAGAGAGATACCAGGGGTGTAAAGATGGACAGATTTATTTTATTCTATGTCTTTGTTTCATTCGACTTTGAAAGCTTTAAGCGGATATACAGGTCTTGATAGGCACACGGGTGACAGGTTATAGATATTCTAGTATTGGAAGGTTTGTATTATTTAACTTATTTGCTTTTGTAGTTTTATAGCGTGGCTTTTTCAGTTAGTAGATGTATGTTATACAAATTATCAGTGTAGAAAAACATGAATTTGAGTTAAATCAGTATTATGAGTTCACCAGGGCCTTTCAATCTCATATCTGACTTTTTTTTCAATGTGTACAATCATATTTGTGTAAGTAGTTTTTTAGAAGAGAACATTTACCTAAGCAAAGAAGAGGTTATTAAAATACATAATGAAAACAACTCAATTTAAATTTCTAAATGGAGTTAAGAGCTAAGAATTTCAGAAAGAGATGATCAGCATATTTCATAGTTGCAGTCCAATAGGAGATGGACCTTTGCATCATGGATGAAGGACAAGGAAATTGGATTTGTAAATTTTCTGGGAAAAGTATGCCAGCATTGAGAAGGTATGATACAAAAGTATCATAAGACACACTTCTCCAGTCTACAGGTTGCATGTCACATGACACTTGAAAGAAGATTGCGTGGGTGTTATGCTGCAATTATTTTGCAAACATTATCTGAGACCCAATTACCAATAGAATGAAAGAATAGTCAGTACAAGATTGGCAGTATGACATATAATGAAAATATGTGGCATCTAGTTAAAAGAAGCCTGGGAAACATTTACCGTCATATTAAAATCATCACAATTGACTTTGTACTCCATGATGAGATCAATAGTCACGGGAGATTGATTAGCGTGTACGCGCTGTCAGTTCGTGACTGCCTGTGCCATTGACATGTGGGCGGACGGGTTTTATTCATGCGATCCTGGGAAAATGTGCAGGAAGTCTTGCCTTTCTTTCAGGAAAAATGTCAACTTACATGCAGTTCAAGAAAATGCTTTGTCATATCCAATTGTATAAATAGGGCAAATAAGGATTTGGTGATGAATAGAAAGAAAGAGATGCTGAACAGCGGTGGAATGAAGGTACTTGATGCGACTGAACAATCACATTTTAACTTGTACTACATGTTTCTTAGGCCTCCAGTCTTTGGAAATGTCATGTCCCCTGTTTCAAGTTACAGCTCTAAGATTTAAGATCCCCCCCCCCCAATCGCTTCTCTTTCTGTGACATCCCATGTTAAGATGTCAGGGTGAGAATAATGGCAGGAGAGGATGCTTTGTGACAGTACAACCCCAAGGCACTTATGTTGTCCATCTCAGGAAGAAAAACACAGATTTTTTTTTCTTTTCAGAGCAACCAGAAGGAAATATATTTCAGGGTTGATGTGGGAAATATGCTTGTATGTAGCACCATACCCCTTCAATAGCAACATACAAACAAACAAACAAAACAAAGCAAAACAAAACAAGCGTTGTAATGTGTGAATTTGCCGCAGGCACAATGCGATAGATTTCTCCTCCCCCACCCACCCACCCGCTCCTCCCACTCAACCCTGTTATTTATTTACCCAGGACAATCAACATATTATTCCATGAAAAAAAGAAGTTTGGGCAGAGCAGGTAAAAGATACCTTTTGAAGTCTTGTGAAAACAGTTAAGATGTAAATTGCCCTATCAGTGAAGGAAGTAATGATAGTAAATAACAATTGCTTTATGATCTGTCATAATGTGTGTAGCCAGTGCTATTTTAAGATGAAAGCAAAATTGGAATAAGAATGATTGCGATGACAGCCATTGCGAAGTTGAAGGTGACAAATGATATCAAGCCCCCTGTGGAATTGAAACTGATCCTAATGCTATAAATGTGATACTTCCTGTATGAATTCTGCTTCCCTACTAGCTGACCCTCCCTCTGTTTCAGGCACAAAGTGCTCAAGCTTGGCTAGATATAGAGCTGTGTTCATACTTGATTTTTAAGAAACTCTGACTATGTTCATACTTGATTTGTAAGAAAATCTAAGCATGTTCATACTTGATTTTTAAGGAAATCAAACCATGTTCATACTTGATGTTTAAGAGAATCTGACCATGTTCATACTTGATTTTTAAGAAAACCTAATCATGCTTTTGTCTCATAAAGCAGCATTTTGTCTGGCACCGGTGGAGTTAAAAGGGTATGGCAAAAACTGGACTTTGGGGTTAAAAATGTTTTGACAAAAAGTGGAGCCTTGTTTGTACAATGGTGATAATAATCCTATCTCATATCAAATAGCACAAGTTACCCATTAGTCTCAATGCACTTGTATGAAACCTGAAGAGGAAGGCGTATTGGAGCAATTATGTGAAAATATACCCCACACATTTATACTTCCGATGATACTGATAGATAACTTTAAAGGGAATGTAGAACTGAAAGATATTCAGAAAACCTCATAATTGCATTTTCCTTTTGGATTTTTTTTTTCATTATTGAATTGATTACTTCAAATTTATGGTCTGTCATGCCATTTTTAGGTCTTCCCAAAGATTATAGTTGAACAACGATACAGCAAATGTTTCACATTTTGTATTCAATTTCCTCTCTTATCTTTGCAGCACCAAGAGACTACAGAGTTCTGAAGTAAGACAATTAACAAAATTACTTTGGTATATCAAGGCTTCCTCATAAGTGTTGTCTTTGTGAAGACAGTTTGAATGTACTTTAAGTGTTTTTTTTTTTTTCAATTTTATAGTTTGTGGGGAACTTTATTTCATAGAAAAGTGGCTTACATCTGAATCTCTCATTTCAAGTTTGTGCAAGACTGCACCAAGCAGAAAAAAATCCCCAAGTGTGGGTTTGGTTATCATGGAATATGACTCTCATTATGAGCTGATACTCTTCGTCTTAATTTTCAGTCTGTTTAGATATCTATGGGATGTTTAGGGTATATATCATATATCAGACAGGAATGTGTACGTGAACAAACCAAGGCAACGTAGCTCACTGTATTTGGAATATATGTATTGGAATAGAAGAATATTCCTCATGTCCAAAAACGAGATATAAAGGCAAGTTCGTTGCAATAGCCATCCCCCCCCCCTCCCCCCATCCCAGTTACAAGCAATGAACTTGAATGCTTTGTACAGGGTTGAGTTAAACATGGTATAAAGAAATATAGAAGTAACATTTCAAACCCTGGACTGACCTTTACATTTATGTTTACATTTATGTTGCTTTGGCATGCATAAAAATTTATCTCTTTTTTCACCTTCTGAAATTATATTATTGAACAATTGTAAGAAGAATATTCTGATTTGAGGCTGTTTGTACAAACTATCACATAAACTTGTTATTATACCACATTAGCTATTATTGGTATTTATAAAAAGTATCTGTTAAAGAAACTGACCTCAAGCATTTTAATTATATATGGCTATTCCTATGCCTTTATTGGACAGTGTAAGATTGGGGCTTTAACTAGCAGTGATTGGTTATCTACATGATTCTTCACAGAAGAAACAAAAGATATTTTCACACAATAGGAAATTCATATTTTTCTTATAATCAGTAATTTGCCACTTCCCCTGAGGCTAAGCATTCTTGCCAGTCACTAATTTGCAAATTTGAATAACTGTAGTTTGATTCGGTGGGGATCTATTGTGATTATCCAATTGTCATATGAAGATTATAATCTCAAGTTGGAAGGACTATTACAGTAAATGCAACCTGATTAAAATGTATACAAGGCATCTTCTGATAACAACAGTGCCTCCTAATCCTCATCCTTGTAATTCCTTGTTCCAGGTTTCAATTGTCCATGAGTAGTTTTACATAATAGACTATTATAGAACAGGTATGCCGGCCAAGTAGTGCATTAATTCCACCTCAAAAGAGAAATACTGTCCCAAGAACATAAGATAGCATATGTGTACTGTGCTGTGTAGCACATTAAAAATAAATACATGGATGTTGATATTGGTTTGGATTTCTTCTCCTTTTCCTTTCCTTCTTTTTATTCTTCTTCATCTTCTTCTTTATCTTCTTCATTAACTCCCTTTCCTTCTACCTTTTCTTCAGTTGTATGCTCTCAATCTCTCTCTCCCATCTTCCTTTTCTCTATTCTATCTATCTCTTTCTCTATCTCGCTACCCTCTCTTTCCGTCTCTCTTTCTCTCTCTCTCTTTCTCTCTTTCTCTTCTCTCTTTCTCTCTTTTTCTCTCCATTCATCCCCTATTCTCACCCTCTGTCTCTCTTTCTCTGTCTTTCTTTCTCTCTCCATTTCTCCCCCTTCTCTCTCTGTCTTTCACCCTCTCTCTGTCTCTGACCTCTTCCTCTCTCATTCTCTTCCCCTCCCCCCCCCCCCTCTTTATTACCAACACCTCTGTTACTCCTACCCCATGCTAATGACATTTTTGACTGACATTTTCAGCAGACAGGTTGACAACCTAGCTGCTGATTTATGCAAGGATAAACTACATTGTGTATTCATGCCTTAAATGTCAGAGCTCAAATAGAAGCAAGCATTGGGTAATAAACTCGTTGTGTCATCACTAACGTTAGATCGTTGTGTCAATCTCATTATAGTCTAGTTTTGAATGTCAGGGGAAATGGCACGTTCTTTCAGAGGTGATAATGTAGGGTTTGTGCTGTGAGCTGGATGTAGGACAGGAGAGTAAAAGGCCAATCAGATAGTCAAATTTATTATTTTTTCTTTCACAAAATCTCTTTAAATAAAGCAGTATACTCTTCTTCGTCATTGTATTTGGTTACAGCAGGACAAAGCCAGAGATAAAAGTAAAAAAAAAATGTCCTGAATCATTAATTGCAAAAGTCACTTCCATCACTACTCTCATTATATGTAATATTTCCACAATAATATCTACTCTCGTAGGGCCAATTGTAATGGGGAACTGGATGGAGATGCAAGAGGATTTGCTAATAGCACTCTCTAAAAACAATGTAACCATGGCAACAAACCTTGTCCACACTTACACCGACCACCTCCGGCTCTGTGCAAAAAAACAGATTTGTGCAAAATCTAACCTCCAAGAGAAAGAGTTTGTGTCAAACAGCATTTTCAGGCTGTAGTCTCCATCAATTTGCAGAAAAAAGATTTTCAGTCTTTACGTCACCTACAAATATAATTTGCTGCGCCTCACTTTTCACAGGGAAGAAAAGCATACCTTGCATTCTGGTCAGACTAGAGGACATTAAAAATCATGTTAAGTCTCAGTCAAAATAAAGGTATCATGAAATAACTCTGAGAATTCAATTCATGGTGTGAGAGTTACATATTGTAATTTCTCTGATTAAGTATTGAAAGTAAACACTTTGTATATCTATTTATTCAATCTTCTTTATACAAGGTAGTCCCATTAGTAGGCTTGTTCTGTTCTCCCTGGGGGCCCTGTGTACAAATGATACAAAAACATACATTGTAAGCAGAACATCACCAACACAAACAAAAATATGTGTTAAAAGGCTTTTACCCAGGAAGTACGACAAATATTAAATGATGAACAACTTATATAAGTGCTTACGTCCTTGATGTATAAATGAAGCCCCTTACAAAGGCATTAGAGTCCATGGTAACAGATTGCATTTTCTCCAGAGATAAAGAAACATCTCTTTTGTAATGATGGACACTGAAGTGTATTATGACATGCATAAGTGTGCATGGTTACCATGACAACTTGAATATCTTTTGTGCTAGATCAAAGCAGAGATTTTTCACAAACATTTGGATGGAAGTAAACAATAGGAAGGGAGTGAGAAAAAATGTGTTTTCCTGCCATTTTCTGAGGTGTGTCATTTTATTGTAAGTTAAACTTGAAGGTTGCACCTGTAGCAAATGAGTGATAGCATTCCTATTCTCTACATTTGCTACCAATAATGCCATTTTGTTATGAAATGGTGAAAAATGTGCAGTATCCATTTTCACAAAAAACCTCCAAGTCTGACATTATTTTACTAATTAGGAAAAACATGTTAGTAAGGATTTTGTGATTGGAATGATTGTTTGATGGACTCAAACGTGTATATAAGTATAAAGTAAAGAAAGTAAAGTGAGTCACTTATGTAGCCGTATGACAGAGGTCAAGTCGGCCTGTATGTTCATGAAAGTGCCATTTCTATTGTATTACTTATAGTGTCTTATTAGCTAGTTGTATTATATTGTGGTGATGGTAGTAAGATATTAGTAGAGTATGTGTAATTGTTGCATGGAGATAATGTTGAGTTGGATTTGAAAAGGGACGTGCGAGATATGATTCTGGTCTGCCGAGTTGTATCATTTTTTCAACATCCAAGTGTACCACTTCAGGTATTGATCTTGAAATGACTCATGGTTATTATATGTGCACATTTACAATGCAAGGTTTGTAAAGAGAGTTGCATGTTATGAAAGTGCAAAGGAAGAGAGATGTGTCAACATACACTATATGTGACCATGGTATATGTGGAGTGCTTTGTACATGCACATGATATTGTAGGTACTTGAACATTGAACATGTTGAAGGTGGAGTGACCAGCTAGAGAGACTGAACTATACAGGACAGAATATAACACATTAGCTGGGAGTCCTTTTTTAGCCTGACTGCATTATATGAAATATGCTGAACCATGCTGTGCAAAAAAAAACAACTATGAGAACTATATGATATTCACAAAAATCATTTGAAAACAAAACATTTTTATGAGCTTAATTGTATTTGTGATATTAGCAGTGTCCCAACAAAAGAATAAGATCTATTGACTAGAATCAATCTTTTTTTTTTGTATTATGTAATCACCTGTTTCAATTGTCTTGCTTAGGTAATGAATGTAAATGTCCCTAGAAATAGAACACCCGACTTTCTCAAGAACAGAGGAGAAATTGTTTCTGTCATGATATGCTCTGGTGCACTCATCGAAGGAGTGAAACAGGCCAGAAGAAAATTGGAGTAATCTTACAAAAACATGATTAGCTAACACGATTAGCTGTGATTATCTTGAACAGTAAAGAATTCTGCTCATTTTAAAGATAGTTTAAAAAAAAAACATATCACTTTCCAGTACTTCAGGGTGTACTCAAAATGACACTTGAAGGTGCTCTCATTTCAATTGGGCTTGAAATTTGATTACCCCGTTCTTCAGATTATGTCCTGTTCTGTGTTATTTCCTCGAAGAAGTACTTCACTCAATCCTGCAGAGCTAACCAAGGTGTATTGCTCAAAAAATCGCTAGAAGGTGCACTTAACAGGTTAACTGAAAACATTTACATACACACTTTGCTCCCTCCAGTCGTGTAAATTGAGCAGTACTTGGTGAAAGATTGGCAGTGTTAACGCCCCATTTTACTCTCTCCTCTCTCCGTCTCGTGAGCAGTTATCAGAGTTTTGCAAACAATTCACACTTTATGAGGTATTTACAATTCATCTTACTGTATGTTGTGGCTATCCACTTTGATAGGAACTCAATGGCAGCATTCATACACAATGTTGTATCCCATTTATCCAAAATAAATGGCTTAATTTATAAAGAGAGGCAGTTCAGATACACAGTTCTGGTAGCACAAATGTTTTTTTGTGTGTCTGTATTCCTCATTTTTTATCCCCTTTTATACTTGCTTTTTGGCACTAGACAATTTTTTGTTATTTATGCAAATGTTATGCATGTCGTTCAAACAATATGTTTCTTATGGTAACCCAAAGCTTATCCAAGGTTTGTCCGAGAAACAACATCTAATAGATTCAGAGTGTGATTCAGAGTGTAAGTAGCTCACAATTACGGCTTAAACTAAAATATTATGGGATCACATTTAGCATTACTGCAAAATCAAATATGCACATTTCACGTCAATTTTGTTAACCAAAATGTGACAGATGATTAATAAATGTCTCAAGGAAACAAACAATAAATTTAACAGATTTATTGAAAATTTGACAGATTTCTGCTCGCACACATTCCCTCTCTACATTGGTGAGATTGAGCTACATGAATGAGTCACACACATTACTTTATATGGGTCAAGGTCAGGACAGGCAGGGAGACTATCTTTCTTGCCGATACCATGATCTCTTGTCATAAGTGGAGACATCCACTGCACAGATATGTGGGTATGAAACAATAATGAACACATACTCATGTGAGGCTAGCTTGTGTTTCAGACTGTTAGGAATTTTAAAATATGCACTAAGCATGTTTGAATGCAGTAGACTAACCATTCTCCAGATCTTCTCTGCCCACCGCGCGACATGGATTGATGAGAGCGGAGAAGAATTAGTCTTGTAATTACTAGACCCAAGTGAATACTTGTGGTTGTTTGGAATTAAAATGTCCAACAGCCGGGGAAACCGGGCTTGTCACAGTTTTGCCTCCTTCACTCTCTCTAGGGGTGTGTGACGGACCTTGGCTTTTTCCAGACGCTGCGTCAAAGCTATATCCAAGAATGTGAGCGGTAAAGGAGGAGGGGTGGTAATCTGAGAGAGAATGAAGTCTCGACCTGTCTTAGCTAAGTCACTTGGTATTTTGAAAACTGACGTTAAGTCCAGAACTGTGCCAATGCCAATCGGCCAATCAGACGATCACAGTAATGGAAAAGTTGAAACTTGAGTCCCTTTTTTAGAATACCACACCTGGGGTGTGTTTTACCAAGCTGTTCTTAATAAGCTAAGAACGACTTTACACACGACCGGTGACCCTTTCTTGTGCTAATTCAGATTTTCAATGATCGTTATTCCCATCATTTATTAAGCGCTAGAAATGGGTCACCAGTAGTGTGTTAAGTCATTTTTAGCTTATAGAAACAGCTTGGTGAAACACGTGTCTGGTTGTCATTGTATCACAATGTACCACATTTTTATTACTATGGCTCCATATTGAACACAGTTAGACTCATGAGAATTAGACCATTTCTGTAATGTATTCCACACATTGAAACTGAACCGTTAGATAAAGGTGAATGGGATAACATGTTCCTACACGGACAATGGAAGAGTTGTGAATTCATTAAGAAAACGTCTCTCTGGGAAATATGACTTCACATCTGCATTCAGTTTTATGCAGGGGATAGCCCTTTAATTTGCTTCACTTATTCATGTTTGATCTAACAACCTGAGTGTGCTTTAAACTAGTGATCAGTTGCAGTGCTAACATGTCTTTCTATCCTTTAATATTCTACCCACCTGGTTCCTATCCTTATCTACTGCTTGAATCTGATCGTTATCAGTCATATCAGGTTGTTTAAATGTCTACATTGTGTATATACCAAAGACCTTGTATGAATATTGATTTATGTCTCAGTGTTGTGTAAACATAAAGTGACAGGCAGATGTGTGATACATTTTATTGAAAGGTGCCGTTCGCCAGACAGAATGAATCGGTATATTGATTTAAAAGCAAATTCTGCTGACCTTTTAAATGGAAAACGTGCTTGAACAGTTTAATGTAGCCAATCTTGAGACTTCATAAGTGCAGGACTGCAGTGGAGTGTGCTAGACAAAACCTACCACATAACAGAATCAAAGTTTACAGGTTTGCTTCATTTGAAGCAAACAATTGATTGTAAGCATTGTAACAGTGATTTTACTTATGAGTTGCACTGGATGTTTGATTGGGTAGTTTGACTTTCAACTTTTCCTTTCCTGTTTTCAGTTGGTAAAAAGTGGTAAAGGAAGTTGTCAAAAAAGACATGTTGGCACAGAAGCGGCATGTGCTACTGTGTGATATGTTAACACAATTGAATGCTCCTAAAAAAAAACATTTGCACTTCATATTTTTACTGCCAAGAAAGTTTGCACATGTTGTTCACACCATGCCATAATCAACACTAGTAAAAGCCCTGCTTTTACCCTATATGTATGCAAATGATGGTTGTGAATAGCATACAGAGATGAAGAAAACAACTTGTGATGTTATGTACTTAATTTTCAATCTATAGTAACTAGTATGTAATAACACTTGATTAGGTAATACTGTATCAGTACAAATGTAACTGTAAATACATTGAGTGTATACCACCTTAGCACATCTCTTTCAATCAATGTATTTGTGTTTTGTGAGTGGATCTGTCTTTCTCTCATATTCTCAACTCTTTTACTACGACAGGGGCCATATTCATGAAGCCTTTCTCAGCCCAGTTAGTTACTAATAACTAGTAACTAAGTAGTAACTAACTAGGCTAGTTCTCATGAATATGACCCATGTATATCTTGCACAACTCATGTAGGTGAAGGAACTGAAATGCTCATGTAGGACTGTAACATACTCCATACTGTAAATATGTACTGTTCATAACAATTGATGTGACTATTAAACTAGAGTCGTGATAATGTTCTAAATATTCTCTTTAACCCCTCTAAGGACATGGCTAGAAAAAAGGATTGATTAAAGATGAAAAGAAGAGAGATTATTTCTGAAGGGTCTACAGGTTGTTGTTGTATACTATAATATATAGTCAAACCTGTTTTTGAGGAGCACTGTCTATAGACAAAATATACCTGTATGTAAGACAACTCAACACATAGCCCTTCACAGCAGTTTGCATGTACCACCTGTTCGTAAAGACCACTAATTACCCTTTGGTTGGTTTTTACACACAGGTATGACTGTTAAACTAAGCATGTACATTAGTATCATTATTCCAAACATGTACTTCAGAATGTTGCTTATCTATTGCATTGAAATAACTCATCTAATAATGTTGCCAATAGCTCATGTACTATGTATTTAGAAAATATATATATATATATTTACTTTCATTTCAGGAAAGCACCACTTTTGGTTGTGCAAACAGAATGTGCAGTGTGCCTTTTTTCCAAGTTTCAAGAACCTGATATGTACAGAACCTGAAACACTGATGGAGTAGGTAGACCTGACCTGGTATGTGGTATTGATCAATATTAATCCCAGGTTTATTACCTGGTTTGAAGTATGGGTTAATATCATCATGGACCTATCATGGATGGACTGCGCTCGGATAGACTTCCTTTGATCTATGAGGTCCGCCGCCTCATAACAATTCAAGACATTCAGGTGTTTTAAACAATTAGCTGTATTTCTAATTAGGTAGTGCCTTCCTCTGAATAATAAAAGACAATCTGTTTTGAGAAGCATGTCAACCGTTCAGCCTTCGCTGGGAGCTCGTAGCTGATCTATTTACACACACTGTGAATTAGTTTTGGGGTGAGCGAAGGGGAATTTTGAAAAAACTTGTAGAAAGAATTTGGTCCGTAACTTTTCCGGACACCTCCGCACATGAAATTGAGATTGTTTCCATGAAAGATTAAACACTCAATAAACAATTTACAAGATATTTTTAAGGAAATATGATTCGGAAATGTGCGATATGGAGGCATTTCTCTGGCATGTTTTCTACAGTATTCTCCTTTTATCACAAAAACGAAGCAACAATATAATCTGAAATTCACAGAATCGTATCTTTATAAGATGTAATACTACTGCACATGCACTTCAGTTCATGAAGTGGTTCTGAAATCTTCTGCGCATACAGAATATATATTCCTCAAAATGCATCCTACATTTTGTCATGCTTGTTTGGCGGCGGATCTCCCTCGATCAAAGAGCCAAACGCGTCAAATATTCCATTGTGATATCAATGCACGCGACTGCTGTAGGAATAAATTACACTTCGTGCTGACTCCATTTATAACACCTCTCTGATATCATCCAATAGAGATACAGTTTGCTTATGGGGCAAGGGTCTTCAACACCCACACATGCACCCCCTTAACCAGCAATGTTGTTTAAGTAGTCAATCATCTATCACTTTATTTCTTGGGAGCTTTGTGTCTCTTCAAACCAATACCTCACATCCACCCGAACGGAATTGAAATAATAGTTATATCTCTGCAGAACCCATTCATCAAATTATTTGTCTAGTGGATGGCATATGCATTATTTTCATTCGTTATATCAGCCTTGTTTTTGCGCAACAAGAAGTGGGTCACAAAAGATGTTCTTTCATACATCCTCAGGAGAGATTTCTGATTATGAAAGAAACTAACACATTTTTTGTTACCTTTCACTGTTATGGAGAGAGAGGGAAAGAAAGAGAGGACGAGAATGGAAGATGAAGATATTGGGTGAGAAGACTAACGTCTTGTGATTATGTTGGGTAATAGGTGGTGTTTAAATATATGTGGTCTTTTGTGCATTTTTCCTCACCATGTAATGGTTTCAGTCCAAATATTTATGCTGGTTTAGAAGATGAAGATGAAAATTAAACTAATTTACTTTTGATTCTTGCGAGTGTAGCTTCGCGTGATTTGTATGCAGTTGTGACAAATTGTGTTTGCAAAGAGTGCATGAATGTTATCATTGTGACACAGATAGAGAAAAACAAAGGAAGCAATAGATGAAGGTAGCAAAAGGAAGAGGAAGATGAGGAGAGGGGTGAAGACAGAGAGAAAGATAGGGAGATACAGGGATGAAGGCAGATATTAAAAGAAAAAGATTGAAGAGAAAAAAGGATCATGTAGAGAGAGAAAAGGGGAAAGAAAGAAGGAGATTGGGAGAGAGAGGTGAAGGCAAAGATAAAGTTACAGGGATGAAGACAGAGAGAAAGCCAAGAAGAATAGGAAAGAAAAATAAAGGAGATGTAGAGAGAGGGTTAGAAAGAGAGAGAAAGAAGGAGATGGAGAGAGAAAATGGTTTATTATAAAGAGAGAGAAAAATGGAGAGAGACGGAAAGAGATGGGTAACAAACTACTGTCATTTAACATGTCAAATAATGCTTTGAAAATCCCTAAATAAAAGGTTGCATGTTAGACTATTTACAAGTTGAAAGGAAACAAAAATAAAAGGTGTGAAGAGGGCGTGTTGGAAGCATTATTTCAGAGATTACATAACCTTGGCCACGTGAGGGAGATCGATCACAGAGCGCACAGGGTTGTTTTCCTGCACGCGCAACTTGACCAATTTCCCGACCGCTTCGATTCAATCTTTGTTTGGTTGAAATCAAGCCAGCATATTAAATTGTCTTCGATATCAACTGCAAATTAGAGAGATATGGAGAGGGAGAGAGCGGGGTGGGTGTGGGAAATAAAATAATGGTATATATGGAGAGAGAGAGAGAGAGAAAGAGAGAGTGGGGAGATAGAGGGGAGGGGGAGGGAGAGGGGAAGAAAGAGATGGAGAGTGAGAAAGAGAGAGGGGGTGGGGAGAGAGAGAGAGAGAGAGAGAGAGAGAGAGAGAGAGAGAGAGAGAGAGAGAGAGAGAGAGAGAGAGAGAGCGAGCGAGAGAGATATGGAGAGGGAGAGAGGGGATGGGGATGGGAGTAGGAAATTTGTAATAGAGAGAGGGGGAGGCAATCTTTGTCTGGTTAAAATCAAGCCAGCAGATTAAATTGCCTTCGATATCAACAGCGAATTTGAGACATATGGAGGGATATAGTGAGGGGTGAGGGTGTGGTACGCGCAAGATGTAAAAACGGTATAAAAGAGAGAGGGGGAGGAGAGGGGGTGAGAGAGAAAGAGAGGGGGAGGGAGAGAGAGAGAGAGAGAGAGAGAGAGAGAGAGAGAGAGAGAGAGAGAGAGAGAGAGATGGAGATCTGGAGATCAGGCGTAGAGAGGGGATGGGGATGGGAGTAGGATAATATATATAACAGAGAGAGACTAAAGGAGAGAAAGGTGTGTGTGTGTGTGTGGGGGGGGGGGGGGGGGAGTCATGCAAGTTTTTTCAGCCAATCCCACATTCTGAGTAGCAATCTGGCTCACAAAGGGTTAAAACTCGTTTGGAGAGCCTAGAGCTTAATTATTTCAGCGATTATGATCTTAATCAGTATCACCACCGTCATTGAGCATTTTGATAATCCCGTTGTATATACAAATTACGATGGCAATTAAGGTATGATTAAGATCATCACTCATTATCATCAACATGATCATCATGATCACTGGCCTAGGCATGCATATAGAATAGGTTCAGTCTCTGTATAGTTTGTCGGATCCGCTGAGATTGCATCTGGCTCATCTGAACGCCCTCATGATTCGGGGCTATGTCAAAAAAATGTGATTTAGATTAAAGAATGCCCCGAATGAAATAGTTATTCATGTCGATATGCCCATCAATTTCTTCATTTCCATCATCATCATATTACCACCACCACCACCACCACCACCGCCGGCATCATCATCAGCAGCATCATCAACATCCTCCTCCTCCTCATCATCATCATTATCATCATCATCATCTTCATCATTATCATCATCATCATCATCATCATCATCATCATCATCATCATCATCATCATCATCATCATCATCATCATCATCATCATCATCGGTAATCCTGGGTTTTAGGGGCCTAAATTATACCAGCATCAGCAACATCATCACCATCATGCATTATTGGGTGAACAAAGGTGGTGCATTTTAAAATGTATCTCCCAATATCCCGTGGGAAGAGGAAGTGCGTATCTCTGTTTTTGTTGATCGCGACCGAATGACCGTGCATTTTGCAATCCACGCACGACACGCAGAAATAGCGTAAACAGGCTTATTCATTTGTTGTTTGTGTTCTTTTGTACCTGTGAATAATGGTCGAGCAACCCTAGCTGCGATATTTTGTGAAAAGTTGCGTGCGTTTCGATGCTGAATTCGCGATTTTCTTGTCGTACATAATGCAAAACATATTTTAGCCCTCGACGTGACATCTTGATAAGTAGTTAAAAACTAATATATTTTATATTATTTAGGTTTTGAATTACCAGCCTAAGCCGTGGTATAATATATACAAGTCAAAGAAGATCTACATAACTTTTGAGAGGAAACATAAGCAGTTTGGGCGCACAACTTCGTCTCAACAAGTAGTAACATTATCGGCAATGTCTGTTCGCTAACAAGCAGTACAGAAGCAAACGTCTAGGCGGGTGGCTGAGGGGGCGAGCGAGCAGTGCTCTTTGGTGAAGCCGATACACGGCGCGGTGAAGCTGATCTTGATCCTCGGCCGGGGAGACCTTCAATGATCTGGCCTCTACTTTAACCCAGGTGAGTTCTAAACAAAGTCAAATTTCTTTATTGTATTGCTGGATACCAAATCAGTGAAAGGGTCAAACCTGCACTATAGTATAGAAAATAGCGTTTTTATTGCATAATATTAAAACCGGCAATCCCGTACAATAGGGGACCAGGCAGTATCGCACATGTATAATGCACGCAAATGGGAACGCTGCAATACCGATTGTCGTCGGCAGAAAGTGACCTAGAAATCACTTTTTTGGACGAATTAAGCAGCGAAAATTTTGTCTAGGGTTAGGGTTAGGGTCAGTGTTAGGTTTAGAATTAGGTTTAGGGTTAGGGTTAGGGTCAGGGTTAGGTTTCGGGTTAAAATTCATAAAATTAGTGGGATACCCTGGTCCCCTATTATACGGGATTGCCTTAAAACCCAGTAGCATGCATGCAGCAGTGGTTATGGTGGTCAAGATATATGGGATTGGTAGACAGCAAGTATTAGTTTACACATGTAGCAGGTATGGTCAAGACTGCGTGAGAAACCTGTGATTTCATATTATGCCACAACTGTTATTAAAGTTGATAAAATAACCCTGAGTCTGACCATAGCCCCAATCCAAGGCCTACTTTGGGCAGTTAAATTTGTCAACAAAGTGAATTCTGGGTCACATACCTCGCGCTGTGCCCTAAAGCAGCCGCAGAAGAATCAGCACATTGACAATGTCCAGACTGCATGCACACTGCATGTATTAAGTATGCCCAGTATTGTGCAATAATAAAACACGCTATATAGTGCAACTTCGCCCTGAAAGGAAGGCTGAGAAAATCTTACGCACACTTCACACAGGTTAACTCAATCAGATCACATCGGGGATTGATCTAGATGACATTAGGGGCTAACCTTCTTGATCTCATTGCTGGAGGTGGGACACAAGTCGGAATAGTGCATAATACAAAATACTACCCGGTACAGGCGGTAGTAATGAGAGATGTGTCACTCAGTCACACTTGTAACTTTTGTCTAGCTAGGACTGGGACTGGCATGGCATGGCTGGGTTTGACTTTCAACAATAACATTGACAATAATCATAATCAACATGCCATGGACAGGACCATGGCTTTAGTGTTGATGCTTTTATGATGGTGGACTATCTTTAACACATTATTCAAAACTATTTTTTTGCTCCATATAGCCTAAGGAAAGACCTTCTTTTTCAACAGCTACCCAAAATGAAATGGGTAAAGGTCTATGGAATTGTACCTATGGCTGAGGCCGAGGGTTAGAGTTAAGATCAGGATTTGGGTAAGCTGCAATACATCAATTTTAGGTGGCTGTCACTAAAGGAAGTCTTTCCAATATTTAGATTTTTGTTAGCATTTATGCAATACACCAGAGCACCATCCCCCAAAATGAAGGGCAGTCTATTCTTCTCCATTCGGAGTGCTACTGCAGGGTGCGCAGGTTAATCACACTGTAACTATTGTATGCGTGTGGAGCATACTGTGGAACACAGTCTTAGTTTAGCACATGTAGGTATTACTGTACAGCATGCAAGTAAAACATTTCCAGACCATTACAATTACCGGTATATCTATGCTGTATATGTGTGCAAAAATAATTTGATTGTTTCACATATTATGCGATGTGAATTTGCAGACAGTGATCAAGCATGGATAAGATACTCCTGGGAATCGCCGCCTCAACTCATCCGGAGGCGGTGAAGAAGGTGCTCTTCACGAAGATGATTGCTGCCGCCTCCAAACCCTTAGAGGAGGAAGAGGTCACCACTATCCTGCAGCTCTCATCCCAATGGGTGGTTGGGGAGGAGGTCTTCTTACAGGAGATGGGACTGCAGGTAATTCTACATGGATGCATAATCTCCACTCTTTGGCCCTGTTGCATAAAATTTACCATTGATGGTAACTTTGCCACCGATGGCAACTTCTATGAAAACCTTGAATTTGATTGACTGTTAAGCAATATTACTATGGTAGTTACCATTGATGGCAGAGTTACCACTAATGGTAAGTTTTATGCAGCAATGCCTATCACTGGCTTTCTGAGCACCTCTTTGGAGATGTATTCTGAAAGGAATGAGCCAACAGTTCTTGTCATAAATAACTTCTCTGAGAGAATACTCAAGATACTCTGGCCCTCTCCACTCTCATCTGTTTTCTTTCTTCTCTTAATTGATCGCTGAGCAGCGTTTTTCAGAACCATCCAGAAAGGATAACCCAACTGTCCTAAGGACTATCACAGACTGGATCTGGTTGAGTAGCACAAGATACAGAACTCAACATACACGAGATCAATTAGACTGAGAGATTCACACACTAAACCATACCTTATGTGACTCTGCAAACCCCTATGCTATTTCATTAAGTCAGATGAAAATTTGTAAAAATACTAATAAAAGTGCACAGTGATTACTGTGTATGCTAAAAAAAAAAAAATGTTTTTTGTGAGTTGATGTGAATGCTGAATATATTTGGAACAGACCGTCATTACCAGGCCCTGTTACTTTGTCACTGTATAATATATGTATATATTTTTTGTGCCTATAGATGAAGGCATGACATTGAAGCAAGGTCATGCTGGAGTATGTTGCACGGAACAATTGTGGTCTTTCTAGTCCATCTTCACGCTTTCTGTTTTGTAAATATTGTAGATAGTATTGGTCAATATCATTGTAAAACATAAATGATTATCCCCAATACAAGGAAGATGACACAAGGTTAATAGATTGTCACTGTCATTTTGTCCCCTCCAGGTATTCCAGGCCTGGGCCAAGTATAACCCCTTTGTGTACGAGGACTTCTTCTGTCATCGCTTCTTAATCTCTGCCCTGGGAGAGTCCGTTAGCAGCCCTCTCCCGCTGATCAGCTTTATCTCCGCTTGCCTCCCGACGCTCCAGCACAAGCGTGAGACAGCGGTCAAGATCGTCCGGATGCGCGTCATCAGCCTATGCCGGGGGTTCCCCGCGATCTCCGTCCAGGGCGCCCTCTCCAGGCTCCTGTTGGAGAACCGTGACTGCCTCCCGGATGGGAGCTTCGCGGCGACACTCTGCCAGGCGTTGATCACGAACGTGGCGGCTCTTGCCATCCCCATGGATGAGGGTGGGGAGCTGAAGACGTGCATGAAGGCCGTGGGGAGTGTGGGCAACCTCTTGAAGGCCGTCTGGTCCAGCCAGGTCTCCACCATCATCCCATCTCTCAAGCACGTCTTCAACATCATCTCCACCGTTCCCGCTGTTGATGAGGAATCAGAATCGTCATCATCCGAGGGTCCCTCGCTCGCGCTTGGTGCCCTCGTGCAGCACATCCCTATGCACGTCGTGGAGGTGGTGACGAAGAGCGCTGTCAGTGACGTGTCCATCTCGGATGAACGCATGACACTAGCGATGCAGAGAATGATTGACTGGCTCTCGTGGCCAAGCATCATCAACATTGACCGATGGATCATCACCTTCCTAACCAATCTGGCTTCTGTCCATAAGCTCACCATATTGATTAAAGTCATACTGCTTACAGTTGAAACAGTGAGTTATCAAGAAAATTGATTTATTGAATATGATTTACTTAAAGAAATATTGTACAAGAAATCATATTTTCAGAATATATATTTGAGCTGAAGTTTCAGCTACTGAACAAAGTACTTATGTTTATGTTTGAAATAGGAATTTGGTGGTACAAGTGTGGAAAAACTTGAGTGGGGTTTAATTCAAGGAGTAGACACGAGTACATGAATTTGTTTTAACACTTTTAAGTCTTCAGACACATTTTATGCTTCATTCTCAATAATAATTAAACATGTTGTTTGGTATTTCAGCATGGATTTTCAGCCATGCATTTGGTGACATTGTTTTTCTCTTTGCTTCCCATGAAAGATGCTGTACCGCCTGTGTTTCCCTGTGGCCCGAGATAGTGCCTTTGTCGTCTTCTCTCACATGCTCCTGAGCTTTCAACATGCACCAGATGCCTTTCACAAGGTGAGTTGACTCTGTTGAAGTATTTACAAAAACAAACCACATGTGAACGAATACCCTGAAAATCTTGTGACAAGTTTCCTAATGTTGTTTGAAAGCCAAAATGTATCATGGAATTTTCAACCTTGGCATTCCCGAGTAGCCATGAATAAATACTACATCATAGAAAGTTGTGCATCATTAAAAAACAATTTTCCTTTTGTTTGCAGCTATTTGGGCAAATTGTAAAAAAAATGTGGATAATATGGTTGTAAATTTCATGCACTCAAAATAAGCTCTCCGCGAAAGCTGAAGATCATACTAGTATTAATTTCATGAATACAATAGATACAATCACAATATGAAGAACTTTGCCAATGAAACTGGTCAGATCAAATCCTTGGAAGAAATATGTGTATGTAAACAATATGGTGTGTATAATTCAAGTTTTGTATTCTTGGCTTCTGCTTGGTGATCAGATTATTGGCCAGGTGCCAGAGTTGGTGCAGCGGCTGAAGAAAGAGGGCAGCACATCTAGCCAGAGCTGTGTGCAGAAGCTGGCAGAGCTAATCTACACACTCATGTATCATCATGCGGGCTATCCAGAACTCTACGAACCAATTCTAGAAGCTCTCAAAGTAAGTCTTGCGACAGAGTTCTCCTCTAGGTTCGCTCCCTGATCAGAGATAGCCAAGACAGGATTCGTGACAGGAAGCAGAGACAGGAGTCAAATCCAAGCAATGCCTGTGACATAAAAAGTGTGATTCAGGCACTGCTTATGACTTTCTTGTGTCATTTTACTATCTGGTACGGTAGTAAATAAAATTTCACTCTCATGTACTTCATGTTGGTCCTGCAATATTCAGAACACTTATTACATGCCCATTGAATTGTTTAATATCTTTTGAGGAGATAAAATTCCTTTTATTCCTAATTTGTTAGTCCACTTTTATTATCAAATATTTGTGAGACCTTCTATAAAACTTGTACAATATGATGACAAAATAGGTGAATGAATAAAGAAAAATGATAATATTTACAGTAGATAGATTATAGATATACAGTTGTCCTCAAAATTATTCATACCCTTGTTAATTTTTATGATTTCTTATTTTTGTGATGAAATTAATGCATTTTGTCAAGTGTGTATATCAGTTATATGTGACCAACATGTGAAAGAATAACAACAATACACAATTCAAGAAATTCATCATTTCAGGGGTATTTTATTCATGGATTTTCAAAAAATGCCATGTTCAAAATTATTCATACCCTAGGTTTACTGAGTCCAATGTCTTTCTTTAATAGTCAATAGCATAGCCTTTGTTTCTTATGACTGCTTCTAGACGGTTCTTGTACGTGTCCACAAGCTTCCTGCATGTCTTCTGGGGGATGTTGGCCCACTCTTCCTTGGCAAAAGCCTCAAGCTGGGACAGGTTGGTCGGTTTCCTAGCCAACACTCTGGTCTTCAAGTCTCGCCACAAGTTCTCAATTGGATTCAGGTCAGGACTCTGACTTGGCCATTCGAGGACGTTGACATCATTGTCCTTGAACCATTTCTTCAGCTACCTTGGCGGTATGTTTTGGATCATTGTCCTGCTGGTACTTCCAATTAGGGCCAAGCTGGAGTTTCTCAGCGGATTCCTTCATGTTTTCATCAAGGATCGTGATGTAATCCTCCTTTCTCATGATTCCTTGGACCTTGACGAGGTTGCCTGTGCCACTGGAAGAGAAGCATCCCATAGCATTATGTTTCCACCACCATGCTTGACGGTGGGCACAGTGTTCTTTGGAGTGTATGCTTCTCCTTTTTTCCTCCAGACGTATTCAACATCCATATGGCCAAATAACTCCAACTTTGTCTCATCAGACCACAGGATGGTTGACCAAAAGCTGGAATCTTGCTTTAGATGACCTTTAGCAAAGGCTAGGCGAGCCTCCAGATGCTTCTTCCTGAGCAGCGGGGTCTTCCGAGGCCTACGTCCATGGAGACCTCCTCTGTGCAAGACTCGCTCAATAGTGGACCGTGACAATTTCGTCCCTGCCTGGTCAAGCGTTCGAAGTAGGGCCTTGGTTGTGGTCCGGGGGTTGTTGTTGACCTCTCGGCAGATTTTCCTGGCAAGTTTGGGGGACACCTTTCTCATCCTGCCACGCCCACAGAGGTTTTTAACAGTATTGAACTTCTTGTGCTTGTTGATAATGCTCTGCACGGTTGCCACAGGGACATCATATTGCTTCGAAATGGCCTTATAACCCTTTCCTTCAGTGTGGGCACGCACAAGACGTTGCCGTAGGTCCTCACTGAGCTCCTTCTTCTTGGCCATGATGATCAGAAACTGAGAATGACCAGAACACGTTTCCTCTATTTAAAGTCTTATGGAAAGATGCTATGTGTTTGACAATAGTTTAACATTTGGTCAACAAAAAAGGTATTTAATCCATTGGAACATCTTGAAATAACTATAGGACAAAGATTAACACATTCTCAGGAAAGGAAAACAATGGATACTATGAAGAAAGAACATTTTTGTTGAGGTATTGTCAGGGGTATGAATAATTCTGAACATGAGGGAAAAATAACTTTTGGACCTATCTATTATTATGCAAATGAAGTTTAGCCAACTCATATGTGGATTTGTGCATAGCAACAAGTAGACAAAAGATACACAGGAAGTACCAACATAATAGCTTTTACAAAGGAAGAATCTAACAAAGACTGTTATTTTCAATGGGGTATGAATAATTTTGAGGACAACTGTATGAATGTATTAGAAATTCATAAAATAAATGAATATATATCACTTTTATTATCAAATATTTGTGAGACCTTCTATAAAACTTGTACAATATGATGACAAAATAGGTGAATGAATAAAGAAAAATGATAATATTTACAGTAGATAGATTATAGATATATGAATGTGTTAGAAATTCATAAAATAAATGAATATATATGGATGAATAGATTGATTGATTACTTGATTGAATAGTGACTGAATCTTGGTTCTTGTAGGACTTCCCCCGCCCCTCCGAGGCAGCTATGGTGGCTAGGCTGAAGCAGAGGGCATGGACGGCACAGAACGGAGGTCTTGGGTCAGACTTCTCCTCCAGGTTTGCTCCCCGATCAGAGACGGGCAAGACAGGATTGGTCAATCTTGGCAACACCTGCTACATGAATAGTGTCATTCAGGCTCTGTTTATGACCCCAGGGTAAGCTGTTATTACCACTTTATTGCCTGAATTTGCCTGTATTATCATAACCAATGAGCTATATTCGTTAATGTACTCACAACTTTCCTCCCTATTGCATGGTTAGTTTTATTGCTGTATTTTGTAATTCAGTTTCAATGGGTGGCATGTGCCCTGAATCTATATAGTTTTGGGATATTATTAGTATCGTATTGTTTGAACAACGTAAAATGAATTTTGCATACATATCGGAAATGGTCTATTTATTGATAACCATTCAAATTACTAAAGTGTTTGGTAATTACAGTATGAATGTCATTGTCTGGATTTGTTTTAATTTGTAAGGCACTCACGATGAAACACAGCTGAAAGTTTTGTACTAGCTTTAATAGAGTCAGTGAAGGGTGTTATCACAATAATAACAAAACACCAGCAGTTGAAGAGAATAAAGAAAGAAATATCTGTGAAGGAAGATGCAGAAGAGGAAGAAAGAAGGAAGGGAGAGATTCTGAGGAAGGATATAAGCATGTATAAGAAGTGAAGGTTGAAGAATGAGAATAAAGTGGTCGGGGAAGACATCTCACAGATGACATATTTTGTGCCATCTCATCTATGTCTCATTTTCCTGTGTCTTTCTTTTATCCCATACCTTTGTCCAGATTCTGTGATGACATCGTGTCATACCCTCTCTTCAATCGGCAAAGCATCATGTTTCATCTGCAGCACTGCTTCGCATTTCTTGCCCATACACAGGTAGTTATATCTGAGAGTTGTTGTTTGAATGGGATATTTGTACAGCTGCATGTGCGAGACTTAATTGAACTTATGTACTGTTTGCATATTAAGAAATTAATGAACCACCGTTGTGAATATTGATGTGCTTTCTATTTTCCTTGTGCTAATGATCAGGGTCATTGTTATCCATATAACTTACACTCACGCAAAAAATGACTCATATTTTATTCCAAGAGTTAATTATATGAGGAAGGTGTGAGGAAAGTATATTATGGTATTTATTTACATCTTGTTATAACAAATAACTCTGTGAAATACCATAAGATTATGATAGGCTGGATATAGTTACAGTTTATGTTCTAGGATCTTCCATAACTTATCATAATCTCTACACGAGCTGTTTTTTGAAGGTCCATTTCACTTATTGTAATGTTCCTGTGATTAACTGTTTTATTTCTTGACTTCATACAACCCCCAGATATAACTATTTCTTATAACAATTTCTTGACTTTATGCAACCCCCCCAGAGAGCAGCCTATGCCCCCAGGCAGTTCCTCAAGGCCTCCAGACCGTCCTGGTTTGCCCCAGGCTCGCAACAGGACTGCTCAGAGTTCCTCAAGTATCTCCTGGACAGGCTGGACGAGGAGGAGAAGGGCTGGAGGAAGATGATGAGCAAAGTGGCCGCCACGCTCACCACGTCGCTGTCATCGCCCTCGTCATCGTCGTCTTCTCCCACTCCGTCATCGTCTGAAGGAGCTGAGGCAGATGCCAGTGCTTTCTCACATGATCAGGTAAAGAGGATGTGTGTGTGTCTTGTAGGATATAATTGCTATTTGGGGTTTTAATTTTTTTTTGCGTATTAATGTGCTTTAAGTTCGTCGAATATCATATTATATTACTTATTGTATTGTACTGTAAATGTATGTATTGTATAAAATGTTATGTTGTTATATTCGATGTTATGGTAAATGTAATGTCTCTTTAAATGTATATTTATATTTTTTTTATGGATGTGAATAAATGAAATGAAATGAAAACTAGAGCAATTCGACTGCTGCGCAGTCGATAAATATGCCTCCGCCTCTTTGCTAGCTCTATTTACATTTATTCTCTGAAAAACCTGTTTTTTGGGCAATGAACCATTTAATTCCTATGTGAAATGAAAATGTCATATTCTGTTTTTCCATGTTTGGCTAAGTTTGGCAATGTTCATTGACTGACTTCCAATCTAATCAGTCAGTCTAAAGCCATCCTTGTTTCAAGTTTGTTTAAAGTTAGCCAATCTGGGGGTAAAGTTCATTGACCTTTGACCTTTCAGAAATTTTACCCACACTTTCACCAGTCTACCTCCATAAAGTGATACATCTCTGTACCATGTTTGGTTCAAATTGAACCATTAGTTTTGCATTCAATGTGAAAAATGCTAAATTTGGCACAATTTTTAGCCAATTTTGGCATAGTTCATTGACCTTTGACCTCTGACCTTTGAGAATTTTCACCAGAAATATCATCAGTCTACCCCCAATTAGTGATCCATCTTTGCACCATGTTTGGTTGGTATTGCACGATTGGATCTTGATTTATTTTGAAAAATATTACTTTGGCGGCAATTTTTTAGCTATTTTTGGCAAAGTTCATTGACCTTTGACCGTTCAGGTATTTTACCCAAACTTCCATCAATCTACTTCCATGAAGTGATACATCTCTGTACCATGTTTGGTTAGAATTGCACCATTGGATTTGGGTTCATTGTGAAAAATATCAATTTGGGGCCAATTTTTAGCAAATTGTTGCAAAGTTCATTGATCTTTGACCTCTGGCCTTCCAGGAATTTCACCAAAAAATGTCACTAGTCTATTCCCAAGCAGTGATCCAACTTAGTACCACGTTTCATGAGAATTGCATTTTGGGATTTAGTTTTATGGTGAAAAATATGAAGTTTGGGGCAGTTTTTAGCCAATTTTGGCGAAATTCATTGACCTTTGACCTCTAAACTTTCAGGAATTTTATCACAAATGTCACCAGTCTATTCCCAAGTAGTGATCTATCTTTGCAATATGTTTCATAAGAATTGAATCCTTGGATTTGGATTTATTGTGAAAAATATAAAGCTTGGGGCAGTTTTTAGCCAATTTTTGCAAAGTTCATTGACCTTTGACCTCTGAACTTTCAGGAAATTTATCAAAAATGTCACCAGTCTATTCCCAAGTAGTGATTCATCTTTGTACCATGTTTCATGAGAATTTGATCCTTGGATTTGGCTTTATTGTGAAAAAGGTCAATTTTGGGCAATTTTTCACAAAGTTCATTGACCTTTGACCTTTGAACTCAATCAGAATTGACCCCTATTTTACACACTTCATTGGTTTCATGCAATACACACATGTACCAAGTTTGAAGCAAATCTGGTTAACAGTTCTCAAGATATTGCCTAAACGGATTCGGGACGGACGGACGGACGGACGGACAACCCGAAAACATAATGCCTCCGGCCACTTCGTGGCAGAGGCATAAAAAATGGAATTAAGGGAATTTATACTTCATAGGATATGCATACTTTTGATTGTGTACGCACCTACTGGAAAGCCGTTGATACCTGTGTTGTAGCTGAGAATTGTTGTGCGTGTTCAAAGAGGATAGTTGTGACTATTGGGGCTAGAAAATCACATATTTGCCTCACTAAACCCTGCCCTGCCCTAACCCTAACTCTATTCTAAGCTACACATAAAATCATTGAATATAAACTTTCATTTTTTAATCTTGTCAATCCTAGGATCATCATAAGAAAGATGCAATGGAGGTCGATACCAGTACTCAAGAGAGTGAAGAGATGGCCTGCCAGTCCTCGACATCCAGTGCTCCTGGATGCTCTCTCTCAGAAAGTGACTCCTTTGATCCCTCAGGACATCTTCCTGATGAAGGCACGAGTGCCACAGCACCATCAGACACAGCCTCGGGCTGCGGCAGTGGCCTGGTGAATCAACCAGGACAGCAAGATGCTCAAGAAAACCCCAGCAGCACCAGTTGGTCATTGGGCAAGGTGAGGAAGGAGGAGTTGTCCAAATTCAGGGAGAGCATTGTGGAGAGGTACTTTGGTGGGAAATCAGCAACACACATCCGCTGTTTGAATTGTGGGACTGTTTCCAGCAGGAAGGAGACCTTCTTTGACCTTCCCTTGGCATTCCCGGGAATGGAAGGGAGCGAGAATCTTCTAGGAGGACATAGTGATACACCAGCAGAGGAGAGACACTCTGAGAAGTCAGAATACGCAACGATTGATCTACCTCAGGATAGCAGGAGTGTGGTTGGTGCGAGCGCGATTGCTAGTACAGTCGGGGCGACCGCCGACCATCACGGCAGCTCCAGGTTGGGTGACGCTCAAGGTGTGGCTGGGTCGAGTCTGGAAACGGATGCTTCCACCAGGACAAGCCTTGAGGATCTCCTCAAACACTACTTCAGTCCAGAGTTCCTGGTCAAGGAGAACCGGTACCGATGCGACAAGTGCCAAAGCCTTCAAGATGCAGAGAAGACTCTGGAGATTGTGGATGCCCCACAGGTCCTTATTGTAACTCTCCTGCGCTTCTCCTACGACATCCAGCTTCAGCAGCGCTGCAAGATCATGGAGGATGTGCGGTATCCCAGAGTCCTCCAGCTGGATGTGAACTCATGCCCCGGAGACTGCAGCGTGGGTGGACATCACAAGGAGCCCTGCACCAAGAGGACAAGGCAGAACAGCGTCGGCAGCGCACACTGCTCCACGGAGGGAGACACCAGCAGGACTGTGCCTTACTTACTGAGCGCCCTCATTGTGCATTCAGGCAGGTCGTCAGAAAGCGGTCATTACTACTGCTATGCGTGTGATGACGTAGAAGACTTCCCTAGCCACATCAAAAGCAAGCAAAAATCAAAAGAAAGAATCCCTCCTGAGGACGTCACAGAGCAAAAGTGTGAAACGGAAGAGGAAGATCTCCCTTCGAGGTGGTTCCTGTTTAATGACAGTCGCGTGACAGAGTCCAAGTTTGACTCCTTTGGGAAAGTAACCCAGCGCTTCCCAAGGGACACAGCGTATGTTCTCTTCTATAGGAAATGTGACACTGATTCCAATAGTGACATCAAGAATGCAGTACTGAAAGGATCTCCCTCCTCATCGACCTCTCAGTCTTCCTCTGTGAAGGAGAAGCGTCTGAGAAAGGACCTTCAAGATGCCATCCAGAAAGATAACTTGCAGTATATGCAGGTAATATTTGCCTTTTGATATTTTTTTTATGCCTCCGCCAGGAAGGAGGTAGACTGGTGACATTTTGGGTAATATTCCTGAAAGGTCAGAGGTCAAAGGTCAATGATCTTTGTGAAAATTGCAAAAATTTGACCTTTTTCACAATAAGTCCAAGTCCAAGGATGTAGTTCTCATTTAACATGGTACACAGATGGATCACTACTTGGAGATAGACTGGTGAAATTTTTGGTAAAATTCCTGAAAGGTCAGAGGTCAAAGGTCAATGAACTTTGCCAAAATTGGCTAAAAACTGCCCCAAACTTTATATTTTTCACAACAAATCCAAATTCAATAGCGTATTTCCAACCAAACATGGTACAAAGATGGATCACTACTTGGGGCTAGACTGGTAACATTTTTTGTGAAATTGCTGAAAGGTCAGAGGTCTAAGGTCAATGAACTTTACCAAGAATTACCTAAAAATTGCCCCCAAAGTGATATTTTTGAAAATAAATCCAAATCCAATGGTGCATTACCACCCAAACATGATGCAAAGATGGATCACTACTTGGGGGTAGACTGATAACATTTTTGGTGAAATTTCACAAAGGTCAGAGGTCAAAGGTCAATGAACTTTGCCAAAATTGGCTATTTTTAACATTGAATACAAATCTAATGATTCAATTCAAACAAAACGTGGTACAGAGATGTGTCACTTCATGGAGGTAGACTGGTGAAAGTTTGGGTAAAATACCTGAAAGGTCAGAGGTCAAAGGTTGATGAACTTTGCCCAAATTTGCTGAAAATTGCCCCCAAATTGATATTTTTCACAATAAATCCCAATCCAAATATATGCATTTCAAGAAAACATGGTACATAGTTGAATCACAAGGATACAAGGATGGATTTGGACAGACTGGTTAGATTGGAAATCAAAGAAGTAAGAGGTCAAAGGTCAAATGAAGATTGCCAAACTTCGCTAAACATGGAAAAACAGAATATGATATTTTCATTTCACATAGGAATTCACAGGAACATTCCCAACCAAACAAACTGATTTTCTGAGAATAATCTAAATAGAGCTAGCAAAGAGGCGGAGGCATATTTATTGACTGTGTGGCAGTCGAATTGCTCTAGTTATTGAATGGAAACCAGAGGCATAGGTTAAGAATATTTTATATCACTTAACTCATCTTGTTCTGTATGAATAAAAATATATTGAAAACTATGGATGGCCCATTAGCCACCCATGTATAAGGCACACTGCTGCTGTCATCTTCACATATCTCTCCAATACAAAGCTTTTCATGTATCGCTTGTCTTCTCTCCGCTTCTCTTGTTGCAGGAGAGAGAGCTTGAAGCCCGTAAAACCTCCCAGAGATCACAGCGTCCACCGTCTGCAGCCGCACCCTTCTTCTCCAGGCACTTTGACGACAAGAACGACCCCCCTGGGGGGTGTGGGCTAGGAGGAGGGGGAGGAGGAGGAGGAGGAGGAGGGGGTCTGGGTTTTACCGGGAGTAGGCTTGTCTTCTGAAGGGGCTGTGTTGAGCAAGAGTGCACATTCACCCTCTCAGTACCATAGGTGCATAAGATATGTAATAAGTCAGTGGGCTTTACCTGGCTTGGTACTGAGATGATTAATCATCTCAGTACCATGGGCGTATGAAATGTGTATTGTGTCAATGGGATTTACCTGGCTTGGTACTGAGAGGGTTAAAACTAAGCTGCCACAGGTCCCATTCATATTTGATGTAAGATTCACTTGAAGGATTCCTCTTAAAATTATAAAATAGTTGAAATAAAACAACATTGGAACCCATGATAATGGCAGAACAGTTTAGCCAGTTTTACAGGTCCTAAATTCTTAACCACCACTCTCCTTGTAAATGATCACCACACATATGTCTTGGATAATTTGTTTGTATATTTTATCTGCAAGTTGGAATTTTCCCTTATTTTCATGCGTTTCAATCAATGGTTACTTACATTTGGGTGTTACCCTCATCCTCCATGTGGACTTACAGCGTACGTTTGGTGTTCAAATTGTGTTAAGTTGTTATTCTATCAGCAAGACATTATAACCTATTTATCGCAGTGATAAGGCATACACTGCATTACATATCAGGTTAACAAATACATGATGCAACAATTTACCTGAATGCTTGGCTGTCTTATGCATAAATGCATCAATGATCTGATTCTAAGCATGGTATAGAATATGGTCAATTATACGGTTTGAATCGTACACTTATTTTCATGGTCATTCTTCACAAATGTTATTGAAAGAGCATGACACTATCGTAACCTTTTTATACACTTTAATGCCCTCAGTTTTCTGATTATTTATTGTTCAGGTTGTTTGATAAAACTGTCAAAGTTACGTTTGTTTGACTTTGTGTAGTGATATCAGAAGTACCAGACAGCTTTTTCACATACTGTATTGGAATAATATATAGTGCTGCATAAAAATTGTCTCTGATGGCTTCATACTTTAGCCTTTAAAACAGTTCAGAATAGTGTACTTCCTACCGGTAACTAACCGTAATATGGCTAGATTTTACCGAAAGGGCTTTCTTGGGTAATTTCAATTTACAAAGATTTTTTTTTTCCATGTTGTCGTGTTTTGAACCGTGAACTAGAAATGGCATGTGTGGTTAAGTCGCTGCCCGGTAAGCAGTAGATTCAAATCCTGTCTGGTTCCAAGATTTTTGTCTGACTTGTTTTTCGTTCCGGATGGAGCACGCTATCCTTACTACTGGGTGAATGCCTCAAATTTCTTTGTAAAATAACCTTAATATGTATGGAAACATAATTTTATAAAAAAAAATTTTCATAGTACAGTTTGAGTTTGAGCTTACTCTTGTTTACTTTTAAAACACCGCACAGAAAAAAAAACATGGAAGGATTTGTAATAAAAAAAAAGTCTTGAAACAGAGGAAGTCAGATGAGAATTTAGGAACTATCATTGTCTTTAGTCAAGTAAAATGTGGACAATCCATGAATTTTAAGTAGAAAATGGATGACGCATAATTGCATAGATTAATCAAGCAACCCACTGAGCTCATGGAGCGGAAAAATGTATGTTTATATATATTCATGTAGAGTGTGTGAGGTGTGTAGGGGCAGTGCAATCACAAAATTTACTATGCAACATCAAAACTGAGATTTTTAATGATTTTTGTCTTTGAATGTAGAGTGAAAGGTTTGATTGCTTTTAAATTCAATGTACAGATCTGGTTCATACTGAATAACGTTTTGACTTTGCAAGTTTAGTATTGGAACTTTTTATGAAATGTTGATGTACTGTGTGTATATATATACTTATTGATATATCAGAGAGATGATAGTAACATTCAGTCAAACTGGTCTACCCAGACCACCGTTTGTAAAGTTCACTCTATCCTTCAGAGCACTTTACTTTCAATTGCACCTGTGTAGAAAGACTTCATGTCTGACTTTGATGGGGAAGAGAGAGGGGAAATGAGCAAGGGGAATTCACAGAAGGACATATCTCAAAGAAAATTGAAGAATGGAGTTGGAAATCAACCGTAGAACTCATCAAATATGCACAAAACAGAGCTGATTGGCACAGAATGTTATCTTCAGATAAACAGATAACAGCACTTGAAGAAGTCCATAAATACCTTTTGTTCTGCTTCTCTTTGACAGGTTTAACTCTATGAAGTAAGAATATATTATTAGTATTACATGTATATTACATGTGTATTAGTATTACACTACTATAGAGTATACCATGACTACTTCACTGAATAGCAGATCCAAATCATCATTAGAATATACAAGTACTAGTAACATTACTCGGGATTTTATCCACTTTCTTAATTAATTTTGTGAAATACTGGAATGTTCATTTAGTGGAATAAGTGCAAACCAATTTAAAGAAGCCTTTTGAGAATGGGTTTGTTCATACTCAAGATTAAGATTATTTAGTAGGAATGTTGGGCTGCTTTCTGTTTTAAGTTTGACATCTTGTCAAATGTCACACCGCTTGGAAACGGATGTGTGTGGGTTGCATGCATGTGTATGTGTATGTGAAGTAACAGAAATATATTTCTTCTACAGATAATTACCGTGTAGAATCAACACTTTCCCACTATCCATAGTCCAGTCCCAAATCTGAAGAACACATTGTAAGTATTACAGTGTCACCTTGTTTGCAATTCAGATCATTTCTAATAAAACTATATGTCCTGATCAAATGACATTAGTTGAACATGTTAAGAGAATAGTCTCCATTAATAATCATTGCAATCAGTTATGTGTAGATCTATCTTCTCTTTGCATTTCATTAGGAAATGGCAAGTTTGCATACCTTCTCTAGTGGGACACAAAAAAAAAATGACAGGTAACTGCATCAAATCTTTGTTGGTAACCCCCCAGGTGGTCCAATGTTTTATTTGGATTGTCTGCCTAACGGCTAAATTAAATATATCATATAAAATGAGCAATGTTGATATGTTTTGACTCTTCCCCAACTGTGGTGAAAATGTTTTATAACCAAGTTTTTTTTTTCATCTAACATATCCAGTGTGTAATAAAAATGTATTCATAGGGACAATATGGATATTCTGCATCCTTCTACACATCACATGCAGTCTCACACACACACACAAACATACATTTTATACAGCAAGTACATACACATAACCCACACCCACACACACACACACAATGGAAAATAAATACACATAACAGACACACACACATATTCTGTGATTCTACCTCGCGATGAACTACTCAATTACATCTGCACAAAAGATAACTTTCGGAAGATAATATGATATTTCCTACTATCAGTCGTACATGGGTATGCAAAAATATGGTTTATATCATATGCTGAAATTGTTTAACTTTATTTTCTTGTACTTTCATTGGATTTGGAGATGTTCCATTGATTAAACAATAATTTGTTACCATATTGGTTTATATGTTGTATTCATTGGACAGAAGGGAAGTATGTGGAAACTTGTAGAATATTAAACAGAGAGAGCGGGAATAAATCAGTGGGGAGAGAGGAGGAGAAGTTGGCAATGAAGGCAAAGTTGTGCGTTGTTTATAATTGTCTTCTGCCCCTTGGGAGTTTTTATATTTACAATGTTGGTAAACTTAAAGCCTACCTACAAGAAGGAAAATAATAATGTACATCAAAATGCCACATTTTTATTTTCACACAATTGAAATCCACATACATCATATAACATCAAACTGGTATTGAATTAATATCAGTTAATCTGAGTGACTTCCATTAGTATGTATTGTATCTGAGTAGCAGTAGACTTCCATTAGAACAAAGTATTGTTATGCAGGTATCAAATTTATGTAATATGAAGGTTGCAAAAGCAATATAAAAATAAATTTGCCACTGGAAAACTTGACTTTCTGCTCCTAAGACTCATTTTGCAATATAGTTCGAGTTTAAAAGAAATACATGTATTTAGTTGGCAAACTTGGTAGTGAAGAAATTTAATCAGCCCAAAAGTTATTTTTCTTTTAATGTTGCTTTTGAAACCCTAATGAAGGCAACTACCGTTTCCAAGATAAACAGGCTTATTTCACCTGCTCCATCAAAAGGGGAACAGAATATATTGACTGATGATATGCCAGGAATACCTCAGCAATGTTTAAGATAAAGGCTTCACATTGATATCTATCATGTGGCAGGTCTTTACTTGTGATTCAATGCACTCTGTTACAATGAAGCTCCTAACATAAATTGAATCAATCAAACCTGTCTATAAAGACCACTCCGCTCGGCTCCTTGAGAGCAGTCTACATGTTCTTGATCTGTATATTAACACCATGTGTCCATGAAGACCATGTTTTTTCTTCCTTTGAGTTGGACTTAACAAAATACATGTATAACTTGCACACTCCGGTAAAACAACATCATTTAACATGTCGCGACCTCTCTGTAAATCTTAACAAATCTACTGTTCTGGGCAAATCATATTATATAATGTGTTCTCTGTTTCAAAGAGTCCCTTATTTTGACAATGATTTTCCATGAAAATTCTAAGGGAAATGACAAAGAGGCCAGTCATAGATAAATTGGAAATCGACTTGTATTATAGTTTTCGATTCAATCAATATCCTATATCATTACATCCCATTGAGCATCTCTTCAAATCATCGCAGCCTCTCTGTAAATGTTCAATTCCCAATCAGAATACATGTATCAGCTTTATGAATCGACTCTGCTGTTCTGGGCAAATCACACTAGTGTTTGTATCCTAGTCTCCGTCAAGTTTTCCTGATTTGATTAGTCACATTACACTGGTTTGCTGCTGCTAGCTCCCTCTATAAGTCGAGTAGGCATACGGGCTGAGGAGAAGAGGAACGTGGTAATGCTGGCTTGGATCCTCAATCTCAAAGACAATCTGGGTTGAAAGACAGAAATAAATATATGGTTAATTAATTTTGATTAACTTTGCTTCCTTATCAGTCATAGTTTCATTCAGTATGCAAGGTTATTTGATAACCCCAACTTGTGTTTGACAAAATATTGATCTGTCACACAACGAACAATTGTGTACAATGGATAGCGGAGCGTGGTCGCTAGCGGTCGTGTCCATTTTTGCTTATTACATGACGTCATCCAGCCACTGCCGAGAGCCAATTTATGAATGAAAATATAGTAAGCATGCGCAGTGCAAGCCTTCTATGTCCCCACACAGTATTCCACCAAAACAAGTGTGAAATTCTCTATCACCTCGTACCAAAATCGACCTCGAATTTCACTTTCCTATATTTTATATGAATTTTGTAAGGTATTCTCAGAGGATCTATTTTCTCACCGATACCGCACAGGTAAGCGAATTTCGATTGCTTCTTGCTTTTCCGTCAAAATCGTACGAATTAGCGTCACCCCCGCATCGTGTTTGTTGGAATTTGTAGAGTCTATTGCAACGTGCACAAAGTCAATTGGCTTCCGGGTTTTAGGACCGTCAGTCAATATGCATGAAATTGCAGAGTTTCGATAATTTTCGATCGATACTGGAGCGACCAGATCACGAACCAAGACCATTTCCTGCGTACACAATGTGACCGGATATCGTTATCGTTATCGATACTTCCACACGCAGTCCGAAGGCAACCACGTGGTCATGACGTGATCTGCGCGATTGCCCAATCAGCGGTCTCCGAATCGCTGTGCGCAGACGATCTATCCGTTGTACACAGTCTATGGACAATAGTTCGTTGTGTGTCAGGTTTGAAAAAGATATGGATTTGGAGTTGTGGTATGTCACAGAAATTGCCCCAATCCCATGGAATCACCCTACAAGAACAAAGGTCTTTGATGGCATTCATCAGTGCAACCCTTACCTCAACAAACGGATAAAAGCCTTTGGTGTCATTTTCTTTGAAGTAAGAGCCTGTGTCAAAGGTCAACTTGTATACGCCAGGCAGGAATTGGTCAGTAGTCAACAGACCAGGACACCTTCCATCCATGTTGGTTCGTCTGCTCAACAAGAAAAACAATATCCAGTTTATATGTTAGGAATAATTCATACCACTATCATATGATATTGATGATGATATACATCCACATACATGTATTTAAGCAATCATAATTACCTAATGTAAAAATAAACAATTACTTGCTGAATATTAATCTGCACTATTCAAACATATTTTGAAAAAAAAATTATCTTGAGCTAGCTTCCTTTCCAATGGGGTGGTTTCAGTTTTCTACATTGTAGTTTTAATGATATGATTTATTCCTTCCAATATAGTCTACATGCTGAAATGGATGTACATGACATTTCTACAGGATGGAATCGTATGAACTGGAAATGTATTTAATAAAATAGTGTTTGCTCTGAAAACTACAATTTTCAGAGCACAACAAATAGACAATATTCACTACTTGAAGAACAACTTACCCTTCTGTGATACGTTTCCACTGACCAGCCATGAGATAGAAGCCCTCGATCCTGAGGTTACGAGCAGGGGCCCCCTTGGCCGTGTCAAGCACATGGGTGGTGAGGGGGCTGCCTGTTTTGCCTGCTGTCTGTCAAAGGGAATGTGCAACAGAGAGATGAGACCAAGCTAGATATGCAATGTCAGTCAATGTGTCAATGATATCAAGAAATATGTGGGCATTGTAAATTTATAACTTCAAACATCAACCAATAAAAAAACATTTTCGTAATGTATTCACATATTTTCCCGTAACTGTACTGTGTTATTCACCTGTAATTTATTTCGTAATTCAGTTTCAATGGGTGGAACACACCTTGAATGTATTAGTCAGTGTTAGCTGCAGCTATTTGGACAAACCTCAGACAAGCTTTGAGGTTACCATTTGTAACATATTGTTTGAAGGATCATGAATAAAATTTGCATACATAATGGAAATGGTCTATTGGTGAGATGGCAGGCAGGAAGAATTGCCATGGCATTGGCTAATCAAGTCCCCCAAAACAGACAACCAAGCGACAGCACTGCGTGAGCTGGCTGATATCGCAGTAAATTTTGGCATGACAGAAGCAAAAGAATCCGAGCTAAAAACTTTCACACAGACCATTCAACAGCAATGGCATAACTCTTTCCAGTAGACTGTACTACTTGCAATGTTCCACTGCATTGCAGTTGCATCGGAAAGACTTCAAAGAGAGCGCGTGGCCGCGTGCAGATGATTTGTCCGACGGCCCATAGAAAAAAAAAACCGACTGGTGACACAACTCATTACATGTGGGACAACAGTGACAAGACCTACATCAGTCGGCGAGTAACAAAACAGAAATTGTACATATTATAATCGATTAAGGTCTGCCGTACCTCATTTGCCATGACAACAGAAGATACTCTTGTTCTTGATAAAAGAGTTAGATGCGCTTGTATTGCTTCTAAACGATGACAGCTACCCATTTCACACGAGTATGTGGGATAAACATTGTCGACATCGAAGTTATAGCTTAGTCTTGGTCTCAAGTTTTAATAAATGTATGTTATGCAGGAAATTCTAAATTTTCTTGCTTATGCCTATAGTTTCACTTTGAAGTAACCTTTTTAATATGAGCTCAGAGATTCGAAGGTCAAGACCAGCTACATGGGGTGATATTTTCCATATACTTATTTTGAATGGTATGCAATGATTATTCCATGATTTTGTTATTGCACCTATACGCTATACCGAAGACTAGTCCTATGCTAGCGCATAATAGTTCAGTGATATGCACTCGTAAACCCCGGCCCCATACCACTGAAGCTTCCTTGGGCCTGGCCCTCTCCTGGCCCTGTCATTGAAATACGAGGCATGAACTCCTAAATATGTAATCAAAATCAACATAGAGTACCTCGTCCATTATTGGGTCAATTGGCGACAGAACTGAAAGCGTGGCTTGGGTTTCTAATGACGCCGCATTGCGTTTATGAAGTTCGTTTCTAATGTGTCTCTGTACATCGGCAAAGCCCATGTGAGCGCATGATACAATTCTATTGCACACAGTGCAACAGAATGAGTGGATGGTATCTCCTCTGACAATGAAACGATATGTCCTCGTCCATTTCTCAGAAAACTTGCTCTTATATTTTGCAGCACCAGTCAATCTTTTCGGTTTCTTGCTGCGGCTAGGCTGAGGAGGAGCATAAAAGTCGGAGTTATCGGTGGATTGGGCTTTCAATGCCGCTGCATTGCGTGTATGAAGATCGTTTCTGATGTGTCTTTGCACATCGCCGAAGCCCATGTGACCGCATGAGACTATTCTATTGCACACAGTGCAACAGAATGAGTGGATGGTATCTCCTCTGACAATGAAATGATATTTTCTCGTCCACTCCTCAGAAAACTTGCTCTTATATTTCGCAGCACCAGACAATCTCTTCGGTTTCTTGCGAGGCTGAGTCGGAGGTGCGTCAGAGTCGGACAGCGCAGACTCATTCTCAGATTTGATGGTAGCGGGAGCGTCCATTTTCTCAAACGTAACAACAACATGCAGACCTCCTCATACCGAGCGGAGGCCGCGTAGCCCGCGTGCGCTAGCTGGCTGCATTTATCTAAAGTAGTCTAGGCCTATAAAAAATACTGTACACAATTGTGTAGGCCTGGACCTAGATAGTTTCTAATGTGATGGGTCTCTTTTATTTTATGTGTATACGTGTGTGTTATCATATCCACGTGCGTTCGTGATCAGCTTAGTTCTACCTACACCTAGCGGCTGCACCCTTCAGCGAGTTGTCAGCCGGGCAGATCAATATTGAGCTGACATAATTGAGGGATGGAAATATGCAAGGCTCGATCGGCCTGAAAAGCATGTAGGCCTATTCACATTCATGAGGCTATAATTATACACTCAAGATTTTTGAAGGACATGCAAATATACAAAATATTTAAACAAAAACTAAATAGACTAGACCCGGCGGGTGTTTCACAGCTGCTCGTAAGTTACGAACGACTCTACGAGCGACTGGTAATCCCTTCTTTTGCTAAATGCGATACCACACTATGTTCATTGAGAATGTGATTTAGCACAAGAAGGGATCACCAGTCGCTCGTAGAGTCGTTCGTAACTTACGAACAGCTTGGTGAAACACCCCCCTGCATGTTAATATAGCCATCCTTCTATCACAACTTCTTTCCATTGTTATGTGTACATGTATTTTGTTTAGGTGAAGATGCAAAAATAATCCTCTAAAAAATAAGAGCAAACGTTTGTGAACGAGTAGTTTTACATACACTGTATTTACATATACAACTTAAAATGTTCATTCATAATAAGGTATACTGTATGAAGTTGCAGTTTCACGATATCATCTTGTTATTTAACGGGGGTAGTATTCAGCAAACTGATAGATGGTTCGGTAACTTTTTGCCGCTTGGGAAGCGGATCGATGGCTATATATACTTCGAGCTGGCCGCACAGTACAATACGGGTTTCGCGGAGACTGGCAGGTCGGGTTTAGGGGTTAACCGGGGTGATTGCGTCCCGGGGATTGCGTTTAAAGGACGACAGATCCTTTTAGGCCTACAAAAACTCTCATTTGTCTCCATGAACATTTTAGGCGCATATCCAGTGGTTTTTGTCGTGTGTTGTTGTTTTAAGTCATAGTTCACGCTGAATTTAAGTTGGTTTCAAAATAACAGACATAATTGTTTTTTAATTTTTTTTTAATGGAAATAAGTCAAAGGATAAGAAAATTAAGATCTTTTAACATTTTGATTTCGTGACGTCACGTGCGAGGAGCTCTTCCATACAATTTGTTTTTGAAAAAGTCAAATACTTGTATGTATACTTTTACCTGTGCATTGATGTTGATACATTATTAGAAACCTGTTTTTACACACATCTCCAGGGAGAAAAATCCATTGTAATAAACAGATAAAGCCTATCGTAAAACAGCACACCAAATATGGGAGAGCACCTCGCACGTGACGTTACAAAACTGACTTTTCAAAAGATATTTTCGTTTAACCTTAATATGTTTCTGCTTTTATTGAAACCAACTTAAATTCAGGGTGGACTATCTCTTTTTAGTCATACATTTTTCATATAGAAGAAATTGGAATATGATTACCACAGCCTAACACTAAGTCAAACATCTGGGGAATGATACACGATTAATTGAAGTATGAAGTTAGGTGAAATTCATATTGCAGCATTCGCTTAATTCGCCCATCTGTTGGAGTACATCTGTTGGACTACTACATCCATCATGTCCATCAAGTCATTCCCCAAAGCAAACAGCGACCTCTCGGGTCTACAGTCGATGTTTATTTCGGTGCACTTACTGTCTAATTTGATACATACTTTAACTAAGAGAAGCATTGTATCTTGGAAATACAGGCTAATATTCCACCTATACGGTCAAAGAAGGAATATAATACAATAGTTGATGTCAGGCGTACCTGGGCAGTGGTCAACACAGAAGCTTCGCATTGCCATTGGTCAAGCATAAGGGTATTCACACATAATTCGGTGCATTCACAGTAAAGCTCGATAGGTTTTCATTATAGAAAGAGCCGTTAAAGGGCGGTTCATTCCTGCATGAATAGATAAATGGGATGGAAAGAGAAATAAATTGAGAGGAGAGAGATACGTTGAGGCAGAAGGACAGAGAGGAGGACAGCTAGAGAAAAGCAAGAGATGGAGGGAGAGAGAGGGAGGGGGGTAATTATGATGAGCATGGCTTTGTTTTCAAATGACATGGAACGACTGCATGCATTAGTGACAAATCGAAAACAGCTAGTTTCGAAGAATAAGATTTAGCATCCTTAGTGTATTATAAGTCGTGTGCGTGTACGCAGTGGCGTAGACAGGTTCGTACACCTGGGGGGGATGACAGGGCTGCAAACGCTCGAGAGGGCGCGAAAGCGCCCGAGCGAGGGAGCGAAGCGACCGAGCCGGGGGGAGGGTGTGGGAGGGGGGTGTCCCCCCTCCCACGGTAGGGAGCTTTTGCAATTTTGAACTTGAAATCGTGCAATCTGATGCATACTTAATGAGGCAAAATAACCCTCACAAGCGTGCACACACACACACACACACACACACACACACAAACATACATTGTTCTACGCCTTAAATGGACCATGGATGTGTTTCGAGGATTCTACACACCGTGGCACACGAGTACGGAATGGACTGACACATATTTTGCAGGGAGGGTTCGTAATGGATCCAGGGGTAGTTTGGGTACCATTTGGCTTGAAACAGAATTTTCTGCGGTTTAAGTTTCTAGTACGGGAGAGGAAAAAGTTGGGGGTGATTGGGGCTAACCCAGTCGTTAAAACCGGCATCAGTTTCACTATCATCTTTCGCCTCAGATGCTCCATCATCCTCAACGGCACTTTCTTCTGGTTGAACTTCCGTAAGAACATGCAGGCCTTTCTCCGACATTATTCGATTTTGATGTAGACGGCTGTTCGCCATCACGTTCTTTTTTCTCATTATGTTTGAAAAAGAAGTGATCTTAGATGTTTTCAACTTCTTTTTATGAGCCATCCTAGAATCCGAAAATCAATTCACGCTGTGAATTATGTAAGGGACACACTCACATATATTTTCCCCTTGAAAAGTTAAGGAAGACAATGCCTCCTGCTTAGCGGACTCACCACGTGTTTTTGTTTTCTAAACACAACAAAAAAAGTAACCCCCCCCCCCATAAGCAAAATAGCATAACTTCTTATCGAAGCGGTTTTGGGCAAAATAATTTGCAGGATTGTTCCGTAACTTATTGACTAACCCTTGTGTGAAAATTACATTAATCCAATTACCGGTAGTCATACACGGGTGGGCAAATTTTAAAGGCAAATAATGTAGATTTTTCTAAAGTCACAAGGGTAATTGTTCATGCCATTTTAACAGTACATTTTGGTATTTCTTTATTTTCTACGATTTTTAAAGTGTATTCACATAGGCATGACACGGAAGGAACCGATGTTTACATAGCAGATCATGTTACATCTTTGTCAAAATATCCAGTTGTATTTTTTTTTTTAAATAAAGGGTTTTTAAAAGTTTCAAACTCCAGAGGGAGGTGTATTTTTTAAAAGGGTTAAATGGGTTAAATGTCGGGATAGGTGTGGGTGCATCGAGAGATGGATGATTAACAATGAAAGGACATAAGACATAAGTTATGCACCAGAAATGGAATTCATCAGAAATTCATATGACAGAAACCCCAAATTACCCTTGTGACTTTTGAAAAGTTACATTTTTGCCTCTTAAAATTGCCCACTCTCGCATGACTTATTGGATATTTGGATTAATGTGATTTTCACACGGAAGTTAGTCAATAAGGTGTGAATCAATCCTGCCAAATTGTTTTGCCCAAAACCTCTTTGATAAAAAGTTATGCTATTTTGCTTAGTGAAGACAAACCACAAAATACTTGTAAGATTTTTTTCTTTTTTACCGTCTGAATTGGCTTTCACCGTGTGAATGCGGCTAATACCAATAAACACGATTACAATAATGATGAGGATTAATATCATCATCATGATAATTATCATTATTACTTTTACTATTATTATCATCATTATGACTTATTAAGTAAGCAAATATCATTCCCCCAAACCTGGGGGGGGGGGGGATGATTGTACATGCCATCCCCCCCACCTTGTGAAGTGGGGGGGATGCATCCCCCTCATCCCCCCCGTTGTCTACGCCCCTGCTGTGTGTGCATGCGTTTGTGTGTATGCGCGTATATGTGCGCATGTGTACGTTTAAGGTGGGGTAAGTGCCGCAAGGGAAGGTTTAGGATTAAGTAATGGTGGGGTGGGGACGGGGGTGGTGAAGCGGGCGGGGCGGGGGAGGGGGGTAACTGGGTAGGGAGGGTTTTGACGTTTCTATGATTCCGTTACTATTTGTACACATTGCATGATTACAATATGTTATGTGATTATAACTATGTGAAATAATTTTACTTAATCTAAGATAATTGTAACTGAAATATTAATGTATTGCATGATTGTGCTATTTGATTTTAACACATTCAAATGGATTGTATAAATTCATTTGTTTATGGAATCAAGAATAAAATCATTGAAAAGGGGGAAGGGGGATTTTCCAGATTCCTCAGGCCAATGACTAGCCAAGGTAGTGAAGGGTATTGTCAGCTGTCATTTGTAGTATTTAACGAATTCTGTACTGCCTTAGACGTTGAAAGGAAATGGAATACGTAAAAATACATTTTAAAATCTACCGCCTTCATCCTCCTGCCGTTAGCAACCCGCCAGCCCCTTGTTATCACAGATCGAAGTAAATGAAAACTGTTTTTGGCTCGTCAAACCGAAGACGATCGGTGAAAGAGAGAGACTAGAGTCAGAGAGAGAGAGAGGGGGTGGGGGGTAGAGGTAGCTAGAAAGAGAGGGACATAAACATAGTGGGAGGCAGAGAGGAGAGAGATACGTCATACCAAGGATGTATGTCGTACAGACATCCAGAAATTATGGATGGATGGAGAGAGAGAGAGAGAGAGAGAGAGAGAGAGAGAATGGGTTAGAAAGTGTGTGAGAGAGAGAGAGAGTGAGAGGCAGGGAGACGTATGAAAAGAGAGATGGGGGGGGGGGGGTGATGGAAGATTAGGCTGATGTGAGATGAGAAATGGGTGTGGTAAAACCTTAAACCTAGTCGAAGCTCAATTCATTGTCGAGGAGTCTTTGTTTGCGAGAGGCAGTTCGTCCATCTCGTACGACAGGAGACAGAGCCCTTCTTCGTCATCGATATTTCAGATGGTGCTTCTGAGAACAGACTGATCTCTCTTCAAGCTACAGGTAGGAACCTCCGGTTAATTCCAATATTCTTTAACGTTATCGTATTTTAGTTATACACTCCTCTCATAAAGTTGAATGTATGATCTTATCGTTCACAAATAATTCAAAATATATTCAACTCTGTTCGTAAAAACAATCTTGATTATGTGACCGAAAAATTATCTTCATTATATACATGTAGTTACAAATTCTTATTCATTCTCTTCTTGTCGTACACGAATCATACAACAGCATATAATGATTAGGGAAAATAAAGCTTGTTGAATTTAATTGAATTGAATTGAAAATCACATTTATTTCCTTCAAACAGATACAAAATAATATTTGACATAGTAACGAATACAGTATATATTTCGACACAAATTTGAAGGAGGCGAAAACCCGAAAAGCAGAGCTTGAGTTGGGGTCGCCAACTCAAGTCATCAGTGGGCCTTATATTATTCCTGAAAAATAAATACTTTGGAGAATTTCTTTCCATTAAGTACTCGCAAAATACACTTGTTTGAATGAAATTGTATTCACATTATTGCTCGTGCTACGGTTGTTTGTTTATGTACATCATATGAAAATTGTGAACAAATTATATTGTTGTCAATGTAATCTTTGTTTCTGTTATGATTATATGTTACAAAGTGATGACTTTCAAATGTTGGCACATGGCTGCGAATTGATAATTTAATTCTCTATTCATACATATTAATTGATCTACACATTGCTTTGTTTTAGTTGTCTGTTTATGAAGTCTTATTTACAAATTATTCGAAGAAAAAAATGTTCAACATACGCCCAGTATACGCTAACTAAAAAATATACAAATAGAGATTGCTATGAGGTACATTGTTAAAGCTATAGATGCACTAAAAATAATGCTATTTTTAAACAGGCAAAACAGAAAACAAACGAGATAAAGATGTACATAGAACTTATGTGGAAAGTATGTTTGAAAGTTCTTATCTATTTTCATCTTCCAAAAGATACCATGCCTCTCGTGAACTATTATTTCTAACATGAATGGGCAAAGTTATAGAATGCATATTTACTGACTGTTCAATAATCATATATCAATTATCATCATAATAATGAAAAACATACAAGCTTGCATTTAAGATCTTCTGTGGAATCAGAATCAGAAGTAATGACCAGCATTTTTTTTAGTTTGTCTCGTCATCGACGCAATATCCCTGCCAAAATGAAAACGTAATTTTATGTAAATGGGTCATTAGTTTAAACTGATAACGATAACAATAACTGAACAATGACGCTTTAGTCTTAACAACTATCAAGAAATGAAATTCACTTGAAATACGCTTTATAGTATTTATGAAATGACAAAGAAACTTAAAAGTATGAAACATTGTCCGATAGATATGTATTATCACACAATATCTGGTATTTTCCAGGGATTCCCTTCTTGATTGGCTTTGCATTTTCCATGCAGAGAAATTGAGAACAAATTACTAGCGTATGCTATGCCATATATAATTTGCCGACTACAAAACGTAGAAACTCCTTACTTCTCTTTGAATATTTGTTGAAAGGGACTTTAAAGTGGGAATCACTTTCCAGCAATAGTTGTGCGATATCACACAATCTCCGGTCATTTCCGTATATAGGTTAGGTTTACTTTTTGCATGGCTGTTGTCCATGTAGCTAGAAAAGTTGATAGCAGGTAAATGTCACGTAAAAAACACCGCTTGGTCTATTCACTTCTCTTTCAAGATTTGTCTGAAATCACCGACCATGGGCTTAGTGAGGAGTAGACTGTTTCAGTTCTTCGGCTGGAATCTCGTCCTCTTGATCGCCTCGCTCGAGATGAAATCTGTTCGCGGAACTGACGTGCCGAGTAGTATATGTCCCCCAGCTGGGTTCGCTTGCACTTGCAGCTTCGTAGGAGAAGACGGGATGGAGTATCCCACTGCCTACGACACCCCGGTGCTGATATCCTGCGAGACTTCGGACATCCCCGCAATCCTCGACCAGCTACCCAAGCGCCTGCTCGTGGACATGAAGCTTCATGTCACCCCAGGAGCGGACGCGCAGGTCCTTGCTCCGGCCACCTTCCTCAACTTCTCCCTGCTGACGCACCTCGACCTGTCTGGGAACGCCCTGGCCGAAATTCAGCCCGGAGCCTTCCACAACGCGGAGATGTTGGTCAAGCTGAAGCTGAGTGAGAACTTCCTGGAGGAGCTGACCGCTGGACTGTTCAGCGGGACGATTGCGGGAGGATCAGGAGCGAGCTCTACATACGGGCTTCCCGCGCTCCAAGAACTGATTATCGACAATAACAACATCGCAGTCCTACCGGATGGCGTCTTTGAATCCCTGACTCAGCTTCGCTATCTTGATTTGTCGAGAAATCGCATTGAGCAGATTGGCAACTTTACGTTCGCCGGCTTGCATGGACTCAGAATCCTCAATCTTGCGGGGAACATCCTACGAGAAACCAACTCCAGCATGTGGCGTGTGCTAAATGACATCGAAGAGCTCAATCTCTCCGAGAACGAAATTAGCCGCGTAGAGCCAGATTCATTCAAAGAACTGGAAAAGCTCTACGTCCTCCGTTTGGACCAGAACCAAATTGAAAACATCGACCCACCAGGGTTGCTCTCGTATTCCGTAAGCCACGTGAACATGTCGCACAATTCCATCTCGATCTTGCAGTACACGTTCTTTCACCAAGACACGTACAATATGAGCTGGGTGAACTTTGACAACAACGGTCTGGTCACCATCGAATTCCATGCGTGGAAAAGCCCAGACATCTCGGAACTCTACCTCAACAATAATAACCTCGGATCGATCACCATACCGTTTCTGTGGTCACTGGAACGCCTGACTCGTCTCGAGATGAAGAACAACCACCTCTACCGCATCGACGACCACATGATGGGCGACCTGCGGAGTCTTCGCTATCTGATTCTCGACCATAATGAACTCAACAGCCTGTCCAATGACATCTTCAACGCGGAGTACGACCCGCGACAGAGGGTGCAGAATCCGCCAGCGTCGGCCATCTTAGAGCTGAGCGTCGACCATAATCGCCTGAACCAACCGACTATCGAAATCATGGCGGCAATGAGGAGAATGACACATTACTCCTCGAACAACAACAAAATATATCAGTTGCGCTCTATCGACTTTCCCGTGCACGAAAGTCTAGTGGACTTGGATTTCGCTTTCAACCAAATCGTTCGGATTGACAACGATGCTTTCACACCTCTTATGGCTCTTGAACGAGTCAACCTGGCCGGAAACCAAATCCAAACCATTGCGATGACGGCTTTCCCGATGATCCCGACCACTCTAATCCTAGACGGCAACCCACTCATGTGTGATTGTCACGTTATGTGGATCCGGGAATCGGTCACATTCTTTGGCGACGAGACGTATTGTGCCACTCCGGTATCCCTCGAGAACGAAGCCCTATCATCGATCCAAACCTCGGATCTCCACTGCTCCATCGAAATGAACGGGAACATCACGAGAGAGGTGAGGCGCCGCCAGGGCTCCGGCGTGGTTCTGGATTGCCCAGTCGTCCCCCACACCAGGGCGATCATCGAGTGGTTCATTTCGTCCTACAACTACAGCGAAGGCAGGATGAACCTCGAGAAGCTCGGCCCCAACAGTGATGGGTCGATGCCGCAGATCTTCCCGAACGGATCTCTTCACATCAAGGCGATCGCACACGACAGCGACACCAACTATAGCTGCAGGGCTACCAACAACGTCGACGAGAAGATCTTTATCATCATGCTCCGAGTCACGAAATCGAACGGGACATTGAACCCGAACGACATCGACCCCGACAGCCCCATGATGGTGACCAATGGAAACATCATGAAGTACGCCCTGGGAGGCACGGCCGGAGCAGTGTTCCTGATAGGCCTCATCGGGGTGCTCCTGGCGTTCTCTCTGCCGGCGAGCCGCAACAAGAAGAAAGAGCCCGATGCGATTGAGAAAGACCAACCGGAGGTTGACGAAGTATCCAAGAGGTCGAATTGTTATTCATCTTAACCTACAAGATGGAAATGTTACAAATTAAGAAAAGGAGGGTATGAATAAATTTCATATTTAGGCAATCTCGTTGATGACACTATTTTAAAAACATACTTGAAAGATTTAGAGATAACATAAAAATTTTAATATCATACTAAAAAGTACGCCTTCATCAGTAGCCGAGGGATTTAAAGACGGGGGTGGGGTGCAGAAACTGATTTGACGTACTGGTACCCGAATATCGTTTCTATATAGATGCATAGTTCAATTTCAAGGGGCTGTATTTTCTACTTCAAAGATATCACATAGGCTTTCAAGAATATGTTCCAACCCATAAATTCATTCATAAATACATATACAAGCATTCTACCGATGAGCGGCACAGAATTGAAAGCTTTTTGCACACAAGTCGTTCATTTTAGTCAGATTAAAGGAAGAAATGTAAATTTAATGAGTCAATCGCAAATCGCAAATCGTAGATGCTTTCATCAATTATTTGGATATAGGTAATATGGATATGGAGATACATTTATAATTATTGTTATTATCTATTTATTTTATTTCATTCTATTCTTCCCTTTTTCTCTTTTTTTTTTGGGGGGGGGGAACTAGCAATACAAAAGGAAGAAAGTAAAAAAAATCAAGCATTTTACCGATGAGCGGCACAGAATTGAAAGCTTTTTGCACACAAGACGTTCATTTTAGTCAGATTAAAAGAAGAAAATGTAAATTTAATGAGTCAATAAATCGCAAATTGTAAATGCTTTCATCAGTTATTTGGATATAGGTAATATGGATATGGAGATACATTTATCATTATTGTTATCTATTTATTTTATTATATTCTATTCTTCCTTTTTTCTCTTTTTTTTTGGGGGGGGGGGGAGCTAGCAATACAAAAGGAAGAAAGTAAAAAAAATCATGATGTACTGACATTTTTATTAAGTGTGATATTCTAAGATTAGTCAAAGTAGATAATGAAGAGTGTGGATTTTTATTATGGAAATCTTTAATCAGACAGACTTGCAATCTTCAGCAATGCACAGTTTGCGTGTAGATATGACACAACTTCAGAATAATTATATAGAATACAATTATCACAATGCACAGGAGAATAATTATCACTTATATGTAGAATTTGTATGATTGTATTTTTCATTAGTATTGTTGTGCAGACGTATTGGTCAAAAGGAAAGAAATGAACTGTACAAAGTAATCTTTTCAATAATGCGTACAAGAAATGAGTCATATGACTCTGACAATATTACAGTTTAAAGTGATTTTCCCTCTCTCACAGTCTCCCCCCCCCCCCTTCCCCCTTTTTTTTTCTCTCTCTGTCTCTGTCTCTGTCTATCTCTCTCTCTGTCTGTCGCACTCTCTATCTGTCTGTCTCTCTCTCTCTCGGTCCCTGTCTCTATGTCTCTGTCTCTCTCTCTCTGTCTTTATATCTCTCTGTCTATCTCTCTATGTCTGTCTCACTCTCTATCCGTCCGTCTCTCTCTCTCCGTCTCTCTGTCTGTCTCTCTCTGTCTGTCTCTCTCTCCCTCTCTCTCTTTCTCTCTGTTCTGATAGAGAGGTGTAAGAAGTATGAAGAATAAGGATATCAGTCACAGAAACACCCTGTCAATTCCATGACGCGGTTTATCCTTCCTTTATCGTACGAAACCCCCTTTTATTCTGCAGAATTTTAACACTAACTTTTATTAAAATCGTTGATGATGTAGAACAGTGTGTTTTAGGTTAGTGCTTCTATGTTTATTTTGTGAACACGTTGATTTATAAATATTACCTAGAGCATCGCAGTTCTCTCACTATCATTATTCCCACGTAAATCAAAGTCTATAGCAAGAACACGGTATGTCAATGTGTATTTTAAGTGACTATTGACGGTGTTTACGGTCTCTCGATATCTAATCACAACGAATATTTAGTAGGCCTTAGTAGAGGTAATTTCAATATAATATATTGGATATTATTATCAGCACCATTGATATCAGCGTTCAATAGTGCGTAATGTGTTGACACGTTCATTGTTTCAAAACTATTGTATTTGTTCGCAGGTCTTTGAGACTTCTTGTGCCTTCACCCACCCACGTTTTATTCTCTCCATCTCCTACTTTTCTCTCAACACCTCTCGCCTTCTTTTCTCGTATTTCCCCATCAACTCCTTCTCTTCCTCTTTTCTTTCTCCCCGCTGTCACTTTCTATGCTGTGATAATATACTGCGTTGTTTTCTAATCACGTTGTGTGCAATGAAATCGTGTTGTATTGAGATAGACCGGTTATTATTATTATTATGTAAAATATTACTATTTTTCAGATGATACACTTCGTGCCTTCGTAATTATCAGATTATCAAAGTAATATATATAAGCCTATATATATATATATATATATATATATATATGTATATATCCATACAGGCTTATTTCTCTGTTCAATACTAGAAAATAAAAACACCAGATCCCCCCCCCCCGCATACCTGGGCCCTGTCTTATAAAGAATTGTGATTAATCGCAACTTGACTTGCGATTGGGGATTAGACTTAAGGTCTGTTCGAATCAATCGCAATTTTTGTATAAGGAGGAGCCACTATAATTTGGTATATATCGGGAAAAAGAATCGTGCGTGTACGTCATTACTCTCATACGTATTTCGGGATATTCTTAAATAATCTGACTCGAAAGCATTAGTAAGAAGCACTGCTGTGTTGATTGTTCAAATGATTAGGAATAATGTCACAGTTTTCAGATTAGGCTGTGCACTGGATCTATGTGCGCACGGATTGGATTGATTCAAAACAGGAGGGCGGGAAAAGAGAAGGTGCATGAGAGAAACACGGGTCTCCCCTCCAAATCGAGGGCTTATTTTGATTTTGCGTCTGTATGGAGGGATGTTCCAACATAATTAAGTTGGCAGTTGACTTTCTTTTATCGTTTACATCTAAAAATCTGTAGATGCTAAGCTTTAATGCATAATGCATTATGAATGTCACGTACAGTGCCTTGGTAGCTGTTGTTTTGAGCGGCGTGATAAACCTGCTCCAAAATAAGCGTAATTTTCTGGTCTTAAAGCGAGACATCCGCTTCTGCTACAAGCAGTCCAATCACGTAATTAGAAACGAGATTATCAATTAGTTCTTTTTCGCATTCAAAACGTACGAAAACACTTTTCAAAAATGTGAATGGTAAATCCTGATTCGTGGTGGTTTTTTATTGTACATGTATTCAATTGTGGTGAAATTTCACCTGGCATTTACATTGAGCCTATGTAAAGTAAGATTCATTAGTTATGTACAATCTGTATGTGGAGTAAATATACGAATGATATAGGACACTTTCACACTTTTAACAAAAGGTCATATTGGTATCTATGGCACAATCACTGAAAGTATAATCACTGACGGTTTTATAAAGTACAACCTATTACTCTAAATTTCTCTGTTACATGTATTTTCAATTAATTTAAAGGGGAACTCCTGTCATACAATAAATCGAGGAAACTTAGTTTGAGGAAAATCTGTCAACTATCAAAAAATGTATGCATGTTTTGATAATTCGAAGATCTTCATGTTTAAAGACAAACTGGCAACATGATCTTCGCTTTACCTTCCCCCCGTCAATTTGCATGTTTTAATCAAATGTAAAAGGATATCTCCAAGAAATCGTTTTCCTCAATGCTTTTGCCCAAATATTTATTAAAGATTACATGCTACTGATGGTACGCACCTTAAGATAATAAGTATTTCCTTATATATATATATATATATATATATATATATATATATAAATTGATATAATAATAGCATATAAAACTTGATATTGTAATTTTAGTTCATATTCATTTGTATCAAAACTTGAGATATCTACATCAAAATAAAAAAAAAAAGAAAGTGAACCTATGACACCACATCCTAATGACCAGGTTTCCAATATGCCCCCTCCCCTCAAAATATGAATTGTATAAATAAAACATTCATAGCTTACCTCAAACTAATTTTCCTGTTTTCCTCTGCTTTTTTTTTCGCTTTTATTCAGAAATCAACCCATTGTTGAACAGGAAACCCTCTTTATCGAAACCATGTATAAGTTATTAAAAAACGCAGTGACGCACAGACAAAAAATGACTCAGTTTTCACATTCTTATTATAAACAGTTAATGTTGTTTCTCCCAAAATTATTGTATGGTTGATGATGTACGAATCACCGAATAGCGAATGAGTACAAAGGTGTGACGTGGCATGAGCGCGTTGTCAAGACAACTGGTTCCTAACTATGCCATAACTGTGGTTTACTTATACCGCACACTTACTAAACATGGAATTTCTCTGAAAGGAGAACCCCGAAACACAATAAAACAAGTCGATTTCATGGACAGAACAGTGAATCGTAGTGAATCTGTGGATGAAATGATTGATTTTGTGAGACCATCACACTGTTTACATTTGCACCCCACAAAGTGCATCTGGACTTACCGACTTAGTATGTGGACTACATAACTCTTGGGAATACTTTACCACGGAAGAGAGGAGGAGGGAGGGAGAGAGAGCAAGAGGGAGATATATGTATATATATATATATATATAGAGAGAGAGAGAGAGAGAGAGAGAGAGAGATAGAGAGAGAGAGGGGGATTCACTAACGGCAAATATGGCACAAGCCGGCTGATGACGGGCGATTGGATTTTTCTGCCGAGTAAATACCAAAATTGATTTCTGTAAAGATTTTGGTGGTGTTTGAAAAGCACCGTGAGCCGCCAAAAGGCTGCCAATTACTGTGTCCAAACAAAACACACTAATAACTACCTCGTTATTATCCTTTCCAATAATTACCATATCACGAAACCCCTCTCCTCTTTCCTCGGCCATGCGCGGTACCACTGAACATCCCCGTACCACATTATACCGGTTGACATAACCTGACAACCAGGCCTCCCCGTCTTGCATATAAAGAGCTACGTACGATTGATCTGAGCCGCAAGTCGAATTGCGATCAATCGTAACTCATTACGAGCCTTGTTTGAGTTCAGAATACCAGGAATGAATCATCTCAAAATGATTGAATCGTTGAAATTACTAGATCCGCACTGCCGTGATGACGGCAAAACAATTCTCCTATACAACCCGTACTAAGTGTCACTACTTACCTACTCACCCCTTACCTTGGTGTCACCACCCCTTGATAAAAAAAAAACCCAGATAAGGTCATCATCAATCATATTATGCGCAATATGTCCGTGAAATGTGAAGAGTCTATGGGCGAGGAGTGTTCTAAGACTACTATCAACATCTTTACTAAAAGACATACCCCTCCTCTTTGTCTTATCATTATCATTACTGTATTAATACCACTTTCTCGTATCATCATTATTGTATGAGTACTACTATACTACTATTTATTTATTTCCCGGTTTTCTTTTAGCAGAGTGGCCTTTTCAGTTCTAAAACTACTGTCACTGAGGGCCCTGATGGATCTTAAATACATTACTTTACATAACAACAAAAAGTAATACATGAAATGTCCAAAATATTAACAAATTCAATGGACAGGACTTAACACAGTAAACTACTACTAGTAGTAATTCTACTACTGCTGCTCTTGTACCTTTTCTCCTTTCTACTCCTACGATACTTCTTCTTCAGCATACTGCTGGCTACTCACGTACGATGATCATCATGAAGCAATCTTCTTCTGATAATGTTGTCCAATGTGATAATAAAGAAAGTCACATAAAGCTTAATGATCGCCGATCAATAATGATCTGTGCAAAATATAGATAATTTATATGACCAGCTGACGGATCTTCAGCCACGTTCATTTGCTCCTATCAAATAGAAAGTACCATTTGAGCATACAGAGTGACTGCTGTCGGTCGTAAATAGATTTCCTCCATGATTGCATTACCAGATTATAATGAAGACTTTGTTCTGTAAACGAAGTGTTTTTTCTCCGTTTGAACGCATACGCCAAGTTCCGACATAATCGCAATGGGCATCTTCAAGAGAAAATTTGCATTTATATACAAAGCCTGCTGCTGTTTGATTTTCTCGTTGTTATTCTATGAAGTGGCACATAGAAATAATCGATATTTTGAGCAATCGGTACAAGAATCAAGACTATTTGTGGACTCTTACTTGGCGCCAAACCTATTTGTGAAGAATGGGCGTTTAGATATTAACACTCACAGGAAGATATCAGCTTACAAGCGTGTCCATAACCTGGAAAGACTGACAGATCGCGACCCCGAAGAAGAAGAGGAGCATTTTCGAAGACGAATCGCTCGAATGATCGCCGATGAGTTCCGACAAAGGGGAGATGACCAAAATGTGCCCCCGGAAATTCTGAAGGAAATCTCTAGTATTGCAAAAGACAATACAAATACAAACCACAAATATACACCAGCAATTGGGATTAGCGCTGTTAACGGAAGTCACAGAAGACACGTGAAAGGAAATAACCGCAGGTATATGACAAAGGAGAAAAGGGCTGAACTGATTAGGAAACTACTGAAGATCAAGGATCGAAAGATTGATCCAGAGGAGGAAAAGAAACCTCTTATAGAGCGAGTAAGGTGGAGACGCTTCATCGACCCTCACACGTATCCATACATCATTAACCAAGTCAATGCTTGTACTGCTGTGGCCCCCTTGGTCGGAGGAACCATCGTTCTTCTCATCCTTGTCCCCTCCGCACCGCAGAACTTCGCCCGTAGGGGGCTCATCCGGCAGACGTGGGTCAAAGCCGCCGCAGCAGCGAACCTCCCGACTATCACGCTCTTCCTTCTTGGGACCACGGAAGACGACAACGTACGGTACGTCATCAAGAGGGAGGCTGAGCAATACGCTGACATCATCCAAGAGGATTTTGTTGACTCGTATCTGAACTTGACCCTCAAGACTGTTATGGCGCTACGCTGGGCGACTACCTTCTGTCCAGACGCAACATTCGTGATGAAAGCCGACGATGATGTTATGGTCAACATCTTCAACTTGACCAATGACCTTAGCTCTGCCCCTCATACCGCTACGAAGAGGTTCATCACCGGGCGATTAATGATGAATGCTACACCTGTACGGAATCCCGGCATTAGGTGGTATACACCCGAAAGCCTCTGGCCAGCAGAGAAGTATCCTCCATACCTAGAGGGCCACGCCTATATAATGTCGATGGACATTGTGAGGGCGCTGTTGCAAACATCAATCACAAAGGTGCCACTCTTCCCGTGGGAAGACGTCTACATGGGAATGCTTCTTCAAGAGTTTGGCCTGAATATTATCGACCTACCAATTGTATCCTTGAACAAGTGCTTCCGGGGTTATTCCAATGTCACGAAGAGGGCGAACACCCTTTTGCAGACGCCCACCACGCAGCTCGCTCTGCAAAGAGGTTACTTCGCCTACGACCTTACTCGGGAGAACATGGATGTTGTCTGGCAGGCCACTCAGAAGGGAACGCTGACTGTTTTGGAGCAAGGCGGGTGTGCTGACGATGTCATCAGTCAGAGCAAGAGATTGCCCGACCTATGGGTTAAACTGAACCACGCCTAAGGGAAAATAAAACCCTGATTATAGGTCCAAGTGAATCAAAGTTGAAATGCAGATTAGCCAAATTTTGAGGCGAATCAGACACAATAGATAATAAATATGATTACTAGCACAGCGTTCTCACCGTACAAATTCATATGCAGCCCAATTGGTTCGCTATGACAGAGCAAGACTACAGTGATAGTGATGAAGATTTGTTTACACAAATAGCTCCCCTATAATCTATCTTTAAATTCTCTAATGTTTTTTAATGCATTTAAATTGTTAGAAGGGTTTCATTTATTTCAAATCCGGTAATCCTGAGAAATCTCACCGATCCCCACCTGTTCTACGAAGAAATCGTAATTTAACAATGAAAGCTGAACAAAGAGATCGCTATCTGGAATGGGAGCATGTGTGGGTGGTAGTTTGGAGGTGGGGACAACATGATCATCGAGGAACAAGGATTTTCCGATTTCACATTTTTTGATTCGTCGATGGGGCTGGCATTTCTAATGTGACACGTTGTATAATGAGAGTGTGGAGTAGGGAGGATTTGGAAAGGGGGGGGGGGGGGGAGGCACTCCCCTTATAGCTATACCCGGAAGCTTACTTGCATTGTGTCGCTGGTCGTTCAAAGATGAGCGCCCACCACTGATCTCTACAGTGGGAGATCAGTGGCGCCCACGCGACTCCGCACCTAGTCTGAAGCGCAGACCCTAAATCACTATGTATGCTGTATTGCTCAGCATGAATTATCCTTGATTTAGTCTGTGTAATTGTGCCTCACTATGTTGAAACATAAAACTGATGTGTATCATTAATTTTTAGTAGTACATTTCACGATATATCATGTAGGGATTTTGTTTCAGTTAGCGTAAAGTTCAAGTAGTCAGGTTAACGGTCTGATGTAAGAAACTAGGCCAATTCTGATACACGCACTACAGAAAACTGACCGTAGTGTTCTGTTGCCGCTCCCGCACAGACATAGGGTGATAATGGACGACTGTTTTGTTTGAAAGAATATCACAATAGTTTTGGAGAGAACATAGATTTCTTGAGTATTTTTTCGCCGCTTGTGCAAAATACAGATTACCCTCTCACTTCTCTCTTTCTTTACTGAATAATAATGAAAAGGGATGGTCGCATAGTACTGCAAGCCAGTGCGAATAACTCGAACTTGTATATAGACGGAGGAGATTATGTTCGTCATTTCTGAGTCGGTACCAGCGGTAGTTTATTGACCACGCCCCCCTCCCTCTTTCCCTTAGGATGACATAGTGGTTGCCTTGCTGTTTATCGACATGTGTTGTAAAAAGCGATGTGTGCCAATTACTTTATATAACCGTTTCTGAATTTGTAGCATAACGTTATCATATCTCTTGTATATTTAAGTAGAAAAGAATCGTTTCAGTTATTAGTGTCTGCTTATGGATGAAAGAACTAGCCATGATAATAATTACCAATTATTTTAAAAAGGAACAATGGTTACAGTGGTGATATTATAAGACGTAAAATAATAAGCTAAACCAAGGATGTTTCACTGATAGATATCCAGCTGCTGTTTAATTAATGCAGATTCATTGTTCTCTCCTTCTAGTCACAAAAGAACGCTTTACAAATATTTTCTCTTTGATCCCCCATGTTCGAAGCCGCCGCACAGTGGGCCAGGCGTGAGCAAAAGTGCGCCAAAATAGGGGTTTGGTCATCAAAACAATATTTATTTTTTTCACATTCTAAGCAAAGATTACAACCTCTGGCATACCTCTGAGCAATATTTCTTCTTGAAATTGATTTTAAGTGGGTCATTTTTCTTTAAAAACATCGGATATTTGGATGATTAGGTAAATCGTGTATAAAATGTATTACCGCGTTTTTTTGAAGTTTTTTGCTAAGCGAATCATTTGATCTCCATAATATTGCATTTGCCTGTTATAGAATAGTTATTTCACATCACTATCCACTTTAGAGACAAACAAATGTTCCTCCCGGAAGTAAGTCATGATGCAACACAAAATAATGACAGGAAAACAGCATATATTTTTTCATGCTCAAAAGTGGTCAACATTCCCGTCGATTCCCGCGCTACAAATATCATGATTGCCTTCATCACAGTTCATGCTTTACAATGGTACCAAATTTAGCTGCAAGTTTTTGCAAGTTTTTGAGTAATTCCCATTTTCCACCCGCATGTTCGTCCTTTTTTTCGCTTAAATCTACCATGCGATACTGAGTGCGCACTGTGTACGGTACATACGCAGGCAACTCACACACACAATATGTACGCGTTTGTACACGAATACCTATATCACAAGCTTCACAGTCTACTTGCATTTTTCTTAGCTGATGAGACATGAAATGTCCGAGAATAACTCGTATTGATATAAAAACATATGGATTGCATTTTGATATTCAGTGGGAGCACAACACTATACAGTTTAGAGGCAAAAAAGTATGCCTCCCGGAAGTAAGTCATGATGCAACCCAAAATAATGGCAGGAAAATGGCATATATTTTTTCATGCTCAAAAGTGGTCAACATTCCCGTCGATTCCCGCGCTAAAAATATCATGATTGCCTTTATTACAGTTCATACTTTACAATGGTACCAAAGCTGGCTGCTCATTTTTGCACGTTTTTGAGTAATACCCATTTTCACCCGCATGTTCGTCCCTTTTTCGCTTAAATCTGCCATGCGATACTGAGCGCGCACTGTGTCCAGATCATACGCAGGCAAATCACACACACATCATGTGCGCGTTTTTACACGAATACCGTATATCACAAGCTTCACAGTCTCCTTGCATTTTTCTTAGCTGATGAGATATGAAAGAGAGAGAGAAATAGAGAAAGAGGGGATGAGAGACAAAGAGAGAGAGGGAGAGAGAGAGAGAGAGAAGGGGTATCAAGTGTCTGATCACTCTAAATCCCAACGTTTGAACAAATATTTTAAAGAAATACTTAATGATTTCGAATTATTGTAACACCATAATTATGACGTTTCTAAATGTATTCTCACAGCCAATCACATAGTGGTATCTAAATGAAGTCATATGTGTTTGAAAATATTTTCAGTGGATTCTAAGAGTCTGTTCACGTTTAATCCCAGCATTGGAACATACACTTTAAGTAAAACTTAGTGATTACGAATCATTATAACATATATTTCTCAATGCATTCTCACAGCCAAGTACAAAGCGGTATTTAAATGACGCCATATGTGTTTAAAATGTTTGCAATGGATTCCACGTGTCTGATCACCCTAATTCCTAACCATTCAACATAAATCTATTAAAAAGACAGAGTGATCACGTATTAGCCTACAAATCATTTGTAACATTGTGTTATTTTACATTGTATTTTCCCAACCAATCAGAAAGCGGTATTTTAATGACGTCATATGTGTTTGAAACTATTTTCATTGGATTCCGCAGGTCTGATTTCCATACAAACCAACATTTAAACATAAATTTTAGGAAAATATTGGTGATTGCGAGTTTTGGCGCACTTCGAAACCATTCTGGCCCACTGTGCGCCGATTCTCTGGATGATTTTTGCCTGGATTTGACGTATAAGCAAAATCGGATGCGCAGAGGAATTTGGGGAAATATCCTCACCTCATATGCTTGCGCAGTTACCGACGATTCATCTATAAAGATTCAACCGAGGAATATTGTTACAATATGGCAGAAAGGCTCTAAACGTGATCTCAAATTGCAGTGTAAAAGTCTCAATTTCACAATGTTCCGCATCATAGCTGCTTAAAAAATTACCGAAACGTTACTTTCAGATATTTTCCTTTCAGATAAGTAAAATGAAAAACGCGCCCAGCCTCGCCCAAGTTAGTATTTCCATCTCAAAAAGTATCAAATTTCGTATTCGCTTGTCCTTACTAACTACACAACAAGCACTTAGTGACAAAATAAGAAGTTCAGCAGCGAAAGCTGAAATGTATGCATGTATAGGAATGCGTATGACCTATTATAAAATCCAGGTGAGCGTGACGCAATCGCGTATGCATCATTGTTGAGAGCAGCTGAATATTAAGTGGCGGCATCAAACCTTGTTCAAAGCCATGTACATTTATATCCATGTGCTTAAACATCCTTGGCTAAACTAAGAATCAAAGTGATAACGATGGGAAAGGAGCTAGTGAAGTAAAGGATTATGTACACCGGATTATAGGCATGATAGGGTAGACGTCAATACAATAAATTTTGATGCTAGCACCAGTATCACGCACCGGTTGAAAACGAGGTACACCCCTACTCATTACAATTTTTATCACACCTGACGAAGCGTTGCAGCGGCGCACGAAACGTCGTAATCTCTTTAGATTCATTGTTGGCCATACGTTCGAGACAAACGATTTTCATTACTGATTTATCCGCAATGAGTAACATATTTAGAATTACATATACGAATTACGGCTTTTGAGATTTGAGGTTATTATTGTTTTATGTATATATGTATATATGTATTTGTATGTGTACGTTGTTTATATGATGATGTTAGGTAACTGATGAGGACATACTGTTTTTTATTAATGATATCCAGCTGTGTACTTGGAGATGTTTACCAAATAACCACTTACACCATAATAGTTGTGTCATTCTTAAATGTAGAGATACAATATTAATATTTCAATTCATTTGTGGGCAATTTTATTTATAAAATCAAGTTTCCGTAGCTGACCTGTTGTCGTATTATACCCTTTTTCTGTTAACACAGGTTTGCACACTATACTTTACTTACACATTTGCATAGTCTTGTGTAATCAGTTAATTAATATTCAATGATTAGTCTCAATTGACATACATGTATTGTGGTAGCTGGCTTACATTTACACCTTATTTTAACACAATTTATAATTGTATCATCGTTGGTATTTGTGTTATCTGCATGCACTACATTAAAGAAAATACTTTCAGTGTTTCTTACCTCATCTTTATCTAAAGAAATTATTTAGTTCTTGTTTCTTTTTAGCTTAATGTTTTGTTTAATAATTAGATTTTGTGCGTGCCATCTTGTGTCATATGTTACTCCATTGTTTTATGTTAAGAGAGCGTGTGTGAGTGCACATGTATTTCTTTGTTATAAAAATGTTATATATAATGCTATTTGTTTGGTCAAATTTGATAATTATTTCAAAATGTTTTCCTTGTAATGTATAAACAGCTTTACCCCTTCCCATATCATCCCAGCTCAGCACCAACACCACCCAAACACCATATCCATATTACCCCAACACCACACCCACATTACCCCAACACCACGCCTTCAATGCCCCAACACCACACTCACACCACACTAACACCACACCCACACCACACCCAGATCACCCCAACACCACACTAACACCACCACAACACAACACCCACACCACACCCACATCACCCCAACACCACACCCACAACTTCACACCTACAACGCATACAGCTTTAACACCCGCGCACATATAACCCAACGTGACCACACCCACATCACCCCAACACCACACCCACAACATCCCAACACCACACTCACACCACCCCAACATCACACCCACACCACACCAACACCACCCAAACACCACACCCACAACATCCCAACACCACACTCACATCACCCCAACACCACACCCAGAACACCCCAACACCACACTCACATCACCCCAACACCACACCCACACCACACCAACACCACCCAAACACCACACCCACAACATCCCAACACCACACTCACATCACCCCAACACCACACCCACACCACACCAACACCACCCAAACACCACACTCACATCACCCCAACACCACACCCACACCACACCAACACCACCCAAACACCACACCCACAACATCCCAACACCACACTCACATCACCCCAACACCACACCCACAACATCCCAACACCACACTCACACCGCACCCACACCATGCCCACATCACCCCAACACCTCACCCACACTACCCCCGTCACCCAATCAACATAATTATGAACATCTCCCGGGTATTGAACATATTTAACTTTGGAACTTTGGAATTCATTACACAACACTTGAAGACAATCCGCTCATCTACACACATTAAAAAGGAAACGAAAAAAGCACCCGAATTACATAGCAGTGCTCGTGACTTGCATTATTTGCATTTGTTTGTATGTGTACGTGTGTGTCTGTGTGCGTGCATGCAATAACACACGCCATTCCTATTCTTTATAGTTATCTACGGTAGATATCGATATGTTTATTTTATGAGTGTACCAGTAGGCTATATCCACCCCATCCCCCCTACGCGCGAAATCGATAGTTCCGTGCCACAATAGTTCTAGTGACACAAACAACACTAACGTAATTTAAACACACACACACACACAAACACACACACGCACATACATACACATCAGAAAAAGATCATCATTATAATGTAGTAATCGAGTCTATCGTTTAAATGTCGATAATGAGGGGGGAAGTTGTACACTGGTTGTTAGTTTGTTTAAAAAAAGAAAAAAGAACATGCTTTGTATGCGAAAGAACGTGTGTGTGTGTGTGTTTTTTTGTGTGTGTAGGGTGTATCTAGTTAAGTATAATAGCGGGCGTAGTTCAACGAGTAGGCTTAAGTACAAAGGGGCTAAACTATTCAAGATTTTGAAAACTGGAACATATTACTGGTACTTTGATCTCTATCCTATAGACTGCCACCTCAATTTACTTAAGATTACAACCCTTGGGGCTGTGTAGTCAGCATTTAAAGCTTATTTTCCATACTTATTCTGTAGCCTTTGGAGCTTTGATATGTGAGTTTTAGAACAGTTTCCCAGGCTGTCGAACAATAATCAATGTTAATTGATTACTAAAAATACAATTTGATAAGAGTGTCCTTTGTCAAGTACTTGCAAATTCTTCTTATACATCAAATTGCTCATATTTTCACAGTCCAGCTAGGGTTTTCATCAAAATATAGATTTTAATATTGCAAGCCAGTCACATGTTCGAGATATTAATCTTCGTAACTAATGCTGAGTTTAAAATTGAGTAAACGTCTCTTTAAACCAAATAACATCGCCTTAGTCTTTTTCACATTAACCTGTATTTAAAATTAAGGTTGCCCTGTAATGGTAACCTTTTGTACAGTTGAAGAATCATTTGGCAGTAGCTTTCTCATAGTTTTCCACGTTTTATCCATATCGTTATCTTTATAGCATGTCTTCTTTAACTTGTTATTAAGATTAGGTATTAGCCTTATTCCTGAGAGTAGTATATTTATCCCGATAAGCCTCGTATTCATTTTCATCATTATTGTTCTCGTTCTCTTTTCTTAAACAACGGTTCTTAACTCATAATATGTATTGTGATTATAATCACGCTCCCTTCCGAAGTATATTTTCATTAGTTATCCATGGGGAACCTTTTTGTTTCTTTCGAACTGTAATGCAAGGAACATGCTTATCACTCAGCTTAGCAAAATGCAATTTAAACTTGTCCCACATCTGGTTAACATTTTCAGTATCCACAAAGAAAGAACTCTATTTATTTCAGACAAGTGTTGTATAAAGGGTCTTCATTTAAATTCTTGAAGGAGCAAAAGGATTAATTATTTAATGCGAACTTGGGGATTGAGGCTTTTAAGGTGACGTACACAACTGCATGATCACTGAAGCCTACAGACTGAACCGCGGATTTATAGGAACCCATTGTACTGCTGATCCGAATAAGATATATAAAGGACGAGCTGTTAGGAGTAACACGGGTGGGCTTATCGATCATTGTATTGTAACATTTCGTACATGATCAATTCTTTACAGATTTTATTTGAAATTTATAACTTGCTCTTTTGTATATCATGTTATACATATGCTCTTATGAAATTTATAGCATCTTCTTCTTCATCGTTTCTATTCATCTATCGCAGTATCCTACCCTCCGAAAAGCCATTCTCTTTCTTCTCTGGTCTCTGTTACCTATGTTACTATTTTTCTTTCTCTCTCTCTCTCTCTCTCTCTCTCTCTCTATCTCCCTCTCTCTCTCTCTCTCTCTCTCTCTCTCTCATTCTCTATACACATACACATTTATACATATATCTATAATCATATCTCACCCCCTATTATCCTAAGCCCCATTATTTCCTTCTTCGTCGTCGCTTGGTTTCAAAGGAACATTACACCCGCAGAAGAGGTTTACGGTTCACCATGTGTAAAGTTCTGGAA